>OU342743.1:536461547-536827728 GCA_910589775.1 Avena eriantha | reverse complement strand
GGTTTGTGGAAAAGAACACACATGCACTGACTCTAGTGTTGGTATGTGCTTTAGTATAAGAACAAAACATGCAATTACTCAAATGGATCCATATGTGGTTTATAGAAAGAACACACATGCAATGACACTGGTTGATCCATATGTGGTTGTGGAAAGAACACACATGCAATCACCACTGGTGGATCCATGTGTGGTTTGTGGAACAGAACACACCATGCAATGACATTGTGATCCATGTGTGGTGGTGGAAAGAACACACATGCAATGATAGTGGTGGATCCATGTGTGGTTTTGTGAAAAGAACACATGTGTGGTCCATGTGTTGGTTTTAGTATAAGAACACTCAGGCCAATGACTCTAATGGTTGATCCATGTGTGGTTTTGTGCGAAATAACACATATGCAATGACTCTAGTGGTTGATCCATGTGTGGTTTATGAAAATAACAGACATGCAATCACAGGTGGTGGATCCATGTGTCGTTTGTGAAAGGAACACACATGCAAAGGACTCTAGTGTTGGTTTTAGTATAGAACACACATGAAATGACTCTAGTGGTTGATCCATGTGTGGTTTGTGGAAATAACACACATGCAATTAGTCTAGTGGTTGATCCATGTTTGGTTTGTGGAAATAACACACATGCAATGGCTCTCGTGGTTGATCCATGTGTGCTTTGTGGAAATAACACACATGCAATGACAGTAATGGATCAAGAAGTGGTTTATGGAAAAGAACATACATGCAATGACCACTGGTTGATCCATATGTGGTTTGTGGAAAGAACACACATGCAATGACTCTAGTGCTATTTTTAGTATAAGAACACACATGCAATGACTAGTGGGTCCACATGTAGTTGTGAAAAGAACACACATGCAATGACCACTGGTTGATCCATAAGTTGATTGTGGAAAAGAACACACATGCAATGAGTCTAGTGGATCCATGTGTGGTTTGTGGAAAAGAACACACATGCAATGACTCTAGTGCTGGTTTGTGGTTTTAGTATAAGAAGAAACATGCAATTACTCAAATGGATCCATATGTGGGTTGTGGAAAGAACACACATGCAATGACTCTAGTGGTTGATCCATGTCTCGTTTGTGGAAAGAACACACATGGAATAATTCTAGTGGTTGATCCATGTGTTGTTTGTGGAAATAACACACATGCAATGAATGTAATGGATCCATAAGTGATTTATGGAATAGAACACACATGCAATGACTCTGGTTGATCCATATGTGGTTTGTGGAAAGAACACACATGCAATGACTACTGGTGGATCCATGTGTGTTTTGTGGAAAAGAACACACATGCAATGACCACTGGTTGATCCATGTGTGGTTTCTGGAAAGAACACATATGCAATGACAGTGGTGGATCCATGTGTGGTTTGTGAAAAGAACACACATGCAATGACTCTAGTGTTGGTTTTAGTATAAGAACACACATGCAATGACTCTAGTGGTTGATCCATGTGTGGTTTGTGGAAATAACACACATGCAATGACTCTAGTGCTAGTTTTAGTATAAGAACACACGTGTAATGACTCTAGTGGGTCCACATGTGGTTTGCGAAAAGAACACACATGCAATGACCACTGGTTGATCCATAAGTTGTTTGTGGAAAAGAACACACATGCAATGAGTCTAGTGGATCCATGTGTGGTTTGTGGAAAAGAACACACATGCAATGACTCTAGTGCTGGTTTGTGGTTTTAGTATAAGAACAAACATGCAATTACTCAAATGGATCCATATGTGGGTTGTGGAAAGAACACACATGCAATGACTCTAGTTGATCCATATGTGGTACGTGGAAAGAACACACATGCAATGACCACTGGTTGATCCATGTGTGGTTTGTGGAAAGAACAAACATGCAATCATAGTGGTGGATCCATGTGTGGTTTGTGAAAATAACACACATGCAATGACTCTAGTTTTGGTTTTAGTATAAGAACACACATGCAATGACTCTAGTGGTTGATCCATGTGTGGTTTGTGGAAATAACACAGATGCAATGACTCTAGTGGTTGATCCATGTGTGGTTTGTGGAAATAACACACATGCAATGACTGTACTGGATCCATAAGTGGTTTATGGAATAGAACACACATCCAATGACCACGGGTTGATCCATATGTGGTTTGTGGAAAGAACACACATGCAATGACTCTAGTGGTTGATCCATGTGTGGTTTGTGGAAAGAACACACATGCAATGACAGTGGTGGATCCATGTGTGGTATGTGGATAAAACACACATGCAATGACTCTAGTGCTAGTTTTAGTATAAGAACACACGTGCAATGACTCTAGTGGGTCCACATGTGGTTTGTGAAAAGAACACACATGCAATGACCACTGGTTGATCCATAAGTTGGTTGTTGAAAAGAACAAACATGCAATGAGGCTAGTGGATCCATGTGTGGTTTGTGGAAAAGAACACACATGCAATGACTCTAGTGCTGGTTTGTGGTTTTAGTATAAGAACAAACATGCAATTACTCAAATGGATCCATATGTTGTTTGTGGAAATAACACACATGCAATGACTCTGGTTGATCCATATGTGGTTTGTGGAAAGAACACACATGCAATGACTACTGGTGGATCCATGTGTGGTTTGTGGAAAAGAACACACATGCAATGACCACTGGTTGATCCATGTGTGGTTTGTGGAAAGAACACATATGCAATGACAGTGGTGGATCCATGTGTGGTTTGTGAAAAGAACACACATGCAATGACTCTAGTGTTGGTTTAGTATAAGAACACACCTGCAATGACTCTAGTGGTTGATCCATGTGTGGTTTGTGGAAATAACACACCTGCAATGACTCTAGTGCTAGTTTTAGTATAAGAACACACGTGTAATGACTCTAGTGGGTCCACATGTGGTTTGTGAAAAGAACACACATGCAATGACCACTGGTTGACCCATAAGTTGTTTGTGGAAGAGAACACACATGCAATGAGTCTAGTGGATCCATGTGTGGTTTGTGGAAAAGAACACACATGCAATGACACTAGTGCTGGTTTGTGGTTTTAGTATAAGAACAAACATGCAATTACTCAAATGGATCCATATGTTGTTTGTGGAAATAACACACATGCAATGACTCTGGTTGATCCATATGTGGTTTGTGGAAAGAACACACATGCAATGACTACTGGTGGATCGATGTGTGGTTTGTGGAAAAGAACACACATGCAATGACCACTGGTTGATCCATGTGTGGTTTGTGGAAAGAACACATATGCAATGACAGTGGTGGATCCATGTGTGGTTTGTGAAAAGAACACACATGCAATGACTCTAGTGTTGGTTTTACTATAAGAACACACATGCAATGACTCTAGTGGTTGATCCATGTGTGGTTTGTGGAAATAACACACATGCAATGACTCTAGTGCTGGTTTTAGTTTAAGAACACATATGGATCCATATGTGGTTTGTGGAAAAGAACACACATGCAATGACCACTGATTGACCCATAAGTGGTTTGTGGAAAGAACACACATGTAGTGAACACTGGTTGATCCATGTGTGGTTTGTGAAAAGAACACACATGCAATGCCATTGGTTGATCCATATGTGGTTCGTGGAAAGAACACACATGCAATGACACTGGTTGATCCAAATGTGGTTCATGACAGGAACACACATGCAATAACTCTTGTGGATACATATGTGGTTTGTGGAAAGAAAACACATGCAATGAATTCTAGTGGATCTATCTTGGCATAATTTGATGTATGCCACGATGCATTTCATTGTAAAAGACACCCACTTTCCATTTTTATACTACTCAGCTTTGCCTCTCTCTCTCTCTCTCTCTCTCTCTCTCTTTCGTAGAAGCCCAAACCTGTGTCCACTCTGTCTGCTACGCCCTGATTGGTTGTCACAGTTGTCACACGGATCGTGCGCACCAACCGTTGATCCTGTGTGATCCAATGAGGCTCGTTGCACACGTCGTGCCCTTCACAGGACAGCGCGAGACAGCACGGACGTCTCCCTCAACGAGACTTCTACAAGAAGGAACATGATGTTGTCCATGGAAAAAGTGGTCGAGTGGTCATGTCATGTTTAACCTAGTCTGCAAAGGCTACAAGTCTACTACACGGCAACTGGTCATCCACAGACCACCGGCTATACCATTTTTACTATGCAGCGCGCCTGCACTCTCACTTCCGTCAGGCCCCCACCACACGAACCTTCCACGCAGAAGCCGCAACCGGAAGAGCTGTCAACTGGGGCCCTCGAGGACGCCTAAATGTCCCCGCATTAAAAACCCAGCCTATCGGGTCCTCCATTCGCACTCATCCACTACTCTCTCTTCCCTATCTAGCAAAACACCACAATCTTGAACGTACTTGCATGAACCTTCTCCATGAAACTAGTGCGTGGGGGTGAGTGTCCGGGCATCGCCGCCGGGGTGGTGGTTCAAGTGGCAGATCTGGAGGAGCATCACGTAGCACAGGCCAAGGAGGACGTGCAGTTCAACCCCTTGGGGGACCATGTGCACGCCGGTGCTGATGACTTCAGAGGCACCGATGAGGGCGTGGAGTTCGACGAACACGCTCCGCTCGTGTACCCGGAGGTACATCTATTTCTACATGTTTCATATTTTCTGCTCGAGCTTAATCTATCCAGGCGTCATAAAAAAATCTAGTCCTAATGATTAGATGCAACGTATGAACCGGTACATGGAGAGATCTTGTCTGTTCTGAATGAATCCACATTATTTATTTATTAACAAGTTACCAAGAACACAAACCACATTAATTTAGGATCAAGCTGGGGAGACGGCCGTAATGAACTGCTGAACCTGTATAGACATGTTATTGCATCAAAAGTAACTTGGAATGGTGGAAGGAATATATATTTATTATTTTGCTCATTTCAGTTTGTACTCCATACATTACAAGTGTATACAAGTGAGATGGACTCTCACAAGGAGACCAGGGACAACAAGAGACGCCATGTCATGAATAAGCTCAAGAGCGGGATAATCCCTTTCTGCACTCGACTTGGGGAGCTCAGGTGCCCTTTCTATAAGAAAGGAGTCAACCCGGGGATTGCTAGCTTGATTCCGCATGCGGTTGGCATTGGTAAAAGCCTGGCTAGTAAACACAAGTCAGCGACCAAGGCTAAGCACGCTGCTTATGGCAAGTTCCTGAGGGAGTATGTCAAGACCGGCCTAGTGTCCCCTTAATTAGGAATTAGCAACTCCTACCCGACCAACCCCGTCACTTTGTTGGCCCGGCCACTAATAATATTTAGTTCTCTTACCGTATCTAGACCCTTAAACTATGTGGATTTCTATTTTCTTACCCTTCAAAATATATTCAAGTTCATATGTTTATGTTGTTAAAGTTCCAGTGGCATACTCGTTATTTTGCATGGATAGAGGGGTGCCCCCGACAGATATAAGGGTTATCCTGTCCGCTAGATCACAGAGGATCAACGGTTGGTGGGAAAAACTGAGTACAACTGAATTGCCATGGTTAGACACGAGGGAAAAAACGTGACTCACGGTACGCGTGTGCGGTGCACGGGGCGGTAGCGGACATGTGTGGCCGTGCACGGTGCATTAGCGTACGCGGTGCACTGTAGGCAATGAAACGCTGCTTCCCTTCTCCTTTAATAGAGTCCTCCCAACTCCCACTCATCACGCACTCGCTCACTCAACCGTCTCCAATGTCCCATCACCTTTTGCAAACGCCCAACAAAACCCCAACCAAGCCGGCGATGGAGAAGATCGGCGCGGTGGCCATCGGCGCCTCCAAGGCAGCCGGCGAGGAGCCCCCCGTCCCCGCATCCACCTTAGCCTTCGGCAAGGAGGCCCCCACCGGCCTCGGACAGATCCAGCTCGGCTAGGACCCCTACGAGGAGGTTGTCTACATAAGGCTAGAGAACCCCTACGACACCAGCATCGCTGACCCATGGTCTGAGGTAACCAGGGTTTTCTCCCTTCCCTTATTCTTCCCCCGTTCCCATCGTTGGATGCTAGATCGTATGTTATTAGTGCTCGGCTGTTCGTATTTTTTACAGTAGCTAATCCTATTGTGTTAGATCTCGATTTTCGATGAATCCTCCTATTTGTAGTTGGGATCAGTATTCGATTTGGTTTGAGATTTGGGGAACAATCAGGAGATCTCATTCGGTTAATTTATGCAAAAAATCAACCCCGATAATCAAAGTATCTCAATCATGTCCTTATTTCACTCTACTGTTTTTTCCAACAGGAGGATAGCAGTGACCTCCGCAGCAACGACGAGTCGCAGGACACCAAGACTCGTCATGTGCTGAGGAGGCTAAAGTCCGGTCAGTACAACAACTTCTTCGGCGGCGACGTGTACAGGTGCCCCTTCTGCCCCACCAGGAGGCTCCGCGGCACGGACTTCAACTCCCTCGTGAAGCATGCCAAGGACGTGAGGACCTGCGGCGAGTCCGTGAATGTCCACGGCTTCAGGGCCAAGCACCAGGCGCTCGGTCTTCACCTCCGTGACCTCCAGAAGGTGGCTATCGAGGAGGGTCGCATGCCCCCGATCAGAACCAAGGTGCCCAAGGTCAAGGGGCTAGATAGCAAGAATTGGAGGAGGCGCCAGAGGGAGGAGGCGGATGCCCTCCTGGCAGAGGCCACGAGGGGCCACTGATCAACTGCTGCTGCTGTAAAGAAGCTTCTTTTGTCTTGTCTGTGTTGAAGCAGTCCGCTGCTACTGCTGCTGAGCAGCCTAATGGTCGAACCTCGTTAAGTACCATACTATATAACCTATATTAGCTGCTTTATCTACATCTGCTCTGTTTACTGAATTTATTTATGGTGCTGGTTTGTTTTGCTTCTCTAGATTTGCTACCAGATTGGGGAAAATTGATCGCAAAAGGAACAATGAATGAAGAGAGAAGCTTCTCTAGATTCCCTACCTTTTTGGGAAAAAAAACACAACTGTTAGAGAGAGAGGGGAAAAGGCGCTCTTAAAAAGTCCAAATAAAAAAAAAATCCACTTTAGGCATCATGGTGCACGTAACGGCCAAGCCTTTGACCAGACGGCACCCCCTCCGAGCGCATGTGAGGGCTTCGGAATATCGGGAGGGCAAAAGTGAGGACAAACGAGACACAATGTTGTTATAGATAAATCTTACAAAAAGCTGAATTTGGCTTTACCATGCAATTTGGCTAGAGCTCCACAATGTAGCTATTCTAAATCCCTAAACTATGTGGTGCGTTGAAACCTAATGCTTTTCCACCGACACGTGTGTTGCAAAGTTGCTTGATCGTGCATGCTTACACAAGTGGCCTATAGAGAAACTTATAGAAGCATGGGCAAACGAGCTTCATTTTGGCAAATTCGGGACAAGCTTTGCGCAATCGGCAGGCCTGATCGGCTGCCCCGGGGTGCAGGGATGCTATGTCCATGTCTATGCTTACACTTCTTAAACTTGTTAGGAATTAATAATAACTGTACACTTCCTTCTATCCTGTCACGTTACGTCATGTCAGCACCGCGCACCCGCTGCGGATCGACAACGAGACGGTGGTCCACGTGACCGGTCTCTGCCACGCCAAAGCCACGTCGCACACCCGTCCCATCACCTCCGGGACGGACGCCGAATTTAATCGCTAGGATTGGAAACCATCGGTGCTCGCCCGGTCAAACTTGCTTCCGCATGGGTATGACCGGAATATTGGTAAACGGAATTTAAGAATCGCCTTCTGTCTCCTCAGCACATCACTGTGCAAAAATCCCCAACTCATTCCTTCCTCCAGCGCCGCCACCGCAAGAACCATCGATGCTGTCGCACGCACCGCCTCCGTCTGGCCATACCACCACAACAGATCACTCCACCTCCACGGCCAGTCCCAGCCACCGCTACCGACCCTAGGCCACCGCCGCTGCATTAGCTGCTGCCATGGACGCAGAGTACGGCGTGTTCGGCGACAGGAGCGACTACACTGACGAGTACACCGTCACCGCCCATGGCACCACCAAGCTGAAGGTCGTCCACACAAATGTGTCAGCGGAGGTGGCCAAGGTCATCGCAATGTACGAGCGGTGGCTACAAGATCCGATGGACAGGTACAAGATCGTCGGCCTTGACCTCGAGTATACCAGAGATAGGAAGAGGACGGTGCTTTTGCAGATGTCCATGCGCAACCACTTCCTACTATATCACGTATGTAGGGCCAAATCTGTATGCCCGGAGCTTCGCGAGTTCCTACACAGGAGGGAGATCTACTTCGCCAGCGTCGACATCAAGAACGACACTTCGAAGCTAGAACGGGATCTCCTCGTTCATGTCGTCAATCACGTCGATCTCCAACGTTTGTGGAGGTACCCGGATGGCGGTACGGGGAAAGACGGCATGGCTAGACTCGCTTCCGACATCATCAACCACGAGTACGCCGGCATGAAAATCGAGTTTGCAAAGCACCTGCAAGAGCGATGTGAGTGGAGGCACCTGGATTACGATGCGATCAAGTACGCAGCCAGGGACGCGTATGTCTGCTACGAGATGCTCAACAGGATCTGGTAGGTGGGTGATGTGTTGTTTACCACTACTAGTTTCGCATTTTGTTCCTAGTTTTATCTCGCCTGTATTTTATCTCGCATGCATTTTCTAAGCATTTTGTGTGTAAGAACCAAGCTCGCATGATCCCTGTGCTATTAGCTACTTAACCTGTATGAATTATATTCCCCCTTTTGTATGCTCAACATTCATTCTTACAAATTCTATCTATGCCATTTGCATGCGGTAGAATCCAGGATTGGCATGCATAAGGTGTGATACAGTCATAAGTCATAACCAAACCCAGATTATAGAGAAGGATATAGTCATAAACCAGATTATAGTTTGACAAAGGTGATACACAGCAGTTCGTAATTGCTCACATAGTGTACTTATGAAATAACATGTTTTCCTAAACACAACAATCATGCACTAATAGTCTACATCCCAGCCTGTTGGAGAAGGCAACCGATCCCAGGATGCCTTTGGTCGCTTGCCCCGGTTTGTAGATTCATCTACGATCCCGCATATGGGACAAACAACCTGCCTTCATGGTGGTTCAATGATGCGATGCTTGGAACGAGATTTTACAATCTGGCGGTACAGCTCGTGGCTAACATACCCGTCAATTGCAGCGTACTTCAGATTAGGTTTAGAAAGTGGCTTATCCTCCCAGTAATCATGCCCTAAACGCCTCCACGAACATCTCGGCAATTTGTCCTTCATGTCAGCGTACCATGGGTCTATGAGTTTGGAGGCAAGAGCGGCCATCCCGGTCTTGCCACCCTTCGTCCCTAGGATCCCGTAAATTTCATGGATGTCCACTCTGCACTCCTTTGGGATTCTAATGTTGACAGTCGGGCTTTTAAGCAGTTTACTGTCATTCGTGATGTCAACACTGGTAAATGTTATGTGCTGGTTCACGAGAAAGTCATGAAACTGATCCCTAATGCTTTCGCCCCACCTGCATAAAAATGAATTCAGACAAATAATATAGCAATAACTTTTGCAAACAGACAGTTTAGGAACAAAAAGACAACAAAGTCTACCAGATCCCGTCAGCCGCCTTCTCGCAAAAAGGCTGGTATATGAGGATCTGCCCCTTCATGGAGAGTTGCACCACGGTGATCCTATGACGATCGCGGATGTACTCGAGGTCGAGACCTACGAACCTGTTTTCTTCGAACTGCAGCCAACTCGTGAAATTATTCAGAGTGTTCCTCACCGTCCGAGGGTCGGTGGTGTAGACGACATTGATCTTCTTCCAGCCATGTAGTTCGATGTCGAAGTGCGTAGTTTCTTGCCTGCCGTCGTTTCGGACGTCTGGAGCGTCCATGACATGCAAGAGGGAAAGGATACGGAGGAAGAGGGTGATGCGGTGGTGGAGGAAATGGATGAGGCCGTGGAGGAGAAAGACTATGAGGCCGTGGAGGAGGAAATGAGACAAAGAAGTGAAAGATTGGAACCGCCCTTACCAATATCTGGAATGGTGCACGACCGTTCGTAGTAGGGTGAAGGTGGTGAAAAATGGCGGTTTTACACGTCGACGCTAGCACTTCCTAAAATTTGTTCTGCGCCACTTGCATGTGGTGGAATCAATTCAAACGTAGGCACGTTTGCGCATGCTGACCTTCACTCACTGACAGGTGGGCTGCACATTTCCCTTTTACGATTTATTTTTTCACTTCCTCTAGACGGTTCTGGTGCCCGCCCTCAATAATTACGCCCCCTTCTTTTCTTCCATGCGGACGAGAATCGGCGGTGGCGGCAGTTCCTTGCAGATTCGCTCCCCACTCGAACAACTGCCCCCATCCCTGATTCCACCCCCTCTCGAATCCATCCGCCTCCTTATCACAACGCCTCCATTAATCTACCTGATTCCAGACTCCATTTGCCGCTATGGGTAGAGCATGGGGTAGCAGCAGGCTGAAGCGAAAGGCATGCGACGACGATGCGGATGGCCAAGGCGACCGCTACCGCGAGGATTGGGGATGGCCGAACCTCAGCGCCGCGAACGTGCACAGGATTGCCTCGGAGTTGGACATCATCTCAGCCGGCCGCCTCGCTCGCTGCATCCATGGCTACCGCGTGACGATGTGGAACATGGACGGACATCCGTTCGGCATGCCAGGCCTTCTTTACCCCGATAACAGCAAATGGCCAGATGACCGCGATGGCCACGTAAGTTCTAGTATCTAGCTTACTCGTTCAGTCATATCGTTGATTCATATGTGCTGAACTCTCACCGGAATCCTATGTTCCTTTCGTCGAACGTGTTGTGTGCACGCGCGGTTTGAACAAATCGAACCATTTAAGACTATTCTGTAGAGCGGAAGCTCTGCTCGTACCTGATATTATGGTATTTCGTAGTGACACAGTCTTACTTTAGGTGATAGACGAGTTGTCAATTTCGATTTTGCAATGGAATCCTGCTAGGTGATATTCTGTTTCCTAAAATAAAAACAAATAGATTAGACGATTTAAGGCTGTTATGCCCCGAGCTATTTAATTATGATTATCGTTAGGAGTTTGTTCTGGGGGGCTCTGCTCCTACTCCATATATGGACTATCTTCGTAGTGACACAGGCACAATTTAGGCGATATCTGAGGAGACACTCGTATTTAGGCGATATTTTGTGTACTTTAATCTAAAGGTCCAATTGTCAAATTGTATTTGCAATGGAATCCATGCTAGGTGATTGTACCAACTGACAACAAACTCTGCAGAATATTCATGCAAAACTGATGCTGTTGGATAAGTGGTCGGAATCAGTAGTGGTGAATATCAAGGAAGAAGAAGAGACGGAAATGGGAGATGACTAGAACTGGGTGGGTGGCAACGGCGAGTGGCTGGTCCTTTTATCCTAGGATGGGAGTACTTGGACTCTAAAAAATTGCTATAGATCGAAGAGACTTGCAGTGCCAACTTTGAAGGGTGTCGGCATTACTGCATTCAACAGCGGGTGGCCGCCGCCCATTTCCGAATTCGCTTATAGGTTCAACATGGAAGAACTTGAGCTCGTGAAGGTACAGGTCCCACATAGACCGCGGGAGGGGGCGTGGAAGAACTGTGAGTACGACCTCTTAGCGGTGTTCGACAAGGCAATCACTTTCATTAGATGCCTAGAAGACAAGGAATGGATAGTCTTGCGCGATGACTTCCTGCGGCCGAAGAAGTATGTTGACACCGTCTTCACCTACGGCTACTCTTCGTACAGACTGCAACGCATTTATGCGGTCACTGAACCTAGCGGCGACGTGCATGTTTGGGAGCCATCCATTTGGGGTGAGTCATGGTGTCATATAGCATGTAAAATCCCATTCAAAATTCTGCTTACTAACTGTTAGTAACACGCAGGTACCCACGCAGCCCCGCGCATCATTCCAGCTCCGGTCATCGAAGATGCAGTAGCAGATGCTGAATTTGGGACACGGCGCTGGTTCCTGGCACCTCTCGGAGAAAACACGGAACAGGATGATGAACTCTTGTGGATTCATATCAGGCGAGCACTAAACAGTGTTGGTGATACAATAGAACATATGGGGACACAACTTTCTTCATACCCATCGCTGCGGTGTCACGTTTTCTCGAGGTCCGCATGCCCATCCGAAGACCCAGTAGAGCAAGTCTGGAGCAAAGTCAACAATATGCTGTGTTTCTTGGGATCAACCACCCTTTCTTTGTCGGAGCCCCTGGAGCTGTTGAACCTGTAATTGCTCAGGCAGCCCTGGCCCCTGATGCTGCTGGTGATGGTGGTGGTGGTGGAGCTGACAAAGAATTAGCTGTTGCTGCTCCTGGTGAAGCTGACGAAATACTTGGTGATGCTGCTGCTGGTGAAGCTGACGAAATATTTGCTAATGCTGGTGCTGGTGAAGCTGACGAAATACCTGCTGAGGCTGCTAGCAGAGTCCAGGAAGAACATGCTGGTGTTGTTGCTGAGGTGCTAGCACTTCCAGTGTTGATATCAGACTGTGTGTTTGTTGCACACTCACGTGCCTATCATGTTGACACTCCAGATCCGACCTGGAGCCGAATCCACGTCGGGGGGAGGGGGCCTACAATTGGCTCATTCATACATTGCAAATGTATCTATAATTTTTGATGTTCCATGCTGGGTTTTATCTAATTTCTTATGTTTTGTCCACACTTTGGAGTACTTTTCTTATGATTTCTTGGACTAACCTATTAACAAGATGCCAAAGTTCCAGTTGCCTGTTTTCTGCTGTTTTTGGTTCCAGGAAAGTCAGAAAATCAATATTCTCGGAATTGGACGAGACAAAAGCCAAAGTCAATATTTCACCGGGGGGAACACGGAGCCAGAAGACATGACGGAGAGGGACCAAGGGCCAGCCACACCATAGGCTGGCGTGGGTCCCGCTTGGGCACGCCACCAGGTGGTGTGAGCTCCTCCGGCCTCCACCGACCTTACCCTTTCGCCTATATATTCCTCCTGATACGAAAACCCTAAATCGTCAATCATAAATCCACGAAAAGTTCCGCAGCGCTGCCACCACCGAAGGGGAGATTCGAGGGATAGAGAGTCTCTGTTCCGGCACCCTGCCGGGACGGGGAAGTGCCCCTGGAGCCATCTCCATCGATCTCCACCACCATCTCCATCACCATTGCTGATTCCCATGATGAGGAGGGAGTAGTTCTCTCTCGAGGCTAAGGTTTCTACCGGTAGCTATGTGTTCATCTCTCTCTCTATGCATGATCATATTGTGATCATGATCTTGTAATCTATAGATCTATTCTGCTACTCAAGTGCTTTAATGAATCTCTGCTCTCCCCATGTGTGTGAAAGTGACAGCATGCACACCATGGTGGCACTTCGGCTAGAGATTACAAATACTTGTTATGAGTTATATTTGGAGTTGGATGTCTCTATGAAATTGTGGTGTTTGTTGGAACCATCTAGCACTCAAGTTGACACTGTGGGGTTTTCTAGATGGGAAAGGCTTACTTTGAGGTGTGCTGTTATAGCCCTACCATCGATTAGAGTGTTCAACCGGAGAGTAGTTTAGCGTAGTATCATAAAGAAGAATATATTTATATGAGAGTGTTCACTAGTGAAATTATGATCCCTAGGCCTTTTTTCTAAGCATTGATACACCATGCAATTAGATCTATTACATGTTTGCTTGGTTCCATCTTTATTTCAGTTTGCCTTTAGTCTCTTCCATGCCATCAAGTTATCTTCTATCACCGTTACCACTTATAATTATCCATCCCACTTGTATTTCACTATCTCTTCGCCGAACTAGTGCACCTATACACCCGACAAGTGTATTGGGTGTGTTGGGGACACAAGAGACTTCTTGTATCTTAATTGCAGGGTTGCTTGAGAGGGAATACCTTTGACCACTTCCTCCCTGAGTTCGATAAACCTTGGGTGATCCACTTACGGGAAAACTTGCTGCTGTTCTACAAACCTCTGCACTTGGAGGCCCAACAACTGTCTACAAGAATAGAAGTGCGTAGACATCACTCATCAGTGGGGTCGTACTATTTGAAGGAGAATGAAAGATAGCCAAATGTAGCATTCTGGTTCGTTCCGACGATACCACCAGCTCCAGGGACCTAGTGCTGATACTGGCAGATCCGATGAACCATTTGTCTTTATCTTTATCATTAGTTACTCTTATGTGTGTAAAGACTAAGCTGTTCTTATTTGTGTAAGACTGAGTTAGGCCAAACTGCGTAATATTCAGTGAAGCCCAACTTTTCTTTCCATGCCCATAACAACAAAATTGCAGCATAGAACATACAAATGTAATGTGCATACCAGGCATTTTTGCTCAGGATAACAACCACTTCAAGCAAATGATACGTCGTGGACGCATTTGAACGCATCACTAGAATGTGCCACCTATTGATGATTGATGACATGGATCTAGATTTTCTGCGCTTATTTGCATTGAATCGCTCATTGATTTGTTCACATATTTTTTGGCAATGGCTGATGAACTCCACTCTCTTGGTAACTTGATTCGTCAGCGAGCACTTGTTGATGCAATGCAAAGTACAGAACATGGTCGTCATCGTCATTCCATTTAGGTTCTCTATGTTTTGTCATCACGGAGTTACTAATTTCAAATGAAAATCGAGTAAACAATATATGTGTACATTGTTAGAGTATGCTACGGCCACAGTACATACATGTTTTTCTACAATCACAAGAAGAAAACTTGATGCATTTTCACCTTGTTGGCGTTGTGCCGAACTGGGTGGATGTGGCTGTGGGGTTCGGAGAGGAAGGCGCCGTGGCTGGTGCGTGTGCGACCACGGTAACGACAAGCATGGATTCTGGAGGATACCAATAGGACCGAGCATGGTCGGCATGGTGACAGATCTCACCCGGGAATGAATTCCCGTTCCCGCGCCGTGCCAATGGTGTGGTCATGGTGAGGGCGAGCTCCGACTCGGGATGGGGAGGAGAACGGGCCGAGAAGGTTTGTCCAAGTCCTAGCTCCGCGCCATGGCCGCGACCACAGATTGCCGCCCCGGAGGAAGAAGCAGACGCATAAAGGATGCATGCGCCAATGCTGCAAGCCTACATGACAGCCTACATGGCAGCGACGACGGCAGCAACATAACGGCGAAAGCTGACAGGGGGGACCCAACTTGATGGCCGTTAGCCTGATTTTTTGTATTGAAACGTAAAGTTGATTCGTGCCGAAAAGGACCCTCTGAGTATTTGGCACGCCAACTATAGTCATCGCAGATGATATCTGGGAACTCGGGTACCGCGTTGCCTGGCCACCCCAACTTTCGGGCCGCAAAATGATATTCTCCTTTGGAAGAGCCATTGTTCCAAGCGGATGTTTCAACTACAGAAATGGTGCTGATGAGAAATGAGAAAGTGAAGGGATGTTCTATGCCTTTACCGGAACATTTTTTATCCGTGCAACCACATTACCCCAAGTGCTGGGCTTAGCTTGTAGTTTGTCTGCATTAGCCGAGGCAGCTTGTACCATGCTTATAGGGAGAGATCCCTTGAATTCCGGGCAGGCGCTAACAGATCTTGGATCTAAAGCCTGTAGCTTGCTTTGGCAAGAGTGAGCCTGTCTTGGCAGGAGTGCCGGTGCAACAATTGAGTCTCCCGCGGACGGTATGACTTAGGCAGTACGGAAGGAAGTGGAGTCACCAAGTTAAGGTATACACAAAGTTGCGGCTTGGGTATACGCATGTACGGAAGGCAGGACTATGGCTGGGAGCCACATACTCGTTGCCGGGGAGAACAAAACCAAAAGGAAAAGCAACCTTTGCTAGGGTCGACAAGCGAAAGGTTAGGTTTGATTATCCAGACCCCCATCTATAGTGGTAATGGGCCGTGGTTGTATCCCGACGGATGTATTGATTCTTGTGGGGAAAGTGCGCAAACTCTGCAGAGTATAATCTATTCGAATAGCCGTGTCCACAGTCAAGGACAGTTGTAAAGGTGTTGGCTAGGAGTACCCAAACGGTGTTTGTTTGGAACGAAAGGATGAAAATATGAAGGTTCCAGGGGAACCTAAGTTCGGAAGCCTTGTTTGACCAGGGGTGGTCAAAGAGGTTTAAAAAGGGTTTCTACTCCAAAACTTTTTTCAAACCTATTTTTCAACAAAGGTATGGAGATGTCTAGATTTATAAAACAGAGGCATGTTTTCGAAACTCTTTTTCAACAAAGATATGGAGATGCCATATCTACAAGAGATAGACTAGGCTTTTCAAAAACAACCCTAGATAGAGCTATCTCGCCACAGCCAGATTTGCATTTCCTTATTCTACTTATCTGGGTGGTTTGCGAGTACATTCAAAAGTACTCACGACTTTGTCCCTGGTTATTTACTTGGCCAGACTTTTGGCGGTCCGACATAGGAAGATTAAGGTGACGTCCAGCGAGCTAGGCCGTCTTCCCAGTCAGTCGCGTGTAGGTTGAGGCACGATTGGGCTCTGCGCGTGATGTGTTCTGCTACTAAAGATGTTGTAGCCATAATGGCATTTATGTAATTCTTGTAAATTCTTTATGTTGTGGATGATGTAATGATACTTGTCGGTTATGTTCCACGGTTTACTGATCATGGGAACATGGATATATACATAACAAGGATTTCTTGGATGATTAATCCGGGGATCCCACACAATGGCTTTGGAAATGTTCTGACCATGGGATGGTCGGAAAGGATAAATGTTTGGACCATGGGATGGTCGGAAATAAAGGAAAGGATTTGGTCATGGATGACCGGAAGGAGGAACTAATTGGTGACCCAATCCTAGTGTTTTCCAACAATTTTTAAAAAGGTTTCCAAAATGTTTTATAAAAGTTTTCAACAAAGATATGTAGATGCTATATCTACAAGAGAAACTATTTGAGAAAAGAACCTCTCTTGGAGCCCTCCTACTACCACGGCCATATTGCATATCCTCTTGTTATTATTATTCTCTTAAGATGGTTTGCGAGTACATTCAAAGTACTCACTAGCATTGTCCCTGGCTATTAACTTGGTCAGATATCAAGAAGAGGATGAAGTTGATGGCTATGCGAGCTAGGACGTTCTCCTAGTCAGTTGCATGTAGGTTAAGGCATGACTCGGGCTCTACGCTTGATGAAGTTCCGCCGATGATTATTGATGTAGCCATAATGGCATGTAAGGTATGACATGTATCCACTTAAGTAATGGATGTTTACTTTGATACTTGTCGGTTATGTGCCACGACTAACTGATCATGGGATCGTGGTGTATGCATAACATGGATTCTCGGAGGATTAATCCGGGAGCCCCACAGACTTGGTATCAGTGCCATCCTGACTGTAGGAGAACCTTAGTTAGCATGGTCATTAGGCAGGAAAACTATTTTGGTAACACCGGCTCTCAAAAACTACTTTCTCAAAATCATTTAGAAAAGTTCTAGTTCTTATCCTCTCCAAATTCAAATGATTTCAAAAATTGGTTTACTCTATCTCTTATGCAAAATTCAAATCTACCGATTTCAACTAACTAGGACCAAGAAACCGGTGAAGATGTTGAGGATGAGATGAAGAGAAGCAACTACCAGCAAACACAAGGATACTACAAGATCGCCCTACCAACGGAATCCTCCTAATAAGAAGAAATCAAGTACCACACTATCGAGAAACACCCAATGAATTAGCGGAGGCTTCATACGCAAGATAGCGACTCAGGCCTTAAGAACACTGACGTCTAGGATATCTAGTCCTAAGATAGGATTCCCTTATATCGCGAGTAGTTAACTCATTGGTCCCCCTAGTTGGCTGTGTTTGCTTGCCTAATTGCATAGTCTATTGCTTGATGTGTGTTGTTTGCGAAGGAATTTGCGACCTCATTGCTCTGCTCACCTTGTATGTGTGTTGTGGCTTGTCTTGACCTTAGTCAAAATGTGACTTTGGGATCCATACCCCACCAAGCAACTCAGAAACCCCAATAGTTGTTGCTAACAAGAATCCATACTAACCTTGGTAGTTATGAGAGGAAGAGTATTGCAGGAACCAGGACTTTGACATCATCAAGTTAGAACCACTCGAAGGCTCCTCCTCAACAGGATGGCATACTCCGCCAAAATAACCACTCAAGACTTGTCGATATCGTAGCACTCCATTATCCATCAGTATATTATGGCAAGAATCCCATTGAAGCCGGAAGTCTACCACCAGAGGATCCTCATGACCCACAAGAAACCACAAGACCTACTAACTAAGACAATAAGTAAAGAGCTAACTCCACCAACCTTCGGTATATTAGAGCTTCCGACCCCTTAAGAGACTAACTATTCTAGTTGACCCTGCCCAAACGACGAGAAGTTCCTCACCAGAAGGCCAGAATACTCCAAAATCCTGAAGACCGGACTGCCTGAAGACAACGAGTCTACTCCACCAACGTGCAGAAGAAACAAAAAAATTTCTAGTGAAGACAACTTATCTGAAGCTGGATGTCTCTAACCCGACTAGAGACTAACTAGAAGCTGTAACTGCTAACTTTTCCTAAGCTAACTCCTTAAGGCTTCATTAGGAACCCACCCCGACAAGGTTATGCAATAGAACGTCACTCGAGGACCTCAACTCAAGACCCAAGGAGATACAACCTTCTTTAGCATCACGTTGGCACCTCAAGATAGAAGATCTACACCCTTCCCAAAGACCCTTCGTGAAGCTCTGAGGTGGAAAAGACTGCTTCTTTCCTACTCAAATCCCGAAGATTGTCTACCGGAAAAGATCTCTAGATCCGACGCCTTTTTGCCAAATAGCAACTCACAAGTCATCAGAGGAGAAACTAACTAAATATTCTATGATGCCTCGGCTAATTCAGCTGAAGACCACCCTAAGGGACCACAGATTCACTAACTCCGTTAGTTCTAAACAGTTTGGACGATCTGCTAATTCAACTACTCTAATCGGCTAAGTACGAATAAAAGTAGTATATAAGCCTCATAAGCCTTGACTTGATTGCTTAGAAGTATAATGAGATACCTAGGAGCTCATCATCTAGCATCTATCTAATCCAAGAGTGTCAATCCTAAACAAGTTAACCAAGCTGATTTGATCTCTAGCCACTAGGTAATCATCTAAAACCCTTAACCAGATCAACTCTGAAGTGATACATTCTAGAAGTTTCCAAGTTAATGAAGACCAATATCAAGCGTGGATCTATTCTACCCAATCTACACTTAAACATCATACATTTGATGATGCTTTGATACCTTGCAAACCCTCAAAAACATCCCCACTCATATTCTAGTCAAAAACCCTAAATCTGCTAAATTTTGACTAAGTCTGGAAACTATTTCAACATCACTTCTTTGAGTGCCTCTCTTTCTCAACCCTTGTGCCCTTTCTGTAATGCACTTGAACCATCTTGTAGACCATCATGAAGATACTACTACACCTGTCAGTTCACCGGAGCCTAGAGAGAGCGATGATATTGAAGACGGATATATAGAAATGACTGATGAATTTATTAAAGAATGCCAAAACACTCATGGTTGGAGTGCTACTAAGAGTCTTCTTGAGAAACATACCGTTAGACCTAAATTGTCTCCTAATGCTAAGTTTGCTACATCTCCCATAAACATTAAAGATAAGGATTATGATTTCTCTCTTGATTTATCTTACATAACCATTGTTGAGAAAGAACCTTTTTGTGGGACTAAAAATGAAAGTGTTGTAGCACATATGACTGAGCTTTCTACCATTAGTGGCCTATTTTCTGATGATATTAAGATGCGCACCTACTTTGTTGCTAAAATTTTCCCTTTTTCACTTAAAGGAGAGGCTAAATCTTGGTTTAATAATTTACCTCCTGGATCTATTGATAGCGCTGATTATTTGATTGATACTTTCTTTCATAAATACTTCCCTCCTAGTGCTAGACATGCCATTCTGCAGGAACTTTTTGATTTTAAACAAGGGGAAAAGGAGATATTGAATGAATCATGGGCAAGGTTTTATGCTTTGATTCATGCACAGCATGTGTGTCCATTACCTAAAAATGAGCTTCTTGATATATATTATAATGGACTAACTGAAGAATCTAGGACATACCTGGATAGTTTTGCTGATTGTATTTTCAGGAAGAGAACTCCCAAAGAGCCGAGGAATTAATGGCTAAAATAAGAATTATGATGACTAGACTTCACCTGAGTCAACTACACTTGAGTTAACTGTGCTTGAACCAACACCAACACCAAAAAAGAGGGGAGTGATTGAACTAAATGATGAAGTGATGAAGGAAGCTAAGAAATGTCTCAAGGAGAAGGGTATTAAATCTGAAGATGTGAAGAATCTACCTCCTATAGAAGAGTTATGTAAGCCAATCTCCCACTCATCCACTATTGAGGTACACTCTCTCCAACATTTTGATGAAGGTGATATTCCTTATTCTAAACCTCCTGATCAATGCTTACAAGAATTTCATATCTTTGTTGTTAAGCAAGATAATTTTTATAAAAGAGTGAAGAATCATTTGATGGAAAACTCTAGAGCTATTATTGATTTGAGGCATATTGTGGAAAGAACCTCCAATGATGTTAAAATTCTTGTTAAACATTTCCAAATGGTTCAAACTCAAATTGATCAGCTTATTAAGGTACAAAAAGATTTGCTAGTTAATGCTTCTAAAGCAAAACATGCTTATGAAATTAGAACTAGGAGTGGTGCTGCCACTCAGGATCCTCTATATCCTGTGGGGCATCCTAAAAGACTTCAGCAGGATTCCCAACAAATTGAAAATAGTGGTACTTCTTCTAAGATAAAGAAAAAGAAACATAAGAAAGTTGCAGAATGTTCTGAAACTGCTAAAGATCATAATAGTATATCTGTCTCTGATGCTGAAACTAAAAGTGGTAATGAGAAAAATGATGCTCCTGATAAAGAAGAAATTGAAGAAGAACCTGAAAAGCACACTAAGAATACTAAGTACACTAAGGAAGATATTGTTGCTAATAAACATGGTAGTGAAAGAGAGCCTTGGGTCTAAAAACCAATGCCTTTTCCTGATAAGAAACACAAGTCAAAGGAAGAAGAACACTATAACAAGTTTTATGAGTGGATGAAACCTTTATTTTTGTAAATTCCTTTAACTGATGCTATTAAATTGCCTCCTTATTCAAAGTATATGAAGGATATTGTCTCTCATAAAAGGAAGATCCCTAATGAGGAAATTTCTACTTTGCTTGCTAATTATTCCTTTAATGGTAAGGTTCCAAAGAAACTTAGAGACCCAGGAATTCCAACTATTCCATGCTCTATTAAAAATAATTATGCTAGAACTGCCTTGTGTGATTTGGGAGCAGGAGTTAGTGTTATGCCTTTTTCTCTCTACAAGAGACTTCAATTGGAGAAATTAATACCAACTGATATATCTTTGCAAATGGCTAATAAATCTACTACTATTCCTGTTGGTATATGTGAGGATGTTCCTGTTCAAGTGGCCCATAATTTCTCGATATTAACTGACTTTGTTGTGCTTGAAATGCCTGAACATGATAATATGTCTATTATTCTTGGGAGACCTTTTCTTAATACCGTAGGAGCTGTCTTTAATTGTAATCAAGGAAAGGTAACTTTTAATGTTAATGACAAGGATCATACTGACTATTTACCCAAGAAGATTCATAGGACTTATGTCCTAAATTCAATTGAAAATATTAAGGGCATCCAAGTTGGAGAAATATATTGTCCCATACCAAGAGAAAACTATGAAATTATTATGATTGGGACCATTGCTATCAAGGTTGAGGTAACATAATCATTTAGTGAAATGCAAAGTTTTGTTTCATATAAAATTGTTTTGGTAACAAGACCTGATCAATCTTGTTAATAAAGGGATTTTAATGAATAAAACAATGTTTTCACCATGATTATCTTTGCTTACTTTTATTTTATCCATTTTAATTTTTGCTTTCATTTAGTTTAGTTTTCTATTTTGTTAGTTGCTTGCATATTAGAGTGTCTTAGAACTTCTGAAGTTTTAGTTTTGTTTTTTTATTGCATCATTTCCATATTATCTTTCTATCAGAAAATCATTCATCAATACCTGAAAATTGCTAAAAAATAAAGTGTCCCGAAAAATTCTAGAAAATTCATATTAAATTTTTACGTCAAAAGAGGGGCAGAGAAGTACCTGGAGTGACCCAGGGGGCCCACCAAGCAGGCACACCACCTGGTGGCACGGCCACACTAGGGGCGCGCCTGGCCATGGTGTGGGCCACCCCTGGCCCTCCACTTATTCTCCTTCCTGCCACTACATTCTCTCTCCGGAGAAAATATCAGTTCATTGCTCAAACCCGTGTTCTTGTTGTTCTTGCTCGTGATTTTCGATCTCCTTGCTCAGCCCATCTTTGCTTCTGATATTTGGAGCATTTGTTCTCCGGTATGTGACTCCTCCGCTTGTCCAAGTAGATTTGTGATTAGTGGATTATATCTTGAGTATTTTGCTACTGTAGATGACAGGTTATATGAGCTTTCATGCTTGTTCCTTGCTTAGAGAAATTGTGTTGATGCATGTTTTGGCCCTTTACAAGTCCCTATAAGTAGTTTCTTTCATTATGTAATCACTTTGCAATCACTTGTATGATGATTGTCTAAAATTTCAGAAAAAGGAGAGGTGAACAATCATACTTTTGGGGAAGTATTTGAGAGGGACACACCCAGGAGGGCAAGGCCTTCAAGATCAGCATTGCAATTTAGGCCATCATATAATGAAGATCTTATTGCACCACGCTTTGGAAATTAAGGAGACAAAGGAGATGCTCATCCATCCACCTTCCCTTTCTTTGCCTTTTTGCAAGCTGCAGGGATCCTTGATGATTTCCTACTCCTTGTTCAGAGGGTTGGTCTAACCACTTACATGCAGGATGAGAGTGAGCAATATGCCTTGCTCACCAAAACTTTTGTTGAAAGTTTCACTTTCACTAACACCCCTTATAGGTCAACTGTTTCATTCAAAATCTATGATATGCCTATTACCATGCCATTGGAGAGATTTTGCATCATTATAGGAATAGGCATGACTGGGACAGTGAAGAAGATCCACGGTCAACTTGTTGATTTTCTAGAGCTCTACATAAGTGTGACAAATGACGATGACCATACATCTCAGTGCGGGAAGATAAGGAACATTATTCAACTCCCAGCTCTTAGATATTTTGCTTACTATATTGCCACTAGCATTCTTGGTAGGGAGAACACTAGTAATATTTGTAATTATCATTTAGCCTTTCTTGTTGTTGCACTTAATAATGAAACAAAGTATAATCTTGGTTCTCTCATTGCCCATCGCTTACCTGCTAGAGGACCCATATATGGGGGCATTATTGCTACACGCATTGTTGCTGCCTTGGAACTTTCTGTTGATCCTAATGATACCGTGTTTACACCACAAAAGCTTGATCTTGCCGCTATGAAAACACACCACTTTGTTACTGCTAACTCTAGTACAGAGAGTTTAGTTTACAGGATGTTGTTTAATGACGGAGATGAGAGGGAAATTCCCTTGCCACAGCCTACTTTGTTCAGTATTTGTAGGATGCCATGGTCGCTCTCCAAGGAAGAGGTGGACGAGCAGCTCTGCCTTCTTGGTTTCCACATGCAGCACCAGGGGTTGTGCCCTCTTACGACTACTATGCGCACTACGCTGGGGCATCCTTGAGTTCGTATCAGGATGAAGGCACTTCTTCACCATATTATGGAGGCGCTCCTTCCTGGCCAGCTTGGGATTGATACCCACTTAGGACAAAAGCCTAAGATTGGGGGAGGTATACCGACATCACACTCATCTACATATCATGTTCAGTCGGTACTTTGTATATCCATGTTTCGTTTTCTTTTTAGTTTTTGTTCTTGCTTTATTTCTGCTTTCCAAAACCCAAAAAGACCAAAAATATTTTCGTTATTTATCTTTGTTTACTTCTTTATCTTTTAGCCTTGGTTTGCTTCTTCCTTTTTTAGCTTTGTTTTGATTATTCGAAAAACCCAAAAAGATTTTGCTTTGCTTGCTCTTCCCTTCGGTTCTTGCCTTTAGAAATCAAAAACCCAAAAATATTTGTTGTTCTTATCTAGTTTTGTAAAGTTTGTTGTAGGGTTGAGAGGTCCTCAGTGATTCCTTGGAGTTTGGTTTTATCTTATAATTCAAGTCACACAAGTGAAAGGTAATGATGATTTATGACAACTCGAGGTGTGGTAAGAGGCTGGTATGAACTCTATTTGTTTTCATTTTTTACATATACTCATCATTGTGAGCATGCTTAGTCTGTTTATGTAAGGTGTATGTTATTTAACAGATACTTAGTAGTCCTTGCCTTCTTATGATCAGTTCCAATCAATTATAGTTCGTAACATGTCATATAAATGTTTGCTTGCATTGTTCTATTCATAACTTTGTATGACATTGTGGTGTCCTCCTCTGAATGTTCTATTTGAATCGACTTGGCACATGCTCACGCATGCATATGACTAAACAAAAAGTCAGTTAAGCCTCGATGATTTATTCTACCTCAGAGTTCTTGTGTCACTTTTATGCCACTATTAATTTTGTTTTGTCTCAAGCATGATTATGACAGTTACTGCTCTCTCGATTGTCGCTCCCTTTCTATTGCTAGCCTTCACTTGTGATGATTATACGCTTTACTCGTGCATCCAACTCCCCAAAACCAAAGTTGTCAAAAAGAGTCCACCATATCTACCTATTAGCATTATTGCTATTCCTTGCATATTTATTATGCTTTGTATTCTTCCAATAAAAATGTTTGCTTATTATGTGAAAATTATTTAGTAAAGCTCTCAAGAACTTGATGGCACACTTTACTTTCTTGCACTTAATAAACTTGAACCATTGTGCCCATCTATGTTGCGTATATGCTTACGCTTTGTAAGTTGTTAATTAGCAGAACCATGTTATCATGGGGAATGCTTTCAACATTGCACTTTATTTAGTTGATATCATGTACTTTTGCTTATGGATCCCGACGGTGTGAAATCAAAGGGGAGCTTGTAAGGCTCATGGAGTTCGTATATGTGTTAGAGAAACGCCTGGGTGGCTAGTCTAAGCCATGCCTAATCATGGTGGAAACATGCAACATAACCATAGTGAGCAATCTGTGAAGAATCCTAAAAAAAGAGAAACAAAAAAATAAAAAAGGGGGGAAAACCCTATGCAATTAGCATACAAAAAGATCGCTGAGATGCTCATTGTCTGCTTGCCTTGTCATTTTGATATGAGAAAGCTTCTGTATCATCGGGCAAGGGGTACCCCGTTGGCGGTTCTCTATGATACGCATGTACTTACAGTGACAAGAACTTACTTGTGACTAAAGTTGAGTAGCATGAGGAACGATACTCGTAAGCTAGGGGCATGAGATTTTTATCTTATAACTTGTCAAGCATATCCTCATATTTTCTCACTTTAACCTTAATCACTTAAATATGCTTATGATAGGGGCAATGAGACCTCAAAGCTAATGAGTACCATACTTTCAACATTTGGAAGCCTTTCAAACTTTTCAAATATTTTCTTTCACTTTTATGTTGAGTCACCATTTATTCCTTGAGCACCTTCCCGGGAGCATAGCTATAATTCTTAGTGTAATGTGTTTGTCCCAAAACCTGGTTTATTATGACATAACTTTGACACTTGTATCTTTGATATTTTCATTTCCAGTATTCACTTAAACTTCAGAGGTGCCTTGGCATTTATGTTTTGCCCCAAAGAAAGGCAAGTGAGATACCAGTTTATCATATCTTCTTATGAGTACTACAATCCTGCATATGCTTGTGTGTCATGTTGCTTATTATTAATGGGTTGGAATCTCTTCATAGCTTGCATGACTACTAGGTAAACTTATTTGCATACTCTTTATTATGAATTGCCTAAGTATTTGATCATATGCTAAGAATATATACATCTTATGAAGCAAATGTGTTCGTGAAAGTTTTCTTTTATCGCACTCAGTTTTCAACTTAATTGCTTGAGGACAAGAAATAAGCTAAGCTTGGGGGAGTTGATACATCCAAAACGTATCTACTTCCCCGAACACTTTTGCTATTGTTGCTTCTCTAATTTGTGTGATTTGGATACAACTAATGCGGACTAACGCTGTTCTCAACAGAATTGCTTTGGTGTCTCATTTTTGTGCAGGAGATCAACTTTTAGGAAAAATCCCGGAAAATATCGAAAAACTCCTATTTTACCAGAAGACTCATGGAGCTAGAAGATGAGATGAAGAAGGGCCACAAGGGGCCCACACCACCTGGTCGCGTGGGCCAGGCAAGGCCACGCCAAGGGGTGGTGTGGCCGCCTTGGACTCCGCCTCGACCTCTCCTTTCTCCTATATAAGCCCTCTGGCCTAAAAATAGAGGGGGGTTCGACGTTTTTCCAGATAGAGTTCCGCTGCACTGCCACCACCATATACTGTGATTCGAAACCAGAAACTCTGTTCTGGCACCCTGCTAGGACGGGGAATTGGAGGAGATCATCGCCATCATCATCACCATCGCTTGTCCATTAACCTTCCATGATTCTCCCATCCATGAGTGAGTAATCCCCCGTTGTAGGCTATGGGGATGGTAGGGATTGGATGAGATCGTTCATGTAATTGTATCAGATTGTTAGGGCATGGTGCCTAGTATCTATTGTTAGTGCTTTTTTAATTTGTTGCAACTTGTTATGCTTAATGCTTGTCACTAGGGCCCGAGTGCCATGATTTCAAATATGAACATGTTAATGATTCATGAGGATATTATTTTTTATGATCTTAAATGCAAGTTGTATACACATATTATTGTCCGGAACCAAAGGCCCCGAAGTGACAAGAATCGGGATAACTGGAGGGAATGGCTGTGATGTGAGGATCACGTGTGTTCACGGAGTGTTAATGCATTGCTCCGGTGCTCTATTAAAAGGAGCACCATAATTGCCAGTAGATTCCCTAGAGGCTCTGCTGCAACGGGCTAGCAGGACAAAAGATGTTGTGCAAGTACTCATTACGAGCACGTATGACTATATATGGAACACATGCCTATGATTATTTAGTACTTGGATGCTTTACCTTATTTATCTTCAAATGCCCTATATGTTGATTGTTATATGAATTGTATTGTCCATGCAACACCCATCCATCCATCCCTATACCTACCATGCTTTAATCCTACTGTTTACTGCAATTGTTACTACTGTCTTTACTTTTACTACTGCTATTACTTTGTTATTGCTATTACAAAACTGTTGCTACTGATAAAACTACTACAAGCAAGATTGTTTCTAGGTGTAGCTGAATTGACAACTCAGTTGTTAAGGCTTATAAATATTCGTTGGCTCCCCTTGTGTCAAATCAATAAATTGGGTTTTACTTCCCTCGAAGACTGTTGCGATCCCCTATACTTGTGGGTCATCAGATCACCACAGTGCAAGTCGAGGTGAAGGTGGAAGAGGAAACCATAGACAAGCAGGTCAGGGAAATGTTGGGTATGGCAATGTCGGACGGTGTAACTCAGCAGGAGTTGGACAGAATCCACCTCGGTAGCACCAGCAACAATACATACCTTGGCAAGAGCAAAGTGCAGGCCCGGCAATGCAACAACAATAAGTTCATCCAAGTCAAAATAGATATGATGATGGTTATTCGGCTATGGCCAATGTCGGGTTTCCTAAGCTGGATCACCATGTGATATGATCAAGCCTGGGAAACAGGAACTTATAGCCAGATGATGCAAGATTGAAATTGGACCAGATTTATAGGTCGAATAAGATAAAGGGACAAGGTCCTCCGGTTCCAGCGTGTTTTGGACCTCAGATTATGAGGGAACCACCAGTGCCAAACTTCCAGTTGGCCAGAGGGACAAAGACGTATGATGGAAGTACCAAGCCAGAAGATTGGTTGATTGATTATGCCACAATCGTGAATATTGCAACGGGTAATTTGAGATGGGCTGTGAGGTATGTGCCTCAGATGCTAGAGGGACCAGCAAGGGTGTGTCTTAATAACCTGCCATCGAGAAGTATCAATTGCTGGTTGCATTTTGAGGAGATGTTTATCAGCAATTTCACTAGTACATACAAGAGGCCGAATAGGCCGCAACAACTAGTAGTGTGTAGGCAGAAGCCGAATGAGACAGACCGCAAGTTTCTATCTCGCTGGTGCAACATGCGCAATCCATGGGAAGGAGTAATTGAGTCACATGCAATTGCCTAGTTTGCACAAGGGTGCAGGTATGGAAGTGTGTTATGGCAAAGGTTGCAAAGAGATATGCCAATTACGTTGGCTGACACAATTAGAATTGCCGACTCATATGCACTAGGTGATCCAACTCAACCTCGGCTTGTGTCGAATGTAAAATGAGGAATATTACACCCGTGATGGAGCTGGGTCATCCCAGCGAAATGATTTTCTGGGTAAGAGAAGAGATGAAAGACCGGATTACAGATATGACTCACACCATGTCACTTCTGTGGACCAGGATTAGCCTAGAGCTGGGAGTAGCCAGCGAGAAAAGAGTGGTGGCCAGTAGTGGGCATAGAAAAATGATGGCAACAAGCCTTGGACCAGTGAACAGAAAAAGAAGTGGCAAGAGAGGAAAGATAGGCTGAAGTACACATATGAGGCCATGTTGGATCAACCATGCAAGTTCCACACGCCCAATCCGAGTAAACCGGCGAATCATATAACCCGACAGTGTGAATGGTTGCAGCATGCAGGACAGGGTAACTCGGGGCAAGGTAACATGGGACCTCCTCAGCAACCTCGACAGCTGGAGCTCACGGGAGAAAATGCTCAACAAATGATGCTGCCACCACCCCCGCCGAGGTATGAGAATCAAGACAGAAGGGATGTAGTGCATTAGGTGGTGAACCAGAATTAGGGAAATCGAGGAAACCCCAGGAATTATGGGAGAAATGAATACAGGGAGCACCATCAAAGTTATTGTGTGTTTACCACGGAAGAAACTAACAGGAAGAGAGTGCAGCGACGACATATCGAAGTCAATGTTGTTATGTCTGCGGTGCCAAAGTACATGCATTGGTCTGATCAGGAAATCACCTAGAGTATCAAGGATCATCCCAGGCTCATGCCAAGTCCTGGATCATATGCTTTAGTGCTTGACCCAACCTTCATTGGGCCAAACATCAACGGGAAGTTTTCAAAGGTGTTGATTGAAAATGGCAGCAGTATTAATATACTGTATAAGGACACCATGCACAAGTTGGGAGTCTCAGAAAATATGCTCCAGGTGACAAGGACCACCATGGAATTGTGTTGGGTTTGTCTTGTGAGCCTATTGGAAAAGTCCGAATTGATGTCTTATTTGGCACAAGAGAGAATTGTCGGACAGAGAACCTGGAGTTTAAAGTTGTGGATTTGGATAGCTGCTACCACGCATTATTCGCCAGGCCTGCTCTTTCAAATTTTATGGCAAGTGATCACATCAGTTACTTGAAGATGAAGATGCCAGGGCCAAATGGGGTCATCACCATAGCAAGGGACTTTAGGCACTCCATGGAGTGTGCCTCAGGCGGGTAAAACCTGGCCGAGTCATTGGTGATCACACAAGAAAATAAAAGAATTCAAGAAGTTGTAGCATTGGCTCAGTCAGCGCAACTGAATATGTCGGCCCTAAATAACCCGCATGGAAGTGTGTCATTTTATCCGACAAAGGACACCAAGAAGGTGCCAATTGATGATAATTTACTAGAACGCACCGTGACAATTGGTGCAGGCCTGAACGATAAATAGGAAAGCGAGTTCATCATCTTCCTCCGTGAGAATCGAGATATCTTTGCTTGGTCCACATAGGATCTGCAAGGTGTGTGGAGGAAGCTGGCTAAGCACTCTTTGCACGTCAGACCCGGTGCAAAGCTGGTGAATCAACCTCTTCGCCACTTTGTCGAAGATAGGAGAAAATTCATTAGAGACAAGATAGCTCGGATCCTTGCAGCCAGGTTTATCATGGAAGTACTTTACCCAGATTGGCTGTCTAATCCGGTGCTTGTAGAAAATAAGAAAGATGACCTGAGCATGGCAGTGGTGTGGCATATGTGTATCGATTACATGAACCTGAATAAGGTGTGTCCAAAAGATCCATTCCCTCTGCCGAGGATAGATCAGGTCATTGACTCAACAGCTGGGTGTGAGCTCTTGTCAATTGTAGATGCATATTCTGGTTTCCACCAGATACCTTTGAACCCGGATGATCAAATAAAGACTGCTTTTATTAACCCATACTTGGCTTATTGCTATCGCACTATGCCATTTGGCTTATGTAATGCGGGGGCAACATATCAAATATGCATGCAAAAATGCTTGCACGATCAAATTGGCAAAAACATCCAAGTATATGTTGATGATGTGGTGATAAAAAGCAAGGAGAGTCATACCCTCCTAGATGATATACGACAAACATTCGCGAACTTAAGAAGGTTCTGAATGAAACTTAACCTGGAGAAATGCACCTTCGGTTTCCCAACCAGAAAATTTCTCGGTTTTATCGTGTCTAGCCGAGGTATCGAAGCTAATCCAACTAAAATCCAAGCCATCGAGTGAACGGAACTGCCGAAGTGTCTTAATGATGTCTAGAAGTTCACTGGTTTCCTTCCATCGTTAAGTCGTTTTGTATGGCGGCTAGGAGAAAAGGCATTGCCTCTCTATCAGCTAATGAAAAAATTGAATAAGTTCATATGGACATCACAGGCAGATAGTGCTTTTCATGAGCTAAAAAATATGTTAACATCTACACCCGTGTTAGCTTATCCATTATCCAAAGAGCCGATGTTGCTCTACATAGCAGCGACCAACCGAGTGGTAAGTGTTGTGATAGTGGTGGAGCGTCACAAGGAAGGTAAGTAGGAATAGAGGCCAGTATATTACCTAAGTGAGGTACGATCCACTTCGAAGTAGAACTATCCTCATTATCAAAAATGGCATATGGTGTCTATATGGCGGCTAAAAAGCTTAAACACTATTTTGAAGAACACCCTATAAAGGTGATATGTGAAGCACCTATATCCGATATAATGAGTAGTAAGGATGCAAGTGGTCGAATTGCCAAATGGGTCATTGAATTAGCCCCATATGCTCCACGGTATGATAGAATAGATGCAATCAAGTCTCAGGCAGTGGCCAACTTTTTCGTGGATTGGGCTAAAATGCAATGTGAGCCACCCTTGCCGAATTCAAACTAATGAAGAATGCACTTTGACGGATCCAAGTTGATGGATAGATTAGGGGCCGGGGTAGTCCTTACCTCGCCCATAAAACACCAATTGAGATATGTGCTTTAGATCCACTTTCGAGCATCAAACAACGTGGCCGAGTATGAGGCACTCGTGCATGGGTTAAAAGTAGCAAAAGAAATTGGGATACGTCGGATACAATGCTTTGGTGATTCGGATTTTGTTGTGCAACAAGTTTCTGGTCATTGGGATGCTTTGGATGCAAACATGGCCCTTTATAGATTCCACGTCCAAAAGATACGTGGGTACTTTGAAGGATGCGAATTCCATCATGTACCACGGGCTGAAAATGATGCAGCCGACATGTTGTATAAACTAGGTTCATCTCGGTAGGCCATCCAACTAGGTGTCGCTTTGGAGCATTTAATAAAACCATCTATTAATCCCTCACCAGAATCCGAGTCGATCTATATCTTGGCCAATTTAGGATCAGAAGCTGCCCCAATGAACATTGACTGGGGAAACACCTCGGCGAACCTGGGGACTGCATCGGCAAATCCGGGGACTCCATCAGAAAACCTGGGGAGTGCCTTGCATAACCCAGGGATTGTTCAGCTTAATCTGGCAGAGGTTATGTCGGTTGATCTAATGGAGGTTGACAAAGTGCTTTTCTGGCCTGCGCTATACCAGCATGGGAACAACCGATATTTGGATTCTTAAAAGATGGAGCTTTGCCAAGTGATGAGGTACTCTCCAGGAAAGTGCAGAGAAGAGCAAAGGCGTATACCATAATAAACGTCGAGTTATACAAGAGAAATGTCACAAGTGTCTTGCAGCGATGTGTTGATCCAGTAGAAGGGTAGGAAATAATTTGAGATATACAATAGGGAGAATGTGGGCATCATGCCTTGTCCAGAGCCTTCGTAGCCAAAGCTTTTCAGCATGGATTTTACTGGACCAGTGCTTTGCAACAGGCTGAGGACCTCGTGAAGAAATGTAATGGGTGTCAGAGGTATGCTAGCAAGATACATATGCCGTCCTCTAAACTCAAAACTATACCTATCACTTGGCCATTTGTTGTGGTGCTTGGATATGGTTGGACCATTTAGGCCGGCCCGAGGAAACATGTCTCATATCCTAGTAATGGTTGACAAGTTTACAAAGTGGATTGAGGTAAAGCCAATCAAAAAATGTGATCAAGCTACTACTGTATCATTCCTCAAGGACATCATCTTGAGATACGGGTCCCCACACGGTATAATAACAAACAATGGCACAAATTTTGCTGAAGGAGCATTTGCTCGGTTCTGCCAAGACAAAATAATAAGTCTAGATTTCGCATCAGTGGCACACCCCGCACCAAACAGGCAAGTGGAGAGATCCAACAGACTATTACTGTCCGGGATAAAACCTCGGCTCATTGAGCCACTACAAAGAGCAGCAGGGTGCTGGATTGATGAACTCCTAGTGGTGCTATGGATCCTAAGAACAACTCCGAATCGATCAACTGGCTACATGCCATTCTTTCTGGTATATGGGGCAGAACCTGTATTACCAGCCGACATAGAGCATGACTCGCCTAGGGTCACCCAATACACAGAAGTCAAAGTGCAGGAAGCCCGACGAAATGATGTTGATCTGCTAGAAGAGGTAAGAGAATTGGCATTGTCCAGATCCACCATATATCAGCAAAACCTCCGACACTATCATATCCGTAAAGTGAACCCCCGAGTTTTTCGGGAAGGTGATTTGGTACTTTGGCTGGTGCAATGCACTACCGACATACATAAGCTCTCACCTCCATGGGAAGGACCATTCATCGTGAGCAAAGATTTGCATAATGATGCATACTATCTTATAGCTGCTCAACCGTAGGAGAAGAACAAGGCGAACATGGTAGGAGAAGAATCAAAAATTCCATGGAATGTAGTGCTACTTCATCCATTTTACACTTAGCTAAAGTGTATGTATCTCGAACTCTCATATGTCCTCCTGTATGTTGGCAATGAGCTTATCAATGAAATCTCAGCACCTCGAGCAGAAACTCAGGGGCTGTCTTAGTAGTAATTGTCTTTTTCTGTATTTGCATTTTATATGTTGGCTAGCTTAAATTTCGTATCCCTTAGCCGAGTTAGTAATGTGTCAGCACCAAAGGCTAACTCTTCGACTTGCTATTGTCCAAAAAGTTTCGCTTCATGGCAAGCAAGAGAACAAACCCGGAAATGCTATGCATATGAAAAACAACTAAGGAAGGGAACATAATCGAGACAACATTTTTTTTGGACTAACCCCTGTATTTACTTTCTTTATTATTATGCCAAATTATTTTGAGCTAATCCTCACAATTTCAAAAGTATTATTAATTTAATTTCTTGACCTCGGACTCGTAAATAAAACGCCAAATCATGGTAGACACGAGCTGAGTCATCATGTTGAGTAAACAAGAAAATTATACTCAGGGACTTCACCCAAACATATTCTACATAAAGAATAATAGTAGCAGAATGACATAAATTGTTTTATACATATGCGCCTGGCATACCGAGGATTTAACAAAGTTTAAAGCTAATGTGTTCAAGGTGCAGCAGCGGTCGGATCATCCACAGCAGCAGGAGGAATGTTCACTAGTAGGAGAAGTGCTATCAGTGGCACACATATGAGTGGCGCACCGTTCTGAGCATGCGCCACGGATAAGTGCAGGTCAGTGGCACATTGTTTCCCGTGTGTGCCACAGATACATATCCATGGGGAACCCTTTAGAGGTGCGCCACTGATATGACCCCGGTGGATAAGCCTTTTCCTACTAGTGGTTATCCTTGGTAGTGGGAGCCTCGGCTTCAGCATCATTGGCCGGATTTTCCTCGCTGTTGTATGGGATCTCCTCATCGCCCTCTGGGTTTCCTGCACCCACTTCCACCCCTTCTTAAACATACTCATCATTGGCGGCATTGAGGAAACTCGGCCCCTTGTTCCATTGGTGACAATGAGCGTACTGAATAAGGTCGTAGGCTTGGGCTTGGCGTTGGGAAATGTGGGCCGGGTCTCTGGTCCATCTGGATCTAGTGTGCATTCTACAAAGAACATTCAGGTCGATGACCTCATACCAAGACAACACAAAAGATAAGATCGTGTCGGCTCCAGCATGCGCAGCAGATTCTCGCCACAAGTTGAGTTGCGTGCTGCTGTCCAGGAGTTTCTCGGATAACTCTGCGACCTGCTTGGGATCAGTTTCATCCGGCCAAAGAGTATGAAAAGCTTCAATGGCAGCACCGAGAAGCCTAACCCCAAAGACCTTCATGGGTCCGAGGCTGGCCGCAAAACCAACCAAGGACTCGTCAATAGTGATCTGTTCGGAGATGGGACCAGCCTTAGCTTTCTTCTCCTGGCATTTGCGGATGGAAACGACATCACATTCTTTGGACTAAGGAAAATCATCTAAAAGGAAAAGAAAAAAGCAAGTCAGAAAGAGCAAAGAAGGTAAGGACCTCGGCAATAAAGAACAGAAAAACATACGATCTATGAGGACAGGGATCCGAGTCAGTTCGGCCAACCAAGCAGCTTGCTTTTTTTGGATATCCTGAAGCGCGGTGTTCACTGACTCAAACTTGGCCTCGGTTTCTTGAAGAAGCTCTTTGCCTTTTTTGAGTTGTCCGATAAGTCGGCTTTTCTCCACGGAGAACTGCTGATCCAGCTTATCCAGCTCAGTTTTCTGGAGTTGTTGGAGGTTCTCATTCTCGGCACATAGCCGAGAGATCTCCTCGTGTTTCTCCTTCAGCTAGGCCTGGTGCTGCCCTGCTTGTTCAAGAAAGTGAAGCATCAAATTAGGCATGAATACGCTATCTTGAAGAGACATTACAATAATTTATGACCCGACGAAAGCCGAGGAATGATTATAAGCCAAACCAAAGGCGCAAAGGGCAAAGGCCAAGAAGAAAAGTACCTTTCAGCTTGTCCACCTGCTTCCACAGCTCTTAGTTCTAGACCTCCACATCAGCTGTCAAAATATGAGTCACAAGTTAGCTCAGCAAGAACAAAAACAATTAAACTGAAGGCAATGGAGTAAAGTCTTACCTTTTTCTTCAATCCTGGAAGCAGTGCCTTATGCTTCGTGGAAAGCTCCTTGTGCATCTAGCAGCTGCTGGAACTCGGCAGTGTGCCGGTTGGGGGTGATCTGAAAAAGAGCAACTGTTAGTTAATGAAATTATAAGGATATTTTAAGCTACTCCAAATCCGAGTCAAGTGGAACTTAACCTTGCTCTAGGTGATTGGATATTTGAAGCTATTCAAGATCCGAGTCAAGTGGAACTTAACCCGGCTCTAGGTGATTGGATATTTGAAGCTATTCAAGATCCGAGTCAAGTGGAGCTTAATCTGGCTCTAGGTGATTGGATATTTGAAGCTATTCAAGATCCAAGTCAAGTGGAACTTAACCTAGCTCTAGGTGATTGGATATTTGAAGCTCTTCCAGATCCGAGTCAAGTGGAACTTAACCCAGCTCTAAGTGATTGGATATTTGAAGCTATTCAAGATCCGAGTCAAGTGGAACTTAACCCGGCTTTAGGTAATTGGATATTTGAATCTATTCAAGATCCGAGTCAAGTGGAACTTAACCCGGCTCTAGGTGATTGGATATTCTAAGCTATTCAAGATCCGAGTCAAGTGGAACTTAACCCTGATCTAGGTGATTGGATATTTCAAGCTATTCAAAATCCGAGTCAAGGGGAACTTAACGCGGCTCTAGGTGATTGGATATTTTGAAGCTATTAAAGATCCGAGTCAAGTGGAACTTAACCCGACTCTAGGTGATTGGATATTTGAAGCTATTCAAGAACCGAGTCAAGTGGATCTTAACCCGAATCTAGCTGATTGGATATTTGAAGCTATTCAAGATCCGAGTCAAGTGGAACTTAACCTGGCTCTAGGTTGCTAGATATCAAATTTCTACTCAAGATTTGAACTGAGTAAAACTCGATTTGAATTTAGGTGGCTGGCGAACAAAACTTTCGGTCTATTTTTTAATAGCTAAGTTAACATACTTTGGAATAAAGATTGCGCAAGTTCAGTGCTAAGAGCATCCGGCCGAGTAGTGTCTTACTCCCCTGGAGGCTCGGGGACTGGAGGATATATACACAAGTACTTGTGCAAACATAAAAGAGATTGACGAAGCAGTTACCTCCATCATATTGAAGGAGATATGCCCTAGAGGCAAATAATAAATAGGCTTTTATTGTCATATCTCAATTAGTTTATAATAGTTTCATATTGTGCTATAACTGTGCCTAGAAGAAACATTGGTACAGGTGTGGTCTGAAACAACAAAGTCCCTAGTAGCCTCTGTTCATACTAGTTTGTTGGTCATGAGGATGATCTGGGTTTCAAGATCATGGGCATTTATGCCAATTGACAACGGGATCATATCATTGGAGAATGATATGATTGGACATTCCTCGAAGGATTGCAACACGATCAGGTCATATAAGTTCATTGTTGCAACAGCTATACCAAGCTCCTTTTCCTTAGACCGTGAGCTCATATTACTCATTGTTTCCCGAGGCTGCTTAGACTGCATCGAGTGCCACTTGGTAATATGATGTCTACGCACTTCTATTATTGTAGACAGTTGTTGGGCCTCCAAGTGCAGAGGTTTGTAGAACAGCATCAAGTTTTCCCTTAAGTGGATCACCCAAGGTTTATCGAACTTAGGGAGGAAGTAGTCAAAGGTATTCCCTGTCAAGCAACCCTGCAATCAAGATACAAGAAGTCTCTTGTGTCCCCAACACACCCAATACACTTGTCAGGTGTATAGGTGCACTAGTTTGGCGAAGAGATAGTGAAATACAAGTGGTATGGATAATTATAAGTGGTAACGGTGATAGAAAATATCTTGATGGCGTGGAAGAGACTAAAGGCAAACTAAAATAAAGATAGAAGCAAGCAAACATGTAATAGATCTAATTGAAAATGGTGTAGCAATGCTTAGAAACAAGGCCTAGGGATCATACTTTCACTCGTGAACACTCTCATATAAATATCTTCTCTTATTGATACTACTCTTAACTACTCTCCGGTTGGACACTCTAATCGATGGTAGGGCTATAACAGCACACCTCAAAGTTTGCTTTCCACATATAGATAACCCCACACTGTCACCTTGAGCACTAGATGGTTCCAAGAAACACCACGATTTCATAAAGACATCTAACTCCAAATATAACTCATAACAAGTATTTGTAATCTCTAGCCTAAGTGCCACCATGGTGTGCACGCTGTCACTTTCACACACATGCGGAGAGCAGAGATCTATTAAAGCACTTGAGTAGCAAGGTAGATCTACTTGATTACAAAGCCCATGATCACAATATAATCATGCATACAGAGAGAGATGAACACATAGCTACCGGTAGAACCCTTAGCCTCGAGAGGGAACTACTCCCTCCTCATCATGGGAATCAGCAATGGTGATGGAGATGGCGGTGGAGATCAGTGGAGATGGCTCCGGGGGCACTTCCCCGTCCCGGCAGGGTGCCGGAACAGAGACTTTCTATCCGCCGAATCTCCCCTTCAGTCGCGGTAGCGCTGCGGAACTTTTCGTGGCTGGAGGCTTGATTCTTTAGGGTTTATGCATCGGGAGGATCTTATAGGCGAGAGGGGAGACCGAGGGGTGCCGGAGGGGCCCACACCACCCCCTGGCGCGGCCTGGCCTGGCCCGCGCCACCAGGTGGTGTGGCCACCCTCTAGCCCTTCTCCGTATCATATTCAGGCTCCAAGTGTCTTCTGGTGAAATATCGACTTTGGCTTTTGTCTGGTCCAATTCCGAGAATATTGATTTTCTGACTTTCCTGGAACCAAAAACAGCAGAAAACATGCAACTGGCACTATGGCACTTGTTCATAGGTTAGTCCAACAAAGTGTATAGAAAGTACTCCAAAGTTGGAACAAAACACAATAAAATAGATAAAACCAAGCATGGAACATCAAAAATTATGGATACGTTAGCAACGTATCATAATAAAGTGGTTTTAAAGGTGTACGTTGGGTATTCCGAAGGAAGAGTAGATGACATGTGACTGCAAGACCGGGATTTGTTCACCCACATGACGGGTAAAGATACATACGGCCGGCTTGGTGAGATTACATCCATAAATGTTGCAACATGTGACTCGGTCACGGGGATGTAATATCACAGTAACAAGAAAACAGAACTTGTTGTGAACGAGATTGAACAAGGTATGGGATACCAATGATCGGATCTCGGACAAGTCGTATCGAGAAACAAAAGGAAGAGGATGCTACATTTAGCGGTTCAAACGACATTATCATCAGGAATGCATAGGGGTCACATGGATATCCCTGGTCCCTCTATTGATCATTGATACAGATCAGGTCTAGAGCATTCCCGAGCCATGAGAGGATACACTTAAGGGTACGATGAGAGCGATCATTCGTAAGACAGAATCACAGAGAAAGAGAAAGTCGGAATCATTCCGTAGAGGGATCCGAAGTTGTTCAGAGAAAGAATAAAGGAAGAGACCGGAAAAGTGTTTTCGGATAAATGGGAATTTAAATATATATTTATTATATGTTAATTGTGAATTAATATATTCTAAATAATATTTAGATTAAGATTTATAAATGCCTCTTTTATATTAGGCCAAATCCTTGGAGGGAAATAGCCTAGGAGCAAACCTGCAGGAAAAGAAAAAGGGAAAAAGAAACAGCCTAGCCCACATGTGCGGCGGATACTCCGCGCCGCACAGGGCAGGTGCCAGCTACCAGCCGCGGCAGCCGGCCTAGCTCGACCTCGGCCCATGCGAGGCTCGCGGGGGAGCCGGCCAGCTAGGCAGGCCGGTGGGGCAGGCGGCCCACCCGGGCAGGCGGGGTCCAGGCGGGTCCAGACGGGCCTTTGGGCGCACGCCGAACCATCTTAGGGCACCACTCGCTGCCGCCACGGGTGGGAGGCTGGCAGGCGCAAGGTGGGCCGCGCCAAGGCCCACCCGGCCGCTCCTCCTCCCATGCTGTTGTTCCTTGTGCTGCCTTTTGGCTTTTTGGCTGACATGAAATCAGACCATCCGACCCAGACAAAAATTCCTGTGCATTTCCTTTTAGCATTTAGTCCCACATGGCTTAGCCTTTGAGAAAGGCACACCCCATTAGCCTATATAAAGGGGTGCCCATGGGTGAGATAAAACACACCAACAATTGGAGAAGTCCTTTGGGTGAATTCCTCCTTCCCTCTCTCTCTATACCTTGTGACCATGGCCCCAAGTTTGGGCTGTGCGAACAAGGCACACCTGCCGTACACCGTTGCGCTGCAGGGATTCCTAGCCAGTTATCAACTTCCGCACTCCTGGCGGGATCAGGGAGCCGGAGGTCTCATCGTGCATAGGATGTGTACGAAGACACGAGGCGCAACACTTGGGGCGCTTAAATGTCATGAGACGGAGCTGTTGCACGATGAAGAAGGAGCAAGGGGTGACCTGCGAGGAGCTTTGCGACCTTGAGGCCGGCTACGAGTACAACTACATCAACCACGTTCCTCGTGGAACGTTAACCGCGTACGGTCTACAAGGGTATGTATTCTCTACGCATTGGCTGTTACCGCATTACTACATAGATAGATCCTAAGCAGTTTTTGGGTTCCATCGTAGGAATTTTTTTATTTTCTGCTACGGATCCCCTTCACATATTGCCGGTGTAAGGGGTGGCCTTGTTGGTAGTGTTCATTTGGGCACCAATTTTAGCAGGGCCAAACTTCATAGGATTACGAGAACTGACATCGACATGCTCGGCTGTGTTCCGGTTCTCGGCGTACTTAGTTAGCGAGCCGAGGCTCTCTTCGCTGAGAGTCCGAGTAGGAACAAGCCTTTGGCATGAGCAGTATTTTGCACAGTCTTGGCAGTAGTTGGGCTGGTGTGCAAGGTAATTTGTTTATCCAAAGCAGAGCCGGAAGCAGCACTGCCTTTCTGCATCATGGAAGCAATGGTGCGCTGCCTAGACCCAGTAATTGATCCCTTTGGCACGGCCTTGGTCACCTTAGTAGTTTTCTTCACCTTACTGGAAGGCTTGGCCTGCTGCTGGGAAGCCGTTGACAGGGATTCAGTCGCCGAGGTTGGCGCATGCTGAGATGGCGAAGCAGAATGGGATTTAGCCTGCGGGCTCTGCCGAGGCTGGTCATTTGGCCGAGTCTTTGGAGACTCGGATGAGGCTGGCAATGCTTGCTATTGCTGAAGGGGAGTTGATTAAGAGGTTGGTTGAGCTTGAGGCCGAGGTGGAGGTTGGACAAATGCCGAAGTATCCGGCACCTCGGTAGAAATAGTTTTGGCACCAGCTTGGTCGACGCCTTGATCTTCTTCTTACTGCAGGGCAGAGGGGTCACCTTGTTGATCCGGCATAACTTGATCCTTGGCGGCACCACTTCCACATGTGCTGACGTTACCCTCCTCTTGTCGAGGTAGACTATTCATCAGCGTGGCAGGAGAATTCTCCTGGAGAGGGCTAAGGACGGGAGCGTCGTTATAGGGAGAGGGTGGTTCCTGATGCACAAGAGAGGCGATGCTAGAGGCGCTTTGGGAGATGTCCATGGCAGCCCTAAAAAATCAAATGGAGAAAAGATACCGAATTAGATCAGAAAGAGAGAAACAAGAAATACAAACAAAGGGAAATATAAAACAAGAAGAACAAGCAAAGAAAGTAGGAATTACTCGAACACAGCAGGTGGGGCCTTGGGCCTTGGAGCTCTCCGGGTCGTGACCTTAACACCGGATTTCTTGTATCTCTTCCCTGCCCTGGATGGTTCGGCAGAAGGAGCCGAGGTCGCGGCTCGCTTCTTAACCGTGCCTTGGTCTCCCACCGCCACAGGAGGCACATTGTGCACCTGACCAGCCGGGTTAGCTGGAGGGGAGCAGTGGGATAAGCGTATGAGAGAGGCATTGGATTAAATACCTCCAAGATCTTACAATCATCATCGTGGTCATCCTCATCTGGCAGTCCCGTAAGACAGAACACTACAAGAAATATGTTGACTAATGACCTTTTCTTAATGACCAAGATTATTTTAGCCATAGATCTATGACCATTCAAAACTAAATGGTCGTAGTGTATTTGGTAGGGTGCATACCTTAAAAAATTGCGACCATTTAAGTCTAGAAGGTCATAATTTCCTTACGTGCATTGATAATAACCTAAATAGCAATGATCGGGACCTTATATTTAGCTGATTACGACCAATTAAAATGGTCATGAATGCTCAATATAGTTCCTTAAAATGATTGGCCAGCCACCTCAGCATCTTTTCTAGGAATATCGATGTTTCAATTTCACCGGCCACCTCAGCACACACATTTTTTCTTTGTGGAATACACCGGCCACCTCAGCAAGCACACGCACATGCGAGACGGTCCACACACGCAATGGAATAAATCGCAGCACACACATTTTTTCTTTGTGGAATACACCGGCCACCTCAGCAAGCACACGCAATGCGAGACGGTCCACACACGCAATGGAATAAATCGAAGCAAAAATAGGAGCAACAGGAGGTCGAACAAGCCACCTATAAATCCCAGCGAATCGATTCACACTAACCAATAGACCAACTATCAGATTGTGTTAATCAAGCTGCGGTAGTTTCTTTTAAACATATATCTCATGCTTTGGTCATGGGCCTCGCCGGGACAAGGCTGTGACATCTTTTTTTCCTTTAAAAATTTTACTTTCCGACTGGGCCAAAGCCCCATAGACTATTGTAAGGCTGCTTTGGATGGAAATTATGGGCTTCATACACAGTTTCGGTCCAGATAAAAAAAGGATTTCAATTTTTTTAGGAAGTTCAAAAATACAATTAAACGTTAATTCTACATATGACCTCTGATCATGATACAAAACCGAATTGATAGGTCATTTCTGTGAAGGTTTTTTCGATATGTTCGCAATATACCGAGTTTGGTATTTTTTCTTGCAAATATGTCACATAATATGACACCATGCCAAGGTTTTACATTGTTTGGACCGTTTTTGAATTTTTCATGCCCTTTTCAAACTATGGTCAAAACGGCGGGCACGAAGGTTCATAGATAGGGGATGATGCTCGCTAAAATTGCATCGGAACTCTGAAGAAACATCATATTGTGAGTCTAAAAATGATTTTTGCAAAAAATCATGAGCATTAGATCATGTACCTGTAGTTCAAACTAGACCCACTTCCTACCGATTCGGCAGGAATTTGTCTTTTTCACCAGGGGTAGACGGAGAGGTTTTAGATACCCCAGTAAGGACATTGTTCATGTAAGGTGGGTCTATTATTTTTGAAAAATAGGTTGGTACCATTTTGAAACTATTATTTGGTGGTTGCTTCATAAAACACCCCGTTTTTAGCACTCGGAAAATGGAAAATGCATTTTTTGTGCGACGAAAAGAAAAACTTCCTGCTGCAACATTGTTCGCCATCCCAAGATGCACATGTGTGTATAATATGGGCACATTATCACAAACTATGCCGCGATTCTGGCCATAACATTGGTCGTTTGACCCAAAAGCCATGAAACCTCGAACATGATAGGTCATTTCTGTGAAGGTTTTTTCGAGATGTTCACAATATACCGAGTTTGGTATTTTTCCTTGCAAATATGTCACATAATATGACATCATGCGAAGGTTTTACATTGTCTGGACCATTTTTGAATTTTTCATGCCCTTTTCAAACTATGGTCAAAATGGCGGGCATGAAGGTTCATAGATAGGGGATGATCCTCGCTAAAATTGCATCGAATATCTAAAGAAACATCATATTGTGAGCCTAAAAATGATTTTTTGCAAAAAACCATGAGCATTAGATCATGTACCTGTAGTTCAAACTGGACCCACTTCCTACCGATTTGGCAGGAATTTGTCTTTTTCGCCATGGGTAGACGGAAAGGTTTTAGATACCCCAGTTAGGACATTGTTCATGTAAGGTGGTTCTATTATCTTTGCAAAATGGGGTGGTAGAATTTTTGAATTAAACATTTGGTGTTGCTTCACAAAACGCCCCCTTTTTAGCACTCAAAAAATAGAAAATGATTTTCTTGTCTACAACCAATGAGATTGCAGGAATGCTCCTCCCACAGATCGTCCATCTTGGCCTGATCAGGACCGTTAAAAATATATCCAATGCTTTGTATTCACTGGAAGAAACACACCCGAGCCACTCGATCGCACTGCCCACTATCTGCTTTGATCCATATCCACTCCCCCATCCTACTCGTGCGGCGCACATCGAACCCTAATCCCACCGCCGCCCCCTCCTACTCATGCGGCACCGCGGCTCACCGCAGCCCCTCCGTCTCCCCACCTCCGGCCACCACTCTCTACCTCGCGTGCGCGAAACCCCTCTATCCCTCTCTGTCTCATTTCTCTGTAGCTAGGTCACCATCTCGAGCCGCACCTGCCTCATCGAGCCGCCCAGATCTATGTCTGCCGCCAACCCCCTCACTGATCCAACCTCACCATGATGGAGCCCTCCTTCTCCTCATCGTTCGAGGTGGCGAGGCAGATGTGGGAGCTGGAGAATAACATCCCGGCGAACACCGTCGACCCGGACGCGCTGGACGAGATCTACCACTATGAGGAGAAGGCCCACCTCTTCGATCCCTTTCCTCGTGACATGCGGCGGCCCTTCGATCCCTTCGTCTCCCCTCACCCCGAGATGGATGGCATCGTTGGCGGCAGCTGTGAGATCCTCGGTGGATTAATCCATGGGGCCGCTAGATTGGTCATCAGGGTCGCCAGATGTAGCATGATAGACGGATCTATGTCACTTCTCCCCCACTCTCTATCTCGGTTTCTCTCTAAGTCCATTTGTATTCTCTCTGCAGGCACTCTCACCGATGTTAGCACAACAGCCTCATACCCGCGCGAGCTCGCTAGATCTCAGGTTCCCTCCTTTTCCGATTCAATTTGACTCTGGTTTTGGTGTTATTTTATTCCTGCAGCGATGGTTTCAATTAATTCTTTAGTTACCTGAGCTCTAGGTCATCAGATTGTTTACCCTGGTGCCATGTTAGTATTGCTTGTGGACAAGGTCTGATTGTTACAGGGTTTAATTTGGTAGCAGCATGTTTAACTCAGTGATATGCTAATAGGACCATATGAAATTTAATTTAGTTGCAGATATATGCACAAGGTTATAATGTTTAAATCAGTGATATGCTCTGGTTTTATAATGTGGCTAGAAATTATAATGTTGATAGCTCTGGTTTTATTCTAGACTATGCTCCTGATTGTATTCTGGATGATATGTCTATTGATAGGAAGTAATCAAATATTGTTTATGTATGCTAGATCCTAATTTTGTGTGTGTGCTCAACTTGTTTTTGGTTCAACCTAAAAGTGTGTTCTGCTTCGATTAAGTAGTGTAATGGTGTGCTACTAAAGTGTGAAACCTTTTGTTACTGTGTTTGGATATATTTGGGTCTGAGTTGCTACTATTGTATCTGTTAAAATATATCTATGAAATAATAGTGGAGAAGGGGTGTAGCCCATGATGCTACCATTTGTTACTGCTACTCATGCTGGCTCGGTCCATTCCTTTGTTGCAACTCTATATAAGTTACTCTCTCCTTCCCTAAGTTGTGCATGTAGGTAAATAACATATACTATTGGAATATTAATATTTTGTTCTAGATGTTCATCTTCTGTATGTTTTCTACATCGCGGAGAATAGTAGTTTGCATGTTCCTGTAATTACTATCATGAATGGGAATACAAGGAATCTGGTTACTGTTATTACTATCTTGAATATTGAATTTTATGTGGCTCTTGATGTATCCATCAATGGCATAGAGGCGTGGAGAAGGAGCTGGTCGGAGTCACGGAGGAGAGCGAGTTCCTGGAGGTGTTCCTGGAAGTCCTGGAGGTACTGCTGGCCGGAGGAGGAGCTGGCAGTTGAAGCAGCAAGTTCGTGGAGGTGTTCCTGGAGGTGCTGCTCTTCGAGCGACCTCGAGGTACGGCCAATAGCGTGGCAATCTATAGTGTAGGGTGAGACAATCTGTAGGTAGAGGACAAGGGCGAGCTGAACCTGGCGATCTGGAGTTGTTTAGTTCATTATTGTAATTGGAAGTGTTTATTTGTTAAATGACAGTGCTTAACGAGTGGGGCACTGTAATTGGAAGTGTTATCTATTGTAAATAACTATTGTTACTATCATGTCATGGAAAGCTTTTGTTTACTGTCAAATTGTAGAAAGCTAAAACCTAGCAGTATTATCTCTTTGAACACTATCTATGTGGAATTGAAATTTGACGAGTGGGGCTTGTATAGAACTGACATGTGGGACCAGTAGTAGGAAACTAACACTGTCACGGACCTACAATAAATTTAAATGGGAATAATGAAAATATTGGGCTAAACAAAATGCCACAGACTAAAAATATATGGGCTAAAGTTTTGGGCTTGGCCCATGAAATAACTTGGCAGTAAAAGCTAGGCTTATAGAAACCAAAAGGCTATAGTTGTTGGGCTTGGCCCATGTAAAGAACTAAACTGGATTGGGCTGAATTTGCTGCCACGTCACACTCCACGTCGGATTGGCTTACGTGGACATGCCAGAATGCCATGACCAAAATTTTGGTCATGGATAGTATGACCATCTATTTTGGTCATAGTAGTCCATGACCAATTCAAAAAAAGGTCGTTAGCTATCTATAGTGACCTTCGCTATGTGACCTACTATTTTTGGTCATAGAAAGGTCATAGATGAATTATTATGACCTTTCTATGACCAATATTTGGGGTCACTAGTTAGCACATTCCTTGTAGTGGAAGCCTTACCAGAAGATCGGCCGGAGTTAGAGTCTGGAACAGGCATAAACTTCTCGAAGTCCGGCTCCTCGGTGTCCAAGGTTTCCTGATCCTTGCCCCAAGTAAGGGCAGGGGTCTAGTCATCCTCAACCGCTTGCTACAGGAATTTATGTACAAAGGAATATAGGAATGTCAAATGACAAGGATGGGCCGAGATAAAACATAACTCAGTAAAGAGTAATTTGAAGGGCATACCTTGGGAACCGGCTTATCTCGGTTGAAGGCCTCCATCCCCCATGCCCATTCCTTGGTCATGCCCGTCTTAAAGATGGACTTAACTCGGCGAAAGATTTGACCGTGCGATAGCTCGACCGAGGAAAGTCGGTTAGGGTAACGAGGGCCGCTCATATAGAATATCTTGTGGCTTTGCTGTTGCAGCGAGAAAACTCGGATGCAGGCGAAGGTGACCATCAGGTCTTCGCTAGTTAACCCGGCATCAGTGAGCTCAAGGATGCGCTTCAGCACAGAAATAACAAGGGGATTGTTCCTCTTGGGGTCAAGGTCCCAGTTTTTCCTAGTGGGCACACCAATCTTAAAGGCTAGAAGCCTAATCAGGTCGTCTAGGGTATCATTCTTCACATAGAAGAATGTCCTTGCCCAACCCTTGCAAGACTCGAGACCAGTGATCCGGGGGAACCTTGAGTTTTTTCGAGGAAAAATGGATGCTTCCCCACACTGAGTCAAAGATTTCTCGCAGGGGGAAGGTCTTTGTTGGGGAAGTTGGCCTCGAATTGAAAGAACTTGGCCCAAATATTAACATCAGGCCATAGGCCGAGGTATTCCTCGACCCCGGAGGCAAACTGGGAGAGAGAAGCAAGAGCGTTTGAAGGAAGATGGTGGGATTGCAAACTGTAAGTCTCGAGAAAATCTACGAAGAACTTACTGATGGGATGGTCGAAGCCATGGGAAAATGGGAGATGAACACAACAAACTCACCATCCTTGAGGACACGAGCTTGCTCGTCGCCAGGAAGATGGCAGATGACCCCATCGAGGATGCGACGCATGCGAATGAGCAATCAAGCTCTCGCTGTGTCACCTTCGAGCCGGCCTAAGCACCGCGCTCATGGGTGATGCCACCCTCCTCGTGCTCCTCCATGGCAATGACCTCCTGCGGCATCGCCAGATCTTCTTCCTCGAACGAGAAGTATGAATCAGGGGAGAAGGGCTTGGATTGGCGTGGCCCCGTAGCTGTGGCGAGCTGCGGTGCTGCGGTGGAATAGGGAAGCACGAAGAATAGCAGCGGCAGTGCGGTCGCTAAGCAGAGAGCAGCAACGGTGGTGGAGGCGCTAGGAGGAAGAAGAGGAAGAGGTAGGCGAGTGGGGGAAGTGGCTAAGGACCTCCCCCGCTCCCCTATTTAACCACGCCCAGATCGTGGGTAGTGGGATCGCTAACTATAGCTAGCCGCATGGTGCGGGTGTGTATTCCACGAGTGAGCGCATCAGCGATGAGCCACACAAGGGGTCACACGGTGCATAAAATCAAACGATGGGGCATGGCTCTGCGGTTATCGAAGAGGAACCCCAAGATGTGATGGGGTGCAGTAACCCCTGACAGCGCGTGGTAGTAACTTCTACCACGACCCTTAAAATAAGGCAAGGGGAATGATTACCCTCCATGTAGGATACGAGGAGAAGTACACGAGAAGATAGGCATCTAAGAGGTATATCTCGGATGCAATCTTATGACTCGTCCAATGAGAGACAACTCGGAAAGAGCCAAAGAAAGTCAAGGTGATAACCAAGTCACCACAAGGTACAGCTAAGTTAAAACCAGTATAGGCCGATGTAAGAATATGTCGGTGAGATGGACAGTGATCAGACTAAAGTTGAACCTACTGTGGCTTTACCAGCTAAGGATGATGAGACTACACCAGCTTCAGAGACTAATGTTTGGGGGATGACCCTAGGTAGGGTAAAAACCGAGGTAAAAGGACAAGGTCCGCTGAGGCAAAGACAGGTCAAAGCATGAGCTGGCCAAATCATAGAAGGGTCGGCCGGGTTACGACCGGGTTACCCTGAGCCAGAAATCATTGACAAGACTTGTCCAACATACACGATATGTCGGCACGAGGAGTGAGCTAATTTCCCCTTGGAGGTACTAACTTGGCCGGGTTAACTTTACCAAGGTCGGGTCATCAGATGGCTTACAAAAGAAGGAAGGAATCATCTCCAAGGTTAGCATTTTTTTCTCTCCTAAGGGAATCTAGGGAGAGACAAGCAATAGCGACAAGAGTCGGAGAGGCAGATGCAAAAGAGATTGTCACTGACAGCAATGGTCATAGCGTGTGGACTATGCGCCATTGCCTCACAGAGGTTGTGGACAGGGGAAAGGAGCGCGCCGAGTTACCAATTTGGGACAAGCATATTCCAGGCATATACGGGCCACGTATGCCCTAGCTGTAACCTGGCCACCCCTTTATAAGGTGAGCCAGGGCCTCCAAGGAGAGAGTCGGTCATTTTGGCTAAGGGAAGAACCCTAGAGAGAGTAGAGAGTAGGATCACTTCATCTCCTTCCTCTCTACGATACAGCTGAGGGAGCATCTGTATTATCCCTTTGATCCTAATATAAGATCCATAGCAGTTCATATCGTGTTGTGTTGTTCTATCTTTCGTGTGTAGATTCACTACATTATCCCTCCCCGGATACCACTAGAGCACATTGGCCCCATCTTTAGCCTACCCATGGCATCTGCTGCGACACCACCACGACAGGTGGCCATTGGATTTGCGATACGATGGATATTGCAACGAAACTACTGCGAAATAAAGGCAAAGTTTTCTTTGTCCACATCATACATCTAACCTCGCTGCATTTATTCCCTCACCAGCCCCAGCCCCAGCTCTCTCTCACACAACACTCATTAATCGCCATTGCGCTTCCCTTCATTGACGAACACCACCACCGCAACTTACTCGTCTTAGGCGGGTCGGTTGTGGGTGGAGGGCCCTGCAACCTCATCTATAGAGTCGTCGCATCCCTCAGACATCGTGGTGGCAGTATGATATGTACATAATCCCCAAAATCCTTGATATTGATGATGAGATGCGGTCAAGCTTTTATTAGTGCTTGGTTAACATTGGGTTGGTGTTGAGTAGTTCTCATCTAGTGGATTTAACCCGTTTGTATACTACCGTACAATTTTACACATGCAAGATAGTTCTGGGGATAGATCTATGGTGAACTATAATAATAAGTTCAAATTTTGTATGATCGATCCACGGCTGATGATGATTTGGGAGGCCACTCGACATTTTTTGCTTGGTTGGTCTCAGGGGTGGAGGTCCCTTTAATTTGGGCGAGTTAGGGCAGCTGCTGCCCTACCCTAATTCTTGCCAAAATTTCAAGTATATGTATATATCTCTAGCATCGGCAACAAACAGAGCTCATCTTGTTCGTTCGTCTATTCCTAGGTGTTCTGTATCTGTACTGCTCAATAATGAACTACACTAATGTGATCCATAGACCTTGGTTGTACTAATATAACCAGAGTTCATGCTAGCTAGAGTTAAGACTTTGTGTACTTCGATAAGAAAAGTGCTCCACTTTACTTTCTTAGCTGGTCCTGTATTGTACTCTATCATCTAATACTGTACTATTTCACAATTATTGACAGCTGGTAGAGACATTATCTGTCCACGGTATTTTTTTGCAGTGTTCGGGCAAGAAGCTCAAGCTTGGAGAGACTCATCATCGAAGAAGACAAGACAGCCCTGTCTAGTCTGGATGGAAGGGCGAGCCAGGAACACCAACATGGAGAACACTTGTGATGAGTTCTACAAGATGCTATTAAAACCCGGAGGGTTAGGCGTGTGAAGCATACCCAGCTCCTTTTTGCCAACGTTTGGCAGTGAGTATCCAGAGGCCATCAAGCTGAAGATATGCAAATCCTACATCTGGGACATCGACCTGAAGAAGCAAGATGGCAAGGTAATCCTTGACGAAGGATGGCTAGATTTTGTCAAAGTACATAAATTGAAGGTAGGATACTTTATGGTATTCAAGAAGCTTGCCACCACTTCCTTTAAGGTGATAGTATTTGATCATGATAACTTTGAGAAGGTGATCAGATGTGCAGGTTATCACCCATAATTTGATGAATAATTTACTATATCATAGGTGTATTAATGTAGTGACTGTTCGCTTCTAATTATAACTACTCTGTAAAGAGGTGGTCTATAACTATACCCCTCTAGTCATGCATTGTGTTGGAACACTGTGGTACTTGATCGCGCTAGGCTCCAATGTGGAGGTATTTACTGTACTATGTTTGCAGCAAAACTGCAAAACAAACATCTAGTGTACTACTTCTAGTATTGTACTACCTCTGTTCCACAGTATAATCCTTTTTAGTAAACTAAACAATCATCTTGTTAGTTCCACCGCATACAAGAGTTGTACTATGTCGGTGTACCTAACAATCAAGTGGGTAGGTGTAGTACAACTCATGTATGCAATGGAACTAACAAGATGATTGTTCGTTGTACTCTACTACTAGTAGTACTAGTATTGTAGTAGTACAAGTGTATTACTACTAGGTAGGAGTACTATTTTTTTAGGAAAATACTATAGAAGCTGTAAGTAAACATCATCTGGTCAAACATGACAGTAGTAGTAATTGTAGTCGGCGTACACGTAGCGTTCCGACCTAGATATAATGGCCCAGGATGCAACATGGTTAATTTAGTGCATGGTAGCATGTCAGTCTAGCTATAAAATGCGCCAGGATTTCAGATGGTTAATTTAGTGCACTGTAGCGTGTCAACCAAGCTATAGTCGGTGTACATGATGCATCTCCAGACGCCTTGCAAAAAAACCTCGTTCAAAGAGCCATCCCATCTTCCCCATCTTGGCTGTTTTATCCCTACTTGCCAATGCCGCCTGGCCGCATTTCGGATCGACTCTAGTGCATGCTCTGCACATTTTCCTCCCCATCTCGCTTGCTGCATCGGAACTTGCAGGCCGCACCACCCTTCTCCAAAATTCCCCCGACAGTCATACTCTAGGCCGACCTCTTCCCCCAATCCATCTCGATGTCACAATCGACCCACAACCCGCTACATGGCTTCTGGAGCAAGGTCGGCGATGATGTTTTCAACAAAATTGCTATGCGTCTGGACACTACTAGCGCTGCTCGGCTGGCCGCATGCTCCAAGGAGCTGTACCACCAAGTCACGGGCGAAAAATGTAGCACATGCCCCAACGAACACTACGGGACATTCGTCCCCCACAACGACATCTATGACCACATAATCTGGTGCTTCCATGGCTAGCAAGTCTGCACGAAGTCTGGATGCGAGTTCATCACCTCGTCGGTAGAGGTAACATCTATGGTAGAGCTCGTCTGCCACCTCAGAGTTGCCCACTCGAGGACTGCCGCGTCCTATAGCTATAAACACTGGGAGTCGTCTAATTCGGTGCCCACAAGAGGCTCGTGGAGAGCAAATATCATCGACATCGGGAAAGGGGCACCGTGTTCATCACCCAAATTGACGGCCACACCACGGACATCGTCATATCCCCCAGGTTCATCAGTTTAGGGGCGTGTGAATCGCTGTGGTACAAGGTGAAGCTTTGGTCGCTTTCTCTATGGCAAGAGATCCATGCGGTCGAAATGGTGGCGACATCTGAGCTAACGAGCAGGCCATCATCGGCCAAAGTTTCCCTAGAAGGGCTTAGGTCGTACCTGTCGCAGCCGCGGTGTTACCTAGAAGCTTCTGAACCATTCGTCAAAATTCCTTGTGGATTAGGAGTATTGCATCGACAAGTTTCAAAAGTTAGATAAAACATCTAAATCTTCTTGTGATGATTCCAATGTTAAGATATGTAACATCGTACTAATTAATTACTACTTTATGTTGGTGACAGATTCAATTTGTATGGGGGGAGGTCGAAAAAGATTGTGCCAATGTATACCTATTTCCAATGTACGCTGCTGACATAGTGGGCCCACAGGCGACCGTGTTACAAGGAAAACGTAACGGGCAGGAAAGAAAGCGCTACCCGACCAGCACTTGGACACGTTGTTGCGTTATGCCGAGTATTTTGTATGGATGTCTACTACTGCTAATCTATTTTGTAGTAATACATATGTACTGGTACTTGTTCAGATCGACCGATCGAGTGCTGAATATGGACTCTCTTTTCTTTTGAGTCATGGGCTTTCTACAACTATTGAATTTCAATGTCTGCATTGCTGAATCTTTTATTTCTTTTGGCCATTGTTTGTACTGCTGAATCAGTCACTTTGAAATGCTGTTGAATCTTTCAAGTGGTGCTGAATATGAACTAGGAATATGTCGATATTTTTTCTGTCTTATTCTATACTACTCAATCTTCAAATGCTACTCAATCTGTCAAGTGTTATGCCGTTACTTACTAAGGTACTTTCTAGAACTAATACTGATGTACTGGCACTTGTTTAGATCAAGTGCAGTAGATGGTCTTGCTTTTCTTTTTAAACTTGGGCTTGTCACAATCTAGATGAGGCTTGGGAATTTTGGGATGCATATATAGGGGTCACACTAGTATTAATGTAAAGTGGATGTATGCACACAAAAGCACACTTGATTGTCAATTTTGCTTGATCCAATGGTCAACTGTGTTTGGAGAAAAGAGCAAAGTGATCATGCGACAAGGTTTTTAGAGCTGAATCATGAACGGGTTCCCTTTGTGTTGCTATTGAGTTTTAGTATCTGTATTGATGAAACAATCACTTTGGAATGCTGCACAATTGGTCACGTGCTGCTGAATGTGAACTAGGATTTTGTTTATATTTTTTCTGTCTTATTCTGTACTACTAGATCTTTCAAATGCTACTGAATTTGTGAAAAGTTATTTTGCTGTTGCTTGCACTAGAGCTTTTGCCTATGTGTCATCGAAACTGTTGGATGTGTTTTGGACAGAGATGAGAGGGTACCAAGTGAAGTCATTGGATACTAGTCCAGTTTTGGCGCACACGGATCGTGTCCCTTGTTCTTTAGATATTTTTACACGAATATATGTCAAAAGAATTACCTCTTTTTACCTTCGGTAGTGAGGTCTATGTTCCCAATCCGACCGAGCCACATCACAATACAAATTTTACTAACGAGGAGATGAAAACTAGCCCATTCGGCCCCTCTTTATCCCAGAACAATTTAATTCAGCCTTTTAGGGGACATGCTAACCATATCCCATTTAAATTTTTATTAAGGAGCCCATGGTGAATAGCGCATGGAGTATAGCCCATTGAGTATAGTAGATATAGAATAGCCCAAAATCTTTAATTCAGTGTTTTTGGAATTTCCCTTTAAAAAAATCCGCCTACCCATATTTTTAAGAAACTACTCCATTATGTGGCATTTAATAAATTGAGATGACAGGATTGCTTCCCTTTTATTTTAAGAGAGATAACATGGAAACATGAAATCTTTTTAAGAAGACTAATACATAAGTTATAGGTACTAGAAAGCTTTTAATGATAATGTTCATCTTATTTGTTTATCATAGTGGCAAGGCACATGGTTTATACGTATTTTGAAGTCTTGAGTTCGATTCTCTGTGCTTGACATAAAATTATCTTGGGTTTACATTTTTTCTTCTAGCAATATTGCTTTATGGAGAGGATGACATTGCGGACCCGCCAGCCTACAGCACCCCTCGAGTTTGATGGGCGGGTTTGAAAAAAGTGTTAAGTACTTGTATAGAGAGGCTGGCGTCTGGGACCCACGAGAAAGAACATACCAGGGAGGCTGACATGCACAAGCCATAATATACCAGGGAGGCTGACATGTAGGCCCCATCAGCAAGACGATACACGACTGCCGCATCGAGCAACATTGCCAAGGTCAAAACAGCAGACATAGCCGAAAGAAAATTCCATTATATACATGTTTAATTTATAGAGATGGGGACCCAGTAGCGAGACCTTATATAGGTGCTGCATCTAGAAATGTTTACCAAATGAGTAGAATACTTGACACGAGCCAATGAAGCACTGCTAAGGCTTTTCCCTATTGAGTCGCTCTTTCCTGAGCTTCTAAGAAGTTAAAACAGGGAGGGGCGGACGAGAAAAAGGTCCATCATACACACGTTTCATCTAATGAGAGGCTGGCATGGGGGACTGCTGACCAAAACCTAGAGAAATTTGAGAAAGCAGCCCATGAAGCATAGCCCTGAACTGATTTTAGTTTGACCTTTTAGGGGTCAGGGGACTGCTGAGCACAACCCAGTGAAATTTGAGAAAGGAGCCCCCCACCTCTCAAAATAAATAAAAACTCTACCTATGCATGTTTTAAACTGCTCCATTATGTGGCATTTTATAAATTGAGATGCCTGAGCCCTGTCATTTTATATTTTAAAAGAGATATACGTAGACACACAAAATATATTTTTAGCAGACTGATACATAAGTTGTAGTACTAATACATGCTTAATGATTTAATAACTGTAAATATCTTTGGTGTAGTGGCAAAGCACTCAGTTTACGTCTATTTGATTTGATTTCAAGGTCTTTACTTCGAATCCCATGTGTGTACATATTTATGTATATCTTGGGTTTACATTTTTTTACAAAGGGTTTACATTTTAATACCGCACTACGGAGTGGCTGACATCGCGGACCCACCATCCTACAGCATCTGTCTAGTTTAATTGTCGGGTTTGAAAAAAAGTTAAATACGTGTACAGAGAGGATGGCACGAGAGACCCACCCGCCAGAACATACAAGGCTGCATCGAGGACCCACAAGCTAGAACATACCAGAGAGGCTGTCATGGGGGGCCTCAGTGGAAATACCATACACGACTGTCGCATTGAGCAACGTTGCCAAGGTCAAAATAGTGGACGCGGCCGGAAAAAAAGTCCATCATATACAGGTTTCATTTATAGGGAGACTAATATGTGAGACCCAATAGCGCGACCTTATATAGGTGTTGCCTCGAGCAATGTTGTCAAGTTCGAAATAGGGAGGCACGAAGAGTAAAAATTCCAGCATGCACACGTTTTTCCTAATGAGAGGCTCACATGGGGGACCCAGCAGCCTAAAAAAGGCTGATGCATCAAGCAACGCTATCAAGTTCGAAACACAGAGGCATGACCGAGGGAAAAAAATCCATCATATACACGTTTCTTCTAATGAGTGGATGACATGTGGGGCCTAACAACATGATTAAATGGTAGATGCAGCGAGCAACGCTATCAAATTCGTAACATGGAGGCGCGACCGAGGGAAAAAATTCTATTGTACACACATTTTCTTCTAATGAGAGGATGACATGTGGGTCCATGTGTTTGATTAAACGGTAGATGCATCGATCAGCGCTATCAAGTTTGGAATAGGGTAGAGAGAGCAAAGAAAAAAATCCCATCATTCACACGATTTTTAAAATGTGAGGCTGACATGGGGGGCCCAGCAACATGATTAGGCGACAGATAGATCGAGCAACGTTATCGAGGTTAAATCATGGAGGCAATAGACAAGGGAAAAAATTCCATCATGCACACGTCTCTTCTAATGAGAGGATGACATGTGGACCCAACAACCTGATTAAACGGGAGATGCATCGAGCAGCACTATCAAGTTTGGAACAGGGTAGCGCGAGTGAAGGAAAAAATTCCATCATACACATGATTCTGCTAATGAGAGGCTGACATGTGGGACATAGCTTGACTAAATGGCAGACGCATCGAGCAACATTATCGAGTTCAAATCAGGGAGACGTGACCAAAAAGTATGGTCTGCTAGAGACACCGACGTCCGGGACCAACACGCCTCAAAAGACTTCGGGAGTCAACATCGTGTGAGGAAACAAAAATCTTGCTTCTGAAACACGCCAGTCGAGCGTCCTCCATGTTTTTAGTTGTTCCATCGTAGTAGAGGGCCGTGAAATCGGTAAAAAAGACTTCCATCGACCACGGTCAAGCCGAGAATTTCGTCGCAGAAGACGTGCCTTCTACGACGACCGTCGGCCAAGTCGCTGTTGATGGACACTTTTCTTGATGTGCCTGGTGAGCCTTCGGTGCTCATGCACCCCTCCATGCCCTTCCTCGCTTCCTGGTTCGCCGCAGCACCGTGCACCTCTGCCGTCCGCCATAGTTGCTTGTCGGGGACACGGTTCCGGCGACCATTTTGAGGGCAGCGCCACCTCAACTCGACTAACCTCGCTCCCCTCTCTCCAAAAATCCCAACCACGAGGCCCTATGCGCAGCAGATCGTTGGGGGAATGCTCGATCTAAGAGCACCTCCATTGCTAACGTTATGCTGACGTCAGCATGAGGTCATAATTCCCTATTTTCTTTTTATTTAAATGTTTTGTAATTATTTCTGTAAATAAGAATTATCTGACAGGTGAGCCTAGTCTGTCAGGATTTTATTCATTTTGGAAATTAATTTATGAAATTAATAAAAGTCTGACATGTGTTTCCAAGTTGGAAAATAATTTAGATATTCCAAAAATGTTTAGTTGTTTTAAAATGATTTAAAATGGATTTAAATTTGGAAAATTCATAACTAATTCATTTCAAATCAAAAAAATACAAATAATATATCAAAATGATCAAAAAAATAAGATCTACACAATAGAGTCATAATCATGCATTGTTAAGCAACTTACATAGCATGTTTAGTTAGAAAAACAAAATGATGCCTCTCATATGCATGAAGGTTTCTCCGAATTATGGTTTGGAGCCCTCGGACCCTGTTTAATTTGGCAAAGCATATCTTAGGGTTTCATTTCAATACAATTTAACTTGTCATACCATCATCCTTGCTTGAGCATTGCATCGATGCCATGTGTTGATTGTTACTCTCCTTTCCGGTGTTTTTGCTTCTTCTCGGTAGACCTCAGAGTTGATGTGAGCAATGAGATCGAGTCCAAGATTGCAGACCGAGATTAAGACCATCAAAGAGAAGTACTTGATCAACAATTAAAAATATTAAGAAGATGAACCTGAAGTTCTATATTGGGTATCAACAGGAAAAGGCAAGCAAAACCCGATACATGATATAATCCTATGATTTCAAAGTATTTCATTCTTTCCATGTGCATATGATTCTGAAGTCTTTTATCGATAGATAGAGTAATCCCGTCTGATGCACATTCCCTTCATAGCCTATATTCCCTGATCCACGGCTCCTAGCATAACTAGGGTTTGGCTTATGAGCTTCGCTAGAGCTGTTATATCCGTTGTGCTTAGCCATGCTTAGTTGTTACCGCTGCTCCATCGGGTTGATGAATCAAAGCTACAAATGAACCTAGTATGACAGGATGACGTGGTATGATCAGAGATGTAAGGTTAACATGCTAAGGCTTGTATGGGAGACCATGGTGGGTTGTGGTTTTCGCAGGCCCATACTTTCCACCACTAGGATCCGAGTTATTTCCTATTGAACCAAGAAGAGCGTATAGCCACACGGGGGCCTGGAAACCCCCTCGACCAACTAAATTTCCTAGTAGATTCAATGAGTCACATAGTTTGGGTGCTCCATTCGACATATGCATTCTAGTTTTTCTCGAAGGCGGCGAAGGAGGTTCATTCATACAGGTAGGTAAGCGTGGCCGGGAACAAGAGAGGCATGACCTCCATAATCTTGGTCCCTCACACATCTCTAGGGACCGGCTTAGGGACTTGACCTGTTATGGCGGGATCTCCTTAGGGCATGACTCATGGTCTTGGCGAAAGCAAGGTAAAGGTCTTGTTCAACCACTCTCTATCGGCCTTCCAAGGAAGAGGGCTAATGATCTGGCACTAAGAATTGGTTGGTACATGTGGGTAAAGTAGTACACCCCCACAAGGTATTAATCTTTTCTAAAGCCGCGACCACGATTATGGATGACTTGGGAACAGATTCAAAGATCATAGATAAGTATAACCTAATCGTAAAACTTTCCAAGTAAGAGAAGTCGGTGTGTTCTAAGGATGCTTCCTCAGGGATTGAGAGGGCGATCCTAGTTGGTAGGTTCAGCTGATAAAGATTTGGTGGATATCAAAAGAAGATCAAAGATAGATATATCGCTCTCTGAAATCTTTTAAAATAATCTGTTTAGTCTATCTTCTACTCCACTCTCTTTTACGAACAAAGTTAGCTCTATGCAAATGAACCCCACCAGCCATAAGTCTTGCGGAGTACACCCTGTCCTCAGCCTTGCTTTGTTGATACTTATGCAGCAGGTAAGTGTTACCGTAGAAGAGAAGTTCTTTACGACATTGATACCCCCTAAGTGCAAGGGATCGCCATAGTATAATTCGATAAGTAATTGAGTGTCAAACCCACGAAGAGCTGAAGGTAAACTATCTATTCTCTAAAGCCTTATAACCCACTTATATGGCCTTGTATGCAAAGCTAGGATCTAAAGTGTGTGTGTGTGTGTGGTTATTTTTGGTATTAACTAGAAGATAATAAAGTAGTTGAAATAAATACTATAAGTAAAATAATGCGAAGTGGAGCTAGTGGAGTGGATGTGGATAATCTATGGGAGCAAATGTTTAGGCAAATTTCTATTTCATTTATGTGGTTGTCACAATTAGTAAAACATAGATATATTCTTTTTATTGTTTCCTCTAGGAGGAGCCATAACTAGGTGTAGGCATAGATACGAGCAAATACACCACTAGTGATTGATGCCAAGGCCAATTAAGAACAAAAAAGGGAATATTAAGACATAAAGTCCAACCACCGCATTTAGATCTAAGGCCCCCATGATAATACCCGTGTTAATTAACCATGAATTAATACTACATATATTTCTTAGACTTGGGATTCAGCTTCTGTCAAACTTCGTCTATCCCTCATCCTATCGACATGCAACAGTGACAACCTTTTGCATCCCCCAACATATATGTGCACTCATATGTTAGTGCATCAAGATCATCATAGAAGGTAACATATACTTGTATGCAACCAAAAAAAACTAGATCAGAATTGCCATAACAATTCACTACTCAAACATCAACATAGACATACAATAGATCATGGGAAAATAATAAATTGCATCATACATCATGTTTACTAAGAGATTACAGTGGGGGATGATGGGATCTTGCAGTAGATGGTGATGGAGATGAGCCTCCCTAAGAGGGAGAGACAGCGCTAGCGAGGAGGAGGCGGCGCCGGCAGTAGCGCATGGCGGCGGCGTCCCGGTGGCCTCCTAGGGGCGGCGCTTCTTCATCCTTGGAGATGGTGCAGCAATGGAGGAGCTTCTCCCCCTCCTTTGGGGCTGCCAAGGAGGGGGATTTTCGTGGATATGGGTGGATGCCTCCAAAAGTAGGGTTTCCTCTCAATATATAATTGTGCAGATGCAATCTTGGCCATAGGATGGATGTCCCTTTGATCCAAGGGCTCTTGGGCATCTCTAGAACGTTCCTAAGAGTTCCCTCTGTCCTTAATGATTCCATCAGTTCATGCTTGGGCCGAAATAATCAAATATGGAAGGAGTTTGAGTCAATCATGTCACATATTTTCGGAGTCTTGAAATTGCTTCTGTCCTCCACAGTAATATGGCTATAAAAATGCATCCAGACTCCGATTGGGGAAAATTTTATGTCTAAATTGTTGCAGATAAAATTACCCACAACTTTCCTTTCTACAATTTTTTCCATTGGACATCATCTTCAGGGTCATTTTTGGTGATCTGCGAAAAGAGTTCTATAGGGACAGATTCCAGGAATTTCCAGATTTCACCATAATGAGCAGTTTCCTTCCATATTTGTGTATTTCCTACACAACAAAGTGTAAATCAAGAACTTGTTTGCTTTTGCAACTATTAGTAGGTTAGTCCCCATAAATATTATAATGTTGCAAAATAATAATGATTTCGAGGCTATAAACGACAAAGTTCATGGATGCATTTTACATGCATCAGACATCGACATCGACGAGTAGTTTAGGGTTCCTGGTCGGCAGCCTGGAATCTATGGATTGGGACGTCATCATTATGCTTCAGGCCTCTTAGGCCATTTGTGGTCAGTTACCTCTGCTTGTATTATTTGGTTCTTCGCTCAGTTATGAGCTTGCTGTATTAACTTTTGGGTCGTAGGGTCACTATTGTGTTACCGATTCTTCACTAGATATCCTCGACTTCTAGGTTAAGCTTATGTCGGTCTAAGTTCTAGGATTTGTTTAACCTTGATCCTAGGGGTGTCACAGGTTTTAGTATCAAAACAGTACCGACTGTACGAAAACCTTTCTACTGGTCGATGTTGAGTCTAGTGTTTGTGAAAACTATCTAAAAGTTGAAAAGTATGTGTGAAAACTCTAGTATGCTTCTTTTTCTCCTTACCTAGTTTCGCTCTAACTCTAGGTCATTGATATGTCCATTTTTCATCACTATTCTATGTCATAACTCAGTATTATTCATTGATATATTTCATATTGAGAGGTGATACTTATGTTATTTCATCTGTTTTTGAATGGTTGATGACTTTTTGAGCATGGACCACAACAGTCAGGATTCTGATGGAAAAGGGGATGTTTGGAGGCGAAATCCGCGAAGATTAGAAAATCCGGGAAAATACATGGAAAATCCTATTTTTCCAGAAGACGAAGAAAGCCAGAAGGGGGCTGGAGATGGGCCACAGGGGGCCCACACCACCCCTGGCACAGGCCACCCTAGGCCGCACCACCAGGTGGTGTGGCCGCCCTGGTCCACCCCTGGCTCTCCCCTCTGGCGTATATTATCCTCCCGAAACCCTAAGACTCAGGGAGCGACCACAAAAAGATTCCACCACCTCTGCAAGGCGAAAAACACCGAAAGAGAAAGATCTCTCCGACAGACAGAATTCTGCCGGGGGAATTCCTTCCCGGAGAGGGAAGATCATCGCCATCAACACCACCATCAAGCTGGATTTCATCGAGATCATCATCATTAGCATCACCACCATCAGCACCCTCATCACCATCTCCATATTGCTGTAACAATTGTGTTGAATCTTGCATTAGTTCTTCGGGGAAACTTTCCCGGTGTTGATTACTCTTTGTAGTTGATGCTATTGAGTGAAACATTGAATTATTGTTTATGTTCAGATTGTTATACATCATTATTCCATCTCTGATCATGATCCATATGATGTCTTGTGAGTAGTTCGTTTTGTTCTTGAGGACATGAGAGAAGTCATGTTGTTAGTAGTGGAGTTGTGTTGAGAAAGATTCAATAGTTTGATATTTAAGTTGTGGTGTACTTCTTCTAGTGTTGTCATGTGAACGTCGACTACATGACACTTCACCTATATGGGTCTAGGGGAATGCATTGTGTATTTGGCTACTAATCGTAGGGGTTGCCGGAGTGACAGAAACCTAAACCCCCGTTAGAAAACCATTGCACAAGGGACGTAAGGGTCTTAGAGTTTAAAGTTGTGGTTAGGTTTCTACCTTAATTACTTTCTTGTACTTATGGATGTTTGCAAGGGGTTTAATCACAAGTATGTATTAGTCCTAGGAAGGTCGGTACATTAGCACAGGTTCACCCACACAACACTTAGCAAGCTAAAGAAGATTAATCAACTATATGAAGCGAAATCACTTGACAGTCTTCCCATGTGTCCTCGAGAACGTTTGGTCATCTTAAGTAATACAACCGCCTTGTCCTTTGCTGCATAAAGGATTGGGCCACTTGCTGCATTTATTCCTACTGTCTTTTATTTACTCGTACTTTGTTTACTTGCTTTATCGAAAACCCCTAAAAATTGGTTTGCTAAGTATTTGAAGAGAATTCCTGATCCATACCACTAGCCAGCACCTTCTGCTCCTCGTTGGGTTCGACACTCTTGCTTATCGAAAATACTGCGATACACCCCCTATATTTGTGGGTCATCAAGACTATTTTCTGGCGCCGTTGCCGGGGAGTGAAGCGGTATTGGAGAGTGGAACTAGTAAAGGAAACTTCTAGTGTGAGTATTACTTATGTTAGTTGCTTCATTTTCGTTATGGATAATTCATTGAGTTTCTTATTTGGTAATGCCACTACCACTGCTAAGGTAGTAGATAAACCACCACCTGCTGAGAATGATGCTTTTAAAATACCTACAAGAATTATTGATTGTGTTATGGATAACTACTATGTTGGGGATGGAACTGTTCATCCTAGTGATCATTTACTCTTTATACACGAATTATGCGGGTTGTTCAAGTGTGCAGGTATTACTATAGATGAAGTTAATAAGAAGTTATTCTCATTATCACTTAAAGGAAGAGCTGAGGAATGGTATAAGCTGCTGAAAAATGTTCAAGCTGTGAAATGGGAGGAAATAGTGCCTCTCTTTTATTCAAAGTTTTATCCTCCTAGTGAGATTCATAAAGATCGGAATCAAATATACAACTTTTGGCCTCTTGATGGAGAGAGTACAACTCAAGCTTGGGGGATATTGAAGTTACTAATGCTCAAATGTCCCATTCATGAGCTCCCCAACAATATTATTATTAACAACTTTTATGCAAGGCTCCCTCTACATGACAAGGATTTATTGGATGCTTCTTGTGCTGGATCATTTACTCGTATGGAAGAAGAAGCCTAAAAAGAAGTGGAATAAGTATCATGAACTTGATAAAGATATTGCTAAGAGTGTTCCTGCGAGAAATACTGAAGTGTATACTGCTAATCATGTCTTACCTAAACCTTACATTGAGAAAATCCCTTTCCCATGTAAGATGAAGGAACATTCTATGATAGCTAGCATGGTTAATGAAAGTACAAATAAAGTTGTTGAACCTGATAAACAAATGGATGATGAACCTATAATAGCAACTGCGAAAGACTTTGTTACTAAATATGAAGAAGAGGGACACACTATCCTTTGTAAGGATACCTCTAATATTGTTTCACAAAGTAGTGTTAAGAGAGCTAGTATTCATGTGTTTTCTATTAGAATAAGCGATCAATGTCACGATGGTCCTTGTGATAGTTATATCATTAAGTTTATGCATGATACTGAAAGTTACTATAAGAGAGGGAAAGGTGTTCTTATGCATCTCAATAATATCAAGTTTCCTCGTTTCATGCTGAAAGTTTTTAAGTTGTGTCTTCCTATGCTCGTAATCTCTGGTTTCAACAACTTATTTGTTTACAAAATTCCCTTGCATAGGAAGTGGGTTAGACTTAAATATGTGTATTTTTGCTTCTTAATGCTTTCTTTCACTTCAATTCATATTCCTATGTGAGCATCTTGAAAATTATCATGCCCATCTTAATGGCTATAATGAAAGAGCTTTTTGGGAGACAACCCAATTTATTTTTTGCTTTCAGTTTGTTTTTTGTTTCTTTGAGTCTTGGAAGTTATTACTTAAATAATAACCTCTCCTTATCCTTTTTGTTTGGTTTTTGTGTCAAGATCAACCTCTAATGAGAGAGAAGTAAGATTTGGGGAAGTTGCTGTCCAGAAACAGATTTTTGTGCTTCACCGTAAAAATTCCTGAGAGATCTATGTATGTTGGATTGAGGTGTAATTTTTTGTGCTTGTGACCCAGGTTGTTATTTAAATTTCGTTAGTTTTGAAATTTTTGATTTTAGCAACATAAGATGTTCGAAAAAATTGATCTTTACCTGCTAGTCTGTTTTGACAGATTTTGCCACTCTTGCATTTGCGTCTTTATACGATTTCCTTTTTGAATTCTTTTTGGGTTTTCGGAAGGATTTGGTACAGTAGCTTATGTTTTGATGGTTTTCAGTTGAAGTTTGGACTCAAAAGGTTTTATCACTTCACTTATACTAATGTTGTTAATGAGAACGGTGTGAAGTTTTGTGTGAAAGAAATTTCTAGGTAGTGGAGTTAATGGTGTAATAAGGAAGTGAAAGGTTTCATGACTCAAGTAATAAGTGTATGAAGATGAAGATATTGATGTTACTCAAGTGGTGACTCCGGAAGAATCTACTGGATACCAAATTCAGAGACCTGCAGAGCCCATTTTCAAATAGGTAACAGTTCTAGTAAGAAAAGTTCCACGAAAATACTATCCAGCTATATTTTTGCAGCTTTTAGTCAATAAGGAAAGCTACGAAGCGAAAGAGGGATAGAAACAGAGCCAGGGTGGCTCACACCACCCTGTGGCACGGGCCCACCCCTGGCCACGCCACCAGGTGGTGTGGCCACTCCGGACTCCGCCTCTGACTCGTTTTCTCCCAGTACCTTCCTTTTGTTGAGAAACTTCGCAATATATAATCCCCCGGATCTCCCGAGGTTTGTATATCGTGTTTTCGTCGTGTTTTCGTTTCGATCTGTTTCTGCCAGGAACTATCTTTGAAAGCTTTGAAGCACAATGGTGTCCACCAAGGATAAAGGAAAGGAGCCTATGGAGGAAGATCTCCAAGACCCCAAGCAGGGGATGGTACCTTTAGTCTCTTGCCCTGCATCAACGGAAGCCCTACGAGTCACTAAGGAGTTCTATGATAAGTACCGAGACTGAAGGAGGAAGGTGGAGATGCTTCAATGGGAGAATAATAGGTTTTGCAAGATGCTGGAAGATTTCCTCACGTCAACTAAGAAAATATTACCACCACCACCAAAGGAGTAATTCGTCATCAGGTTTGGCATCCCCTTGGTTTGTTCCAATCTTGGGGGAGTGCCGGGGTATCACATCACTATCTTCTATCTTTTTACCTTTTTAGTAGAGTCATATCACGAATAGAGAAGTTATTATGTAGGATGGTTTGCATTCTGGAAGTGTCCCCTCTCTCGTTAGATATGTATCCCTTGGTGTGAGTTGCCGTTTTGGAATATTAATGAGAAGTTCTATCTATTACTCTTTTTCATAGCTTATATTAGTTTTCAATTCGTGGTTATATGATTGATCATGTTGTTATTATTGGTAGCACTTTGGGATCATTGAGTTAATTTAGTTGGTTTCGGCAAGCCTGGCTTGGTCAGTAGCAACACTATTTTTGAAGAGTTGAATGAAAAGATAAATGTACTCTAAAGAAAAATAATTTCATCATCTTTCTTTCTTGATTTGCTCATCAGTCTAGTATTCTCTAGTTAAGATCTTTTGTGCTTCCAAGGAAGATTGCATGTTTGTTTTTATCACTTGTATGTTTGTTTGGTTCCTTCAACTCTTATACTTGCTACCCAGCCTTGCTAGCCAAACACCTGTACTGAGAGAGATTTCTTCTCGTGCATCCAATCCTTAAACCAAAACCTCTGCCATTTGTGTCCACCATACCTACCTAGTAGCATTATTGCTATTCCAAGTAAATTCTTGTTTTGTCTACCTCCCAAATTAAACTTGTTATGTGAAAATTAGTGATTAAAGCTCTCACGAACTTGATGGCACACTTTACTTTCTTGCATTTAATAAACTTGAACCATTGTGCTCACCTATGTTGCGTATATGCTTGCGCTTTGTGAGTTGAGAATTAGTAGAACCATGCTACCATGGGGAATGCTTTCAACATTGCACTGGTACTTAGTACCTAGTTGATATCATGTTCTTTTGTCTATGGATGTCGTCCTTGTGAAATGAAATGGGAGCTTGTAAGTCCATGGAGTTATGCATGTGTGTTAGCGAAACGCCTGGGCCGCTGGTCTAATCCATGCTGACATGGTGGAAACCTGCAGCGTAACCATAACGAGCATCTATGAAGCATTCTTCTTATAAAAAAGAGCATGATATTGAGAAAAAATAAAAAAAAAGATATTATGAAAAGAGGAAAGAGAGAAAAAAGCACCATATTCCCATGGTAAATAAGAAGATTGTTGAGATGCTTGTTGTCTGCTTGCCTTGTCATTTTGATATGGGGATTCTTCCGTATCATCGGGCAAGGGGTACCCCATTGGCGGTTCTCTATGATACACATGTGCTTACGATGACAAGAACTTACCGGTGACTAAACTTGAGTAGCATGAGGAGCGGCCCTTGTATTCAAGGGACATGAGATTCTCAAATTACAACTTGTCAAGCATATCCTCATATTTGATCACTTTAACCTTAATCACCTAAAGATGCTTATGATAGGGGAAATGAGAGCTGAAAGCTAATAAGTATCATAATTTTTGGGAGCTCTTTATGAAACTTGAAATCCCTGCTTCCCTCTGCGAAGGGCCTTTCTTTTACTTTTCAGTTGAGTCTGTAAACCTATTCCCTTCTATCTCAACAAGTATTTTGAGTTGTTGTGTTTCATTCATTCATATGATGATTTATTCAATCATGTTTCTTATGTTCCTTGTTTTGCACATTGCTCTTATCTTGGTGTCTACTACTTTGAAAGCTATCATTGAAAAACCAGTTATTTGTGAACTCCAGCAAATTATCAACTATTCTTCAACCAAGAGCTAAGTTTGCTATTACCAATTATGATTCACTTTATGTATCTTTATTGTGTTTCCTTTACTTATTGCAAGTTAAGTTATATAATAGTGGGTTGTCTTCTACTATGATCTATGTATTGATGAATGTGATGCTTCTTGTCCGTATTCTTTTATCGACTTTTCACTCCATAAACCTGAGGCCATGTTTATTGAGCTTAGTTTCGCTTGGGGACAAGCGAAGTCAAAGCTTGGGGGAGTTGATACGTCCATTTTGCATCACTATTCTATGTCATAATTCACTGTTATTCATTGATATATTTCGTATTGAGAGGTGATACTTATGTTATTTCATCTGTTTTTGCATGGTTGATGACTTTTGGAGCATGGACCGCTACAGTCAGGATTCTGATGGAAAGGGCCTGTTTGGAGGCAAAATTCGCGAAGATCAGAAAATCTAGGAAAATACATGGAAAATTCTATTTTTCCATAAGACGAAGAAAGCCAGAAGGGGGGTTGGAGATGGGCCACAAGGGTCCCACACCACCCCCTGGTGCGGGCAACCCTGGGCCGCGCCACCAGGTGGTGTTGCCGCCCTAGTCCACCCCTAGCTCTCCCCTCTGGCGTATATTATCCTCCCGAAACCCTAAGACTCGGGGGGTGAGCACAGAAAGATTCCACCGCCTCTACGGGGCGGAAAACACCGAGAGAGAAAGATCTCTCCGGCAGACAGAATTCTGCCGGGGGAATTCCTTCCCAGAGAGGGAAGATCATCGCCATCAACACCACCATCAAGCTGGAATTCATCGGGATCATCATCATCATCACCACCACCATCATCACCATCAGCACCCTCATCACCATCTCCATATTGCTGTAACAATTGCGTTGAATCTTGCATTAGTTCTTAGGGGAAACTTTCCCGGTGTTGATTTGTAGTTGATGCTATTGAGTGAACCATTGAATTATTATTTATGTTCAGATTGTTATACATCATTATTCCATCTCTGATCATGATCCATATGATGTCTTGTGAGTAGTTCATTTTGTTCTTGAGGACATGGGAGAAGTCATGTTGTTAGTAGTGGAGTTGTGTTGAGAAAGATTCAATAGTTTGATATTTAAGTTGTGGTGTACTTCTTCTAGTGGTGTCATGTGAACGTCGACTACATGACACTTTACCTATATGGGCCTAGGGGAATGCATTGTGTATTTGGCTACTAATCGTAGGGGTTGCCGGAGTGACAGAAACCTGAACCCCCGTTAGGAAACCATTGCACAAAGGATGTAAGGGTCTTAGAGTTTAAAGCTGTGGTTAGGTTTCTACCTTAATTACTTTCTTGTACTTATGGATGTTTGCAAGGGGTATAATCACAAGTATCTATTAGTCCTAGGAAGGTCGGTACATTAGCACAGGTTCACCCACACAATACTTATCAAGCTAAAGAAGATTAATCAACTATATGAAGCGAAAGCACTTGACAATCTTCCCATGTGTCCTCGAGAACGTTTGGTGATCTTAAGTAATACAACCGGCCTGTCCTTTGCTGCATAAAGGATTGGGGCACTTGGTGCATTTATTCCTACTGTCTTTTATTTACTCGTACTTTGTTTACTTCCTTTATCGAAAACCCCTAAAAATCTGTTTGCTAAGTATTTGCAGAGAATTCTTGATCCATACCACTAGCCAGCACCTTCTGCTCCCCGTTGGGTTCGACACTCTTACTTATCGAAAATACTGCGATACACCCCCTATACTTGTGGGTCATCAGTCATCTTATCTTATGTTGACTTTGAAAAGTTTTGTTATCTTGTCTCGTCTTTCAAAGATTAGGTGCCTTTTAGACATGTCATTTCTCAACCAGTTGACCTAGTGTTGAGTTTCTAGAGTCAGTGTGTGTGTGTGTTTTCTTTGTTTCCTTTTCTCTTTTTCAGTTAAGAGGTTCCCTTCCATCATGATCTCTCTATCTTATGGGCCCACAAAATCATGTTGGTGGTTCCACATTGATCTGTTATAGGCCTCGAAGTTTCCTTTCGCCTCGTGTACCTCCTTTTCTTTTGTTTGGGTACTTCAGAAGTTGTTTTTTCTCTGGGAATCTACCCCGTGATTCCTACCTTGTGGTACCCTTTGTGCTATTAAGAGAGTAGTTAATCATTTTTAGGGTATTAACCCTTAGACTTGAACCAAAGACCCCTAAGTGTGATGGGTTCTAGTGTTGAGAATCTTGTACATGACGCTGACATTTAACCCAAGATCCATTTTGTTGATCCCTGTTGTTAATGACTAAACATTACCTCAGGATAGCTAGTACCTTCTATATTAGCCTTCAGGCTTGTGGTTACTATCGTGGTTAAATTACGACAAACAAAGGACTTCCCTTACCACATGATATGGCCAATGTTCTTTAATGGAACCAAATAGATCACGACAAGAGTACTCCTCGTGAGTCTCACTTCTATACTTGTGACTCTGTCACACCTTCCTCTTCTATGGATCGATCCTCAGAAGATTGTAGACTTATGCATCCACATCTTAGGATTCCATCCTAAGCATGTTCATTTTCCCTTGTTGTTTTAGACCTTTGTCTACCAGTTGGTAGCCAAGTAGTAAACATGCATCGGTGTCTTCTGATGTAAGATACTCTTGTGGTCCATTAGACAAATCATTTAGGGATGTTAGGAGAAACAAACTCCATAACCTCGTCATTTCTAGGACCAGGTCTAAGTGTTGTAAGCCATAGATCAAAACGTGTTGATTAGCTTCTGTGCTGCTCTACCTTAAAGTATCACACTCTTATATACTAAGAGGTCGTGTTGATTTTCATGGTCCCTTAATGAAGTGATGCTCTTACACGTCTTTACTCACCCTTCTTCTGAGATATTCGTGCTCACGAAATGATGTGTGTGTAATAATGTGGCCATCAGAGATTCTTAGCAATTTTTATGACTTAGAACTCCAAGGACATTTGTGTCATTCTCAGCGTGATGGTTAACCTATCACTAAATGAAGTTTGACTACGCTACCAAGTTCGCTACTCAGGTATACTCTCCTCGGTCAAAGAGTTAGGCTTGTGCCAAAGCTCTAAGACTATGTCTTCTTGCCTTACCAAGCAAGTTTCCTCTCGAACTAAGTGACATATCGATGGTTCGTGATACCATAGATGTCTCTCTAGAAGTATCGCCATGTTGCCACTTGACCGTGTTGTCAAGTTGTTGAGCAACTAAGTTCTTTGAACTACTACTTTCTCCAAGGATCCATATCGGATACCCCTAAACTAGTTGGTGGAGCTTAAACAACAACTTGGAGAGTTGTAAGACAAAAGTTCTATTAGACTAGTTCCTCCTAAAGGGATCTCTAGTTTTGTTCATGCTAAAGAAGGATAGTGTTTCCTTCATGGAAATGTTATTGTCCCCACCTTTGATTTGATACGGGCTATTGTCAAATCAAACTTAGTCCCAGGGACTATCCTGATGATGTATTTAGTCATGATGTTTCACTTAGGGTACATCTTCATGTCCTTTGGTTTGACCAATATTGTTGTTTTGTTCATACCACACGCGAGTCTATCTTCTTGGAGTATCATTATAAGTTTGTTGTTGATCCCATCGATGACATCCTTATCCTCCCCAAGCTAGACATGATTCATATGGAACAGTTGGCATTAATGTTGGAAACTTTTGAGAACCGTCTTCGTGTTATCTCGAAGCATGTGTTCTAGATGTTAGAAGTGACCATCTCCGATTTATGTGCAATAGTTGAAAGATGTCGCCATGGATCCATGCAGAGTTATTCTTATTTCCTCGAGAATCATTTCAAGTCAGTCAAGCATGTGCGAAGTATTCTTGATATTGTAGGTTGATACCTTCACATCTTGAGAAGATTCTTTAAGCATGCTAAGCTAGTAATGATTTGTCATGGAAGAGAAGAAGTTCTTGAAACACTTCAATGTCTTCCTAATAAGGATGCATTTGTGTTTCATTGCAATCAATTCATATAGGAGCAATTATCTTTTGATAACTTGCTAATGCATGGGTTTCTCAACCTAGCTCATCCATTTGGAGCTTGACATTGTAGTCCATGTCTTGAGAATATAGTAACTTTACCTCTGTGGTAAATGTTGCAAACTTTCTATTCAGACATGATGAGTCTGAAGTATCATTCCACCAAACCAGAGCTAAATCTCAAGAAGCAATGATGGTTGGTGTTCTTCAAGGTTTTTGATGTAGGTCTCTTTGTAAGTCCGATAAGATTGATGTGATGGTTGACACAATTATCCGAAGACCTCTTGTCACGTTCTATTGAATCAACAATAACAACAACACTTCATGAGGAATATGATTTGTTATAGGAATTATGCTCATGGTATCCTTTGTATCCGAAGTCCGACCTTTACTTGATGTCCGCTTTATCGAACATCAAGGAGAACATTTAAAGTAGAGTTGCTAAATGTCTCTCGGTTGATCCTCCAGACTCTTTTATGTTGGCAATCATGCCAAGTAACTGAAGTCTGAGAATGAAGTTTCTTTTTCCTTGTGTCATCAGGAATCTTCTTATATATTCATCTTAGTGGTGTAAAGTGATATCATGCTTGCGGGCAAAGATTTTGATAGACGACTATGATTAAAGAGTTTTCTTTGGCCTCTCTAACATGTTCGAGTAACTATGATTCTAGTAATCATCAGTTCCTTTTGTTACATGATCTTTGTGACTCTTATGAGTCCTCTCCACAAAACACCTTTTTGTCTTGACCTTCTATTGAATGAAGAGTGATCCTTCTGTATCACAAGTAGTTCAACAACTTGGTTCTCCATATCTATGTATCCCTGGAAGCTCTACTTAAGCCCTCTAGTAGAGGTTCATCTTTCAAAGTCTGTGGTCATGTTATTTTCGTTGTATGCTCTCCTATTCAGAAGATTAAACTCTTCTAAAGTTCCATGGTCTCAATCCTTATGAAGACCAACTATCTAACACATTGTAACTTTCTCCTTTTGTTTCCTCTGTTACTTTGATGTTTTTCATGCTCGTTGGCTCTAAAGATGTTCACAAAACATCTATCCATGAGTTAACCATGAGATACCTAGTTTGTTGTTCTGTGTCTTTCCCTCTCATCCTTAGTGTGAGCAGCAACCTCGAAGAAAATGAAGCGCCTCATCCATCTGTGGGGGGCGAGAATCAATCTCTTCGAGAAGATCGTCGAAGTTTAGTGTAACCCTGTTCTTTTCTTTCTTCCTACCAAGGAATCTCGGGACGAGATTCTGTTAAGGGGGATAGGATTGTAACACCCCTAGTTTTACTAATAGTAATTAGGGCTTGTTTGTGCATTCATGAGCATCATCTTCTCTAAATAAAATGCATGGAAGAAAAATAATATAAACACCCTAAAACCCTATTTTCCCTCTTTCCCTAAAAATCCATTCAAATGGTTTTGAATTTCGAAAATAACAAAAGTTTGGAGCTCAAATTGAATAAGAGGGCCCCACGGTATTTTACTATGTTTACAAAAGTTCTTGTATTTTGGAATTTCTCAAAATAGATTTGAAATTGAAAACAAAAAGAGAGAAAATAAAAAAGATTTTGGAAAATGTTTTTAGAAAATAAAAACAGAGCAACAGCCAACGGCCAGCAGCCCACTTCTCCCTCTCCCTATCTACTGCCCAGCCATGCAACCACTAGTGCAGCCGGCAACCTTTGTTGCAGCCTGCTTCCGGCCCACACGCGGCCCATCTAGACTGTACCCCTTCGGCGTGCTTCCCTTTTCTTCTTCCTCGCTGGCCGAAGAGCTGCGTGTCTGAGATCCCACCGTCGATCCTCGCCAACGTCGCAATGCACGCTGCTGCCTGCAAGGAGGGGGATAAGAACGATCACGTCACGCTCTCTCCCCCTCCCCATTTCCCCCTCTCTTTCACTGTGTCCCTCGCGCGTAGAATCCGAAAACCTACCCTGCGTAGGTGCCACTCCTCGTCGTCATTTCGTACCTCCCTGAGCAGGCCACCATGACCTCCTCACCTTGCTGAGCATTCTCATAGGAGGAATCGACCCTGCGCACCATGAATCCTCGCCGCCAACCTCACCTCTCCCGATGCTGGCCACCATCGATTCTCCTCCGTCTGGCCTCCTCGAGCCTCACCGACCCCTCCATCGCAACCCTGGTGAGCCGCCGGTGCTCACGCACCCCTCCATTCCCTCCCTCGCTTGCTGGTTCACCACTGCACCGCGCACCTCTACCGTCCGTCGTAGTTGCTCGTCGGGGACACTATCCCGGTGAACATTTGAGGGCGATGCCACCTCTACTCGACTCGCCTCACTCCCCTGTCGCCAGCAAGCCCAACCACGAGGCCCTGCGCGCAGCAGATCGTTGGGGGCATGCTCAATCTGAGAGCACCTCTGACGTCAGCATGAGGTTATAATTCCCTGTTTTCTTTTTATTTAAATGTTTTGTAATTATTTTCCATAAATAAGAATTATCTGATAGATGAGCCCAGTCTGTTAGTATTTATTCATTTTGGAAATTAATTTCTGAAATTAAGAAACGTCTGACATGTGGGTCCAAGTTGGAAAATAATTTAAATATCCCAAAAATGTGTAATTGTTTTAAATCATAACTAATTCATTTTAAATCAGAAAATTCAAAATTATTAGAAAAATGATTAGAAAATTCATAACTAATTCATTTTAAATCAGAAAATATAAATAATATATCAAAATGATTAGAAAAATAAGATCTACACAATAGACTCATAATCATGCATTGTTAAGCCACTTACATGACAATTTTAGTTAGAAGAACAAAATGATCCCTCTCATATGCATACGGGGTTTCTCCGAATTAGGGTTTGGACCCCTTGGACCCTGTTTAATTTGGCAAAGAATTTCTTAAGCTTTCATTTCAATACAATTTAACTTTTCATACCATCATCCTTGCTTGAGCATTGCATCGATGCCATGTGTTGATTGTTACTCACCTTTCTGGTGTTTCTACTTCTTCTCGGTAGACCTCAGAGCTGATGTGAGCAACGAGATTGAGTCCAAGATTGAAGACGGAGATTAACACCATCGAAGAGAAGTACTCGATCAACGGTGAACAATGTCAAGCAGATGAACCTGAAGTTCTGTATTGGGTATTAATAGGCAAAGGCAAGCAAAACCCCACACATGATATAATCCTATGATTTCAAAGTATTTCATTCTTTCCATGTGCATACGATTCTAAAGTATTTTATCGATAGATAGAGTAATCATATCTGATGCATGTTCCCTTCATAGCCTATATTCCCTGATCCCCGACTTCTAGCATAACTAGGGTTTGGCTTATGAGCTTCGCTAGAGCTATTATATCCGTTGTGCTTAGCCATGCTTAGTTCTTACTGCTGGTCCATCCGGTTGATGAATTAGTGTTGCGAATGAACCTAGTATGATAGGATGATGTGGTATGATCAGAGATGTAAGGTTAACATTCTAAGGCTTGTATGGGAGGCCACAGTGGGTTGTGGTTTTCGTAGTCCCATACTTGCCACCACTAGGATCTGAGTTCTTGCCTCTTGAACCAAGACGAGCGTACAGCCACACGGGGGCCTAGAAACCCCCTCGGCCAACTATCTTTCCTAGTATATTCCATGAGTCACATAGTTTGGGTGTTCCATTCGACATATGCATTCTGGTTGTTCTCGAGGGAGGCAAGTGTGGCCATGAACAAGAGAGGCACGGCCTCCGTAATCTTTGTCCCCGCACACATCTCTAGGGATCGGCTTCGGGACTTGACCCGTTATGGTGTCATCTCCTTAGGGCGTGACTCATGGTATCGGTGAAAGCAATGTAAAGGTTGTGGTCAACCACTCTCTACTATCCTTCCAAGGAAGAGGGCTAATGATCTGGCATTAAGAATCAGTTGGTACGTGTGGGTAAAGTTGTACACCCCTGCAGGGTATTAATCTTTTCGAAAAGCCGTGTCCGCAGTTATGGACGACGTGGGAACGGATTCAAAGATCATAGAGAAGTATAACCTAATCGTAAAACTTGGAAAGTAAGAGAAGTGAGGTGTGTTTTAAGGATGCTTCCTTAGGGATCGAGGGGTGATCCTAGTTGGTAGGTTTAGCTTATGAAGATTCGGTGGATATCAAAAGAATATCAAAGTTTTTAGATATATCGCTCTCTTAACTCTTTTAAAATGATCTGTTTAGTCGATCTTCTACTCCTCTCTCTTTTACGAGCAAAGTTTGCGTTATGCAAATGAACTCCGACCAGCCATAAGTCTTGTGGAGTAAACCATGCACTCAGCCTTGCTTTGTTGATAATTTTGCAGCAAGTAATCGTTACCATAGAAGAGTAGTTCTATACAGCATCAACATCGACGAGTAGTTTGGGTTTCCCGGTCAGCATCCTGGAATCTATGGATTGTGATATCATCGTGATGCTTCAAGCCTCTTAGGACGTTTGTTAAGTGTGCTATACTTAATAGCATAATTTGCCTTCCATTGTTTGATGTTTGTGGTAAGTGACCTCTACTTGTATTATTTGGTTCTTCGCTCAGTTATGAGCTTGCTGTAATAACTTTTGGGTCGTAGGGTGACTATTGTGTTACTGATTCTTCACTAGATATCCTCGAGCTCTAGGTTAAGCTTATGTTAGGCTAAGGTCTAGGATTTGTTTAACCCTAATCCCGGGGGTGTCACAATCTTCAATCTTGGCCTATTTCCATCCATTGCAACAACCAACGATTCAAAGTAAACTAGAAAGGTCTAGTAAATGTAAGGTAAAATGAACAAACAAGGCTTGTATATGTGCCTCATTTATTTTCCATTTAGCATTATTTCCTAAGGTTTGATTAAACCAAGGTCTACTAGGGAAAAAGCTACTGTACTGCGTAAATACGGATCGAAGGTATCAATTTTTTTAAAGGAGTTAAATCTAAACTTTTTTGCATACATTATAATAAATGGGGTCTTATGCCTGATCCACCCACCACCTTAAGTCATCGTGAATACCGTAACGTACAACCAATAATCTAGCAGCTCGACTTCATCGCCCGTCACCGCTACTATGGCGTACGGGTGATGAAGCCTCAAAGGGTGTTAGCGTATCGAGCCTTCATCGCTCGTCGATGATGAAGTCTTGATACCCTAACACCTAGGCTACTATGTGCTAATTAAACTTGCTCAAGACGTATGCAAGAACTCTTCGACCCAACATGTTTATATGGTAGGTAACATATGTGTTATAGGATGGATAACTTACATATTATGACATGGATAACTCATGTGTTAGGGATGCATAACTTTTTGGTCCAATTGTTTTTCATTGAAACATATCAACATGGGATCTAGTTTTGAAGATCTTATTGTAACTAGTCCAATGGTGAAAATGGACAAACGATTTCTATTATGAAGTTTTTTATATTTTAGGATTTTGCATTAAATGCTGATGATGTGAGAAATTTGGTTTTTTAGTGCATGCATTCAATATGGTTGAGAATTAGGAAGATGAAGAGAATCAAACAAGCGGAGGTGACAGAGAGCCTGCCAAGTTTAACAAACTAATGGCTAGTCTGAGTTTAGAAATCCCGTAAATCTAAGGTTTTTGCATACGATATATAATTTAAGGTATTATAGCTCACCCATCCTCACCACCGTAAGTCATAGTAAAACAAATGTAACACGCAACGATTAATCTAACGGCTTGTCTTTATCGCTCGTCGCCGCTGCCGTGACATACATGTGATGAAACCTCGAAGGGTGTTAGGGTACCGAGTATTCATGGCTTCCCAACATGTCACCCTAACACATAGGCTACTTCCTCCTAATTAACCTATATAATATCTCATATTTAACTTACTAAGCTAAAATACATAGGGCAACCGAGATTTTATGAGGTACAAAAAGACTACAGAAGTTACCTACATGAGAATGATGTAGTTACCAAGGCAATACTATAGTTATCCGTCATGAGAAACTAAAGTTATCTAAGAAAAACAAAAAACTTTCAACAAATGTACAAAATTTCCCCACAAATAGAAACAAAAGTTATCCCGGTCATTAAACAAAAGTTATCCAAGTGAAAATAAATTTGTTACCCATAGTGAGAAACTAAAGTTATCCATCTAATAATAGGATCTAAATAGTTTTGCATAATGATATACATACCAAGATTACTTACATCACCTCACCCCAACCCTAATTCTATCCTAAACACTAATACCTTCGATCCGAATTGCGGATGTAGTATAGCTTCTTTTTCCCTAGTAGACCTAGGTTTATCGAATCCTCGGGAAGCAGATGCGTAGTGAAGTTACTTTAACGGACCTTCGAGAGTTTTAGAATTCCTTTTGTATTTTTACTGGACCAAGAGTTTGCGTATTTTTGTTATTGTTGATGATGGAGAGAGAGGGCCTAGTATGCATGTAATTGGTAGAGCAAGATAAATTATATGTAGGCATTGCATCCATAATTGCTATTGCCTCCGCAAGCGCTTATAGAAACAACCTACTAGTCTCATCTATACAAGAAAGAGAACGAATGATATGAATAGTGATGTCACCGTTAATCCCAAGTAAATCCCTCACATACAGTCGTACTACCCCTTCTTTCACTAGGGTCCCAACCTGCAGATTAGTCAGACTCCCTATACATGGCTCAATCCTCGGGCTCTTGGGTAGCTGACAAGTTCTTAGATTGAGGCAAGAGAGGATACTATAATCATCATGTAATACAAACTAATAAATGATCCCATCTCTGATAAATAACATGCACAAATGCTACATGGCTAGGCCAAAGCCCTTAGCCCAAGGAGAATTACTCACACATAGAGATGAGATCAAAGATCATAAACATTGTAGCGAAAATCATGAGATTGATAGAAAATAGTCCTACAATGTCGCCAATCGAAGAAGATATCTACTATTAGAATTGGTGGAATATGGCTATGGTGGTGGAGAGATTAGAACTAAGTCTATTCCTCTGATGGCTCGACGGTGTTGTGGATGGAGATCTGGAGGTGGCTGATGGTTTTCTGTGGAGCACCCTTTTCTCGTCACTTGAGGCTTCTTTATATAGGGGTCCCTTCACAAAAGTTGTTCTGTTTGACCTAGCGGCATCGTTGGCAACTATATGGCCAGAACTATACGGCAAATTTTTTATTCTGGTCGTTAAAGTGTCTACCTTCGACCCACGACTCCTGGTTTCTTCTAGTTGTTGGCAATCTCATATCTTTGACTTTAATATAGTGATTCCCATCATAAAATGGCATTATCTGCGTAGGAAAAATAGAAAGAAAGGATTGCATACCCCTTTGAACATTAGACATTAGTGGCAGTGTCTAGAGAGATGTTTCATCAAAAAAATGAATAATATCTAGTTTATATACGGACATAGATGGCTATATTTCAGAGCCATCAAACACCTAGGTAACTCTAGAAGTATTGGGTTGATAACTATACCTTGATCACCTAGGTAATTCTCACAGTACTAGGTTGGTAACTATTATTTAACAGGGTAGGGTTGTTGAATTGATTGTGTGGTAATAAATATGTTCTAAATATTTGGGTAACTTCATAAAAGTAATGGTCTGGTCGGTGGGATTCGAGTAACAAGAGGAGTCAACCTCTCGCGGATGAGTCATCGGTGGCCTACCTCCTTGATCTATTGGGGAAAGTCTAGAGATATTTCTGCTAGAGATGACGAGGACGTATCGACGGGGCCACACGACCGACACAGCCCATTCGGAAGGCAAGCTTGAATTGGTCAAAAAATAATTTCAATTTTCTCACATTGTTCTAAACATAGAAATTCAAAAAAACTCGAAAGTGGATTGGAGCCCAAGAGGCAAGCTTATGAACTGAATTTTCATACTCCCTCCACCATAAAAAGGTAGTGTGTAGATACATTCAAATTTAGACAAATACTAGAAGGACCTTGCACGCTTTGCTGCGCCGTTTCATGTTGTTCTCGTCTTTTTTGCGAGATATTTGCACTTTAACTGGGATTTTTCTGGATGACCATATGGTCTTTAATTTTCTTGCTAGTACATTGTAACACCCCAAAAATATTAATCAAGATTATCAAGTTCAAATCACCTAAGTTTAGGGTTAACAAAAACTTTTCTTATTAAATCTAAGATGAGTGTATGTGTGAATTGCATTAGTGTATGAATGATGTGCAATTGCCATGTTTGATTGCTACAAATGATAAGGAATAGATTAAAGGTGAATACTACATCATCTAGGACATTTACAAACAAAATCAAAAGAAAAGAAAATCAAATATGAATCCTATGATCAAATGGTCATTTTGACCAAAATTATCCACTAGACCACTTTGAGTGTTCCTAGTAAAGGGTTGCTAACAGAAAATTTCCCAATTCTATTCACCCCTTGCTATACTAAGTAAAAGTGAACCCAAGACCACCTTACAAACTAACAAAAACAAATTCCAAATCTATTTAAAATACATTGAAAAATTGAATCAAGTTCATATGCATAGATCACCATTTCTCAAAAACCACCCAAATCAATTCACCTTGGCAAACCCAAGCAACCATAGACTATCAAGCAAGTACTCAGAACACTCACCAAATTTCATCCAAAAATTAAAATTTTGAATTCATGCGACCATTTGGTCGAGCACCTGGCAGACACAAATAAACCATTGCATAACTCTACTATTTTGAGCAATAATTAATCACCCCTTTGGCCCCTCTGCATCCCACTCACTCACCCTAGTGCCCAGCAGCGCATGACACGCTCCCCCTTTGCCGTCGCACCAGTGCAGCGCCGCCCGAGCTCACCGTGCAGGTCGACCATGCACCGCTCGCCACAGACCGCGCCGCCCTCTCCCATGATGCCCAGGATATAGGCGACACTCCACTGCCACCCTCTGTCCACCCCTCGACCAGATACAAGCCATGGACCAGCCGCGTTCGCCGCGCCCACTTCTTTGTCTGCCATGCTGAGAGCGTGCTAGAGCGCCGCAGCCGACACGCGCACACACACCGCGCCTTGACCTCTCCGCGCTTGCACACACTCACCGTGACCCCAGCTACCACCCAAACACGCCCGTTCACCGCCATGCGAACCGTAGCCACTGTGTGCCGTCTCGAACGCCATCGTTCCCGCAAAGAGAACGGACCGCTCCAGACCATTCACAACCGCCCCTTGTTGCGCCATCACTCACATGACAATCGCCCTGAAGCACCGCGTCGACCCCTACCCTCAGCCATGCCGATAACCCTCTGTATCGATGTCGCCAACGAGCCCGAGCCATGCCGCTCTGTCCCTCTGACCGGTGTATAAATAGTGGCCACCTTTAACATCCCAGTTTCAGCAACCCTGATTAGTTGTCCAGATTTCAAATATCAGGGGGAACAAAAACTTTTTCTTGTGCTCTGGTGCAGTGGTTGCTTGTTGTTTGTTTGCACTTTTGTTTATGAAAATGTATCTGATGATACTCCTTACCTCAACCTCAGTTGACAAAAGCTATTTACCAAAAACTATCTTGGCTTACTTTACATATTCTCAAACGTTCTGGTATTTCAAAACAGGAGCCAAGATGCCTATGTAACCAAAACTATTTTGGTAGCTTCTATTAAAAAACTGTGGAGAGTTATATAATACAATCTCCTTATGTTTTCAAGACAGAGCACTCAACTAATCTTACCTCTAGTGTTCCCAAAACCTCTTTCCAAAAGCATTTGAATTCTACACTTGGTAGAGATACCAAGGAGTCTCACCTTATTCAAAACTTAACCTCTTCAAAATGCCCCAGCCCTTACCTCAAGCTAGGCTTGATGGTAACCCCTTGTAATAGTTGATTAGGGTGTAAGATGAGTTGCCTTGATCTGTTGTCTGATGAGTTGCTTTGATCTGCTGTTTGAGTTGTTTCCTTAGGAAGTAGAATGAGCTACTTTAGAAGCTCATCACTAGGATCAAGATGTTTCCCAATCATCAATCCCTAAGCAAGAAAGCAAACCTTGTTGTGATCCCTAGCCACCAGGTGATCATCTAAACCCCTTAATTAGATCCATTCTGAGGATCTCCATTCTAGATGTTCCCAATTCCATGAAGACCAATATCAAGCAAGGATCTCTTCTAATCACTTTACACTTCCCTATCAACCACTTCTTAAAGCTCCGATACCTTGCAACTCCTCCCAGAACATTCCCTCTCATACTCTAGTCAAAATCCTCACAACTGCCAAATTTGACCAAGTCTCGAAACAGTTTCAGCATCACCTTTTGGAATGCCTCCTTTTCTCAAACCATGTGCATTTTTGGAAATCCATCTGAACCAAATTGTTAACCACCCTAAGGACTACCAAGGCCCAAATTTTCCCTTGGTTAGACCCTCCTCCAACCCACTTGTCCATGATGGTTTTGCAGACAAGAAAATAACATTTCCTGCAAAACTAGTCATCATGCCAACTTTGCTAGAAGCTCACACCACCATCCAAACCCCTATGGACCAACTATCTGCATGGTTGTGTTCTACTAATTGAGTTCTATCAGAACCTACTTCACTTGCCCCAAGTGGATCTTTGTGCTTCTTAAACCCACATGGTTTATAAAGCTTCATGGCTCTTTCTGCATGGCAGCATTAATTTCAACAAAGTTTGCCATCACTTCTAGATCACCTCAAATACAATTAATTCAAACTCCTCCTGCCATGATCATATATATGACTTGGTCTACTCACCCATCTATCCCTTGCACCAAGGTGAGCTCTAAGCTCCAAGATGCAAGCATGTTTTGGTGGTATAAAAATAACATCACCCTACACCATCAACTCCTTGTTTTCCATCCTTTTCAAGTTGGGATTTCCTTCCACAAGGTTGCAAATGATTTCTACAACTTGTCTATACCATATACATTGATCCTCAATATTTCTCAAATATTATCCAAAATTACTATGGCCCCAAAACTATTCAATTCCTTAAATAGTCAAAATCTCCAAACTCCCCCCATAAAGGAAAGTTTGGTTTTTACCAAAACACTTCCCCAACTTTTGGCTCATGTGAGTCCCACAAATCATATCCTATATTTTCATCTAAAAATAAATATTTTTGAGAAGCCTTATTATTTCTTTTTGTGCATTTTCTTAAATGGCTTAATTGGTATAATAATTGTTTTAAATACTTTTAATCCCCAATAAATCTTTGGAAAATTCCCACAGGTGTGTATTCACATTCGGGACCCTTCCACACCAAAATCTATCCTTGACCAATGCAAATTTGTCAAATGATCTTCTAGAAATCATTTCTGTCCTTTTTGAGTAATTAGATTTAAGTGGACTTAAACTCCACATAAAAATCCCAAATAAATCCTAGGAGTCTATCTTTACCTCCTCTACTCACCAGTACCATTTTCTCCTCTGGTCCAATGTGACATTTTGGACTTCCTTCACAAACCTCTATTACATCAATTTTGGCAAACTAGCAAACTACTAGTATAAAACACTTCCAAATTTCACTAAAGCTTGATCACAGCTCTTTCTCAGCACTAGGACACACCACTGGTCGACCAGCACTGTAGCTCAACCCCAAAAAATCCCGATCTTGCCCTTGTACTAGTAGTAAGAGAGAGAGAGACAACAAGGATCTTACAAGGAATTGCCACAATAAATCACCACAGCTCCCCACTCAAGCGCTGGCTCCCGCGCGTCACGCTGCCTCGCCGTGGGCCGAATCCTCCCCCGCAGCCCAGTAGCTCCCTAGATCCATCCCATTGCACCCCTTTTCTTTTTCTTTTAGCAGATCCATTTATTCTAGAAAAGTTTTTGCTATGATTAAATCCAAATAAAATGGTAAACCAATTCCAAATAACCAGATCCAAATTTTTGGTGGTTCTCTGATGTTTTCTCAAACATGTAGAGGCAACCCCATGGCCAAATAATTTTCTCTATTTACTAGTAATTATTCTGCTAGAATGTATCTGATACACTAAATAATTTCCTCAGAGAGTTTTGCAGATCCATTTGATATGGACCAAAGGCCTACTGGAAGGTATTTGAAATACCAATCATCCAGCACAGGTCTCATTCCAAGGTGAGCAGTATTCTGCCTTTAGTAAAAATAACAAAACTAGAAACTTCTATCTTGGATAGATTTCTCTATGTCAAAGCAAGTGTGGTATGGACCTGATTCTAACTCCCAGTACCTCCTAGGATTAGTATCTGCCCAATCCCAGCAGCTCATATTTTATTGAGCTATGGATGAATTTTAGTGAATTAAATACTTCAGTGATGGGTATTTTCACTAAATAAATCACTCCAGGAGTTTGGCAACACCAAAAAGGGTGAATCCAGTTCCTATAGAAAGGTATTCTAAATACCTATCGCATGCCCTTGGAACCAACTCAATAGCTCCTATAGAATTAATCTGCTGGAAAGGAGAAGAATCATACAGAACTACCTTGGGGAATTTCCTGAGCCATTCTGGTAATTATTTTGACTTCATTCCAACTCTAGGTGGTTAAGTACAACAAGTAGTACCACACCATCCAAGGAAATAATTTTTTAAGCTCCAGAAATTTTCTGGTGAATCATTTCCTTAAACTGGAGTTTAATGCACTATAAAAAGCATAACTAATTCTAGAAAAGTGTTACTTGTGTTGGTTTTGTCTTGACCATACCTATCTAAGGATATCACTTTAGCACATTGATATCCTACTGACCACAGATCCCTAATCCAAGCTCTTTGTATCTAGCCTTGACCACTATCTTCCAAGAGAAAACACCCAAGTGGCAATCTTGTAAATTCCACCCTTTGAATCCCACTTCTCCAAAACCTCCCGAGTCCAGTAGTATTCTCATGCTTGTTTGCTGTGGGATTTGATGTTGCATGCCTTGTATTGAGTGTGGTATTGTCTGCTTGCATGTGTACCCGATGACGACGGTAGTGTAAGTGTCTGACGACAAGAAGGAAGGGATTTCTTATTATTATACTGGGTATTCTTGGTCATCTGAAGAAGTCCAGGGACTTATTGCTGATCACAGGCAAGCCACCATTTCCCGAACTCTGATATATGTCCTACTCTCTTTTTACCTGTTTTGTATCCTCTTTATAAATTGTGTTATCTACTAGCATGTTTTGTTTTACAAATACTGCGATAGTAACTTGGCTCCTCCAAGTTATGATTTCGTGTACTTCGAGGCACCACCCCGGTGAACCCATCATTTTATCCCCTTTAGACCGAGAGTACGATGGTTAGCATCCTACCTCCTTGGAAACCCCGGTTTTGACAAAAATAAACTGTTTTGGGATTTTCCCCACTACAAAGGTTTCAAAACGGCTTTTGTAAAACCCTAGGAAGAGGCATCGTTCCCAGTGGAAGTTTTAACAAAAGAAATAATGATGAGAAGAAGTGGAAATGTGATGGGATGTTCTACGCCTTTACTAGAACATTTTTTACTCGCGCAACCACATTACCCAAGGTTGCTGGGGCTTAACTCATAGTTTGTATGCATTAGCCAAGGAAACTTCTACCATGCTTATAGGGAGGAATCCCTGGAATTCTGGGCGAGCACCCCCAGATCAAGGATCTGGCGCCTGTCGCTTGCTTCGGCAAGAGTGAACCTGAACAATCAGGAGTCCGGTGCAACAATTAGGTCTCCCGCGGATGGTATGACTTAGGTAGTACGGAAGGAAGTGGATTCACCAAATTTAAGGTATACACCAAGTTGTGGCTTGGGTATGTGCGTGTACGGAAGGAAGGACTATGGCTGGGAGCGACATACTCGTTGTCGGGGAGAACAAACCCAAGAGGAAAAGTATGCCTTTACTAGTGTTGTCAAGCGAAAGGTTAGGTTTGATTATCCGGACCCCCATCTACTACGGTAGTGGGCCGTGGTTGTATCCCGGCGGATGTATTGATTCTGTTGGGTAAAGTGTGCAAACTCTACAGGGTATAACCTATTCGAATAGCCATGTCCACAGTCAAGGACGGTTTTAAAGGTGTTGGCTAGGAGTACCCAAATTGTGCTTGTTTGGGAAACAAGTACTTTGGGGACGAAGGTTCCGGGGGAACCCGAGTTCGAGAACTTTGTTTTGACCCGAGGGGTCTAAAATATTCAAAAAGGGTTTTCAACCACAAAACTGTTTTCAAAACTCTTTTTCAACAAAGATATGGAGATGTCTTGGTTTATAAAACAGGAGCATGTTTTCAAAATTCTTTTTCAACAAAGATATGGAGATGCCATAACTTCAATGTTAGTTTAGGATTTTTAAAAGCAACCCTAGATAGAGCTATCTCGCCACAGCCAGAATTGCATTTCCTTTGTTCACTTATCCTGGTGGTTTGCGAGTACATTCAAAAGTACTCACGGCTTTGTCCCTGGCTATTTACTTGGCCAGACTTTCAGGAGTTTGAGGTGACGTCCATCGAGCTAGGTCGTCTTCCCAGTTAGTTGCCTGTAGGTTGAGGCACGATTCGGCTCTGCGCTTGGCGATGTTCCGCTGCTAGTAATGAGGTAGCCATAATGAAATTTATGTAAGTCTTGTATTTCGTTATATTTCGGATGTTGTAATGGTACCTGTCGGTTATGTTCCATGGATCACTAATCATGGGAACGTGGATGTATGCATAACAGGGATTTCTCGGATGAATAATCCAGGGAGCCCACAGACTTGGTATCAGAGCCATCCTGACTATAGGAGACCTTAGTTAGCATGGACGTTAGACAGGAAACGACAAACCTATTTTCTAAAAGACAAGGGAGAAAAGATGACTATTTGCAAAAGTGCTTATGTCGTCTCCTCCTCTATTTCGAAAAACTACTTGCATAAATAAGATTTCATGAGCTTAAAATCGTGCACACCCGTCACTAACCCCAACCTGAACCTAAACCCTTCTGTAGATGGAGCCTATTGATGAAGAGTGGCTGAAGATTGGATTTCCCCAAATCCTATGGGACTCGATGAAACTGTGCGGTTACTAGCAGAAACCTACCTACACCCTCCACAAGGGACTGGAATCAGGAGATTATGTGGGACAGATTGTCGTACTAGCCAAGCCAGGAACCAATGGAAGCCCTATCTACTCCACAGGACCTCGGATGCCTAGTCCCGTGCTCACTATTGACTTGGTAGCCAGAGAACCTTTGATGCGCATCCGTAGTTCCCTCCTAGAGATGAGACGGCCCACAACCTTCTACCTCCCCATGAAGGGAAATGTCGACTGCACCAGAGGAACTCAAGACCCCAGCCTGGCGAATCCTGCCCTCTCCTTTCAGACCCGCTACAGCTACTCTAGCAATGAGGCGTTAACAACAGTTATTGACGAATACCGCCACTCCCAGATGGAGCTTCGCCGCCTACAAGCCATTCTCAACCGTAAGGAAGCTCTAGAAACCCTGCAAAGGAATCAAGCACAAGCAACTGTCACTGAAGGAACCTCGGGAGAAGCCGCCCCCAAGAAAAGCAAGAAGTGCACCACCGCCAGTCATTACCTCCGTAGGTTCAAGCCCCTCAAGAAGGCGCAGGAAACCTCCACTGATCTGCTAGAAGCTAGCCCCGACACCACAGATGCACCCTCCGAGTAATCACCCGCGCTGCGACACTCACCCAGCTAGCAATAGGGTAGAGTCATATATCGTCCCTAAACGCGTTTTGTAATGCCGAAGGACTATTAGCACCTTCGGGTGTAGATTTGGTTGATATGTAATGACTTCCTTGATTGCTATGCTTGCTTGAATTGTTCCTTTCTGCATGTTGTACCCAAGTCGTTGCATCAGACCCAACCCGAATTGACTGCCACCAACCAGACCTCCCCCAGGATGTCCACGAAGACCAGAAGCTCGAAGAAGGCATGTAGCCGCTGTAGAGACGAAGGACACCAAGCCAACCGATGCTTCGGCCACTGCGCCAACTGTGGAGAGCCCCATTCACCCAAAGCTTGCCCAACTCGACTTATCACTTGTTTCCTCTGCGAAGGCCAAGACCATGTCCCTAGGACATGCCCAATATATTCCATCATTGGCAAGCCCTGTCAACCTTCCGGTGTCAGCTTAGAAAAGTCGTCATCTCAGCCACGGCAGAAGAGGAACCCCTACTTCACGTGCGGACTACCCGGTCACTTCAAGAGAGAATGCCCTGAGAGAAAATCTGCCAAGACTTCCTCGGCAGAGAAGCTCGAAGACATCCAAGGTCCCCTCCCTCAGAAGAGATGGTCACCCTACCGCTCGCTGCCACGCAGCTCAAGACTGAAGATGTCCCCTGCCCTCCTAGGTGACAGCACCCCTTGGAAGTAAAGATAGAGAGAAGCTCCTTAACCTACTCCAGGACTTCCTGAAAGTCGATGAGTGTAACCTATAGTAAAATAGCCCATGTCCTCCCCTGGAAAGGCAGCTAGGATGCCACCCTCCCTAAGTTGCCCTATGCTACTGGGAAATCTATCTTTTGCCACCCTCTTAAGAAAGTCCCTTGTTTGTAACTCTCCAACCTACCCAAGTCGAATCCTAAGGGGGAAAGACTACGTCTTTCCCGCATAGATTACCCCTCTGCCCGAAGAAAATCCCACCGGGGGACCCGAAGACACAGATTCCAAGACACAGACTTGTCACAGACTTGGATGCAATAAACCACATAAGAGAAACCGTAGACCCTTACAGAAGGAAGACCCCTCGCCGCAATCATGGTGGAAGCCAACTCGACCTCCAAGTCTCAAGAAGATTGGAGTCAACCTCGCTGTAAAGATGTTTCTACTCGAAGGCAAAGTCGACAAGTTAGCCCGCAAGAAACACATGGTACTAACTCCGAGCCAAATCCCCTAACCCTTCCTCTCCTGAATCTCGGGACGAGATTCTTTTAAGGGGGAAAGGTCTGTAACATCCCAATTTCAGCAACCCTGATTAGTTGTCCAGATTTAAAAAATCAGGGGGAACAAAAACTTTTTCTTGTGCTTTGGTGCAGTCCTTGCTTGTTGTTTGTTTGCACTTGTGTTTATGAAAATGTATCTCATGATACTCCTTACCTCAACCTCAGTTGACAAAAGCTATTTACCAAAAACTATCTTGGCTTACTTTACATATTCTCAAACGTTATGGCATTTCAAAACAGGAGCCAAGATGCCTATGTAACCAAAACTATTTTGGTAGCTTCTATTAACGAAACTATGGAGAGTTATATAATACAATCTCCTTATGTTTTCAAGACAGTGCACTCAACTAATCTTACCTCTAGTGTTCCCAAAACCTCTTTCCAAAAGCATTTGAATTCTACACTTGGTAGAGATACCAAGGACTCTCACCTTATTTAAAACTTAACCTCTTCAAAATGCCCCAGCCCTTACCTCAAGCTAGGCTTGATGGTAACCCCTTGTAATAGTTGATTAGGGTGTAAGATGAGTTGCCTTGATCTGTTGTCTGATGAGTTGCTTTGATCTGTTGTTTGAGTTGTTTACTTAGGAAGTAGAATGAGCTACTTTAGAAGCTCATCACTAGGATCAAGATGTTTCCCAATCATCAATCCCTAAGAAAGAAAGCAAACCTTGTTGTGATCCCTAGCCACCAGGTGATCATCTAAACCCCTTAATTAGATCCATTCTGAGGATCTCTATTCTAGATGTTCCCAATTCCATGAAGACCAATATCAAGCAAGGATCTCTTATACTCACTTTACACTTCCCTATCAACCACTTCTTAAAGCTCCGATACCTTGCAACTCCTCCCAGAACATTCCCTCTCATACTCTAGTCAAAATCCTCACAACTGCCAAATTTGACCAAGTCTCGAAACAGTTTCAGCATCACCTTTTGGAATGCCTCATTTTCTCAAACCATGTGCATTTTTGGAAATGCATCTGAACCATCTTGTTAAACACCCTAAGGAATACCAAGGACCACATTTTGCCTTGGTTAGACCCTCCTCCAACCCACTTGTCCATGATGGTTTTGCAGACAAGAAAATAACATTTCCTGCAAAACTAGTCATCATGCCAACTTTGCTAGAAGCTCACACCACCATCCAAACCGCTATGGACCAAATCTCTGCATGGTTGTGTTGTACTCATTGAGGTCTATCAGAACATACTTCACTTTCCCCAAGTGGATCTTTGTGCTGCTTAAACCCACATGGTTTATAAAGCTTCATGACTCTTTCTGCATGGCAGCATTAATTTCAACAAAGTTTGCCATCACTTCTAGATAACGGAAAATACAATTAATTCAAACTCCTCCTGCCATGATCATATATATGACTTGGTCTACTCACCCATCTATCCCTTGCACCAAGGTGAGCTCTAAGCTCCAAGATGCAAGCATGTTTTGGTGGTATAAAATAACACCACCCTAGACCATCAACTCCTTGTTTTCCATCCTTTCCAAGTCGGGATTTCCTTCCACAAGGTTGCAACTGCTTTCTACACCTGGTCTATCCCATCTACATTGATCCTCAATATTTCTCAAATATTATCCAAAATTACTATGGCCCCAAAACTATTTAATTCCTTAAATAGTCAAAACCTCCAAACTCCCTCCATAAAGGAAAGTTTGGTTTTTACCAAAACACTTCCCCAACTTTTGGCTCATGTGAGTCCCACAAATCATATCCTATCTTTTCATCTCAAAAATAAATATTTTTGAGAAGCCTTATTATTTATTTTTGTCCATTTTCTTAAATGGCTGAATTGGAATAATAATTGTTTTAAATACTTTTAATCCCCATAAATCTTGGGAAAATTCCCACAAGTGTGTATTCACATTCGGGACCCTTCCACACCAAAATCCATCCTTTCCCAATGCAAATTTATCAAATGATCTTCTAGAAATCATTTTTGTCCTTTTTGAGTAATTGGATTTAAGTGGACTTAAACTCCACATAAAAATCCCAAATAAATCCTAGGAGTCTATCTTTACCTCCTCTACTCACCAGTACCATTTTATCCTCAGGTCTAATGTGACATTTTGGACTTCCTTCACAACCCTCTATTACATCAATTTTGGCAAACTAGCAAACTACTAGTCTAAGACACTTCCAAATTTCACCAAAGATTGATCGAAGCTCTTTCTTAGCACTAGGACACACCACTGGTCGACCAGCACTATAGATCAACCCCAACAAATCCCCATCTTGCCCTTGTACTAGTGGTAAGAGAGAGACAACAAGGATCTTACAAGGAATTGCAACAATAAATCACCACAGCTCCCCACTCCGCCCCTGCATGACCCAATTACCATCCTACCCCTCTCCACCTCCCCTTGGACCAATCACTGGCCAGCATTGCTCTCCCCCTTGTCCTAAATGGTAATTTACACCATCAACTCCCTCCTCATGATATATATGGCCAGCAGCCCTTCCCAGCTTGCCCCTGCCCTCATTTGCCCCCTCTCACTCTCACTTGCCTTCCCCGAGCACCCCTACCTCTCCCCAGCTCTGTGCTGCTCGAGGAAGAAGAAGAGGAGAGCCTCGGCCTCCTCTCAAAAATCGAGCAAGGCACCTCCCCCTCTGCTCCATTCTCCCTGCATGTCAGCCCACGAGTTCCCCTAGCTCTCCTCTACCCGATGGTGCTTTTCTTTTTGCCCAGGACCCACTCCTCCGTCATCAGTGTTGATCTCCGACGAGTTTGCTCTCGGCCGTCGTCGCTCGAGCTGCTTCTCGTGGGCCTCCGCCGATCTTCTCACCGTCATCGACCGCGTCGCCCTACACACTTCGCGCCGCCTCCCGAGCCCTCTGGTGAACTCCCTTCCTCTCTCTCAGACGAGCTAGGGTTCTCTCCCTGGCGCTCTGTCGCTACGACGATGACGAGCGCGGGTCGTCCATCTCCACTTGAACGGACGACTGAGATCCGCTGGTACCGCTTCGGTGTTTTCCCCCGCTGACCGCCGGGCCCCGCTTGCCAGTTCAAGCGCTGGCTCCCACGCGTCGCGCTGCCCCGCCGTGGGCCGAATCCTCCCCCGCAGCCCAGTAGCTCCCCAGATCCAGCCCATTGCACCCCTTTTTCTTTTTCTTTTAGCAGATCCATTTATTCCAGAAAAGTTTCTTCTAGGATTAAATCCAAATAAAATAGTAAACCAATTCCAAATAACCAGATCCACATTTCTGGTGGTTCTCTGATGTTTTCTCAAACATGTAGAGGCAACCCCATGGCCAAAATAATTTTCTCTATTTACTAGTAATTATTCTGCTAGAATGTATCTGGTACACTAAATAATTTCCTCAGAGAGTTCTGCACATCCATTTGAGATGGACCAAATGCCTACACGAAGGTATTTGAAATACCAATCATCCAGCAAAGGTCTCATTCCAAGGTGAGCAGTATTCTGCCTTTAGTAAAAATAACAAAACTAGCAACTTCTGTCTTGGATAGATTTCTCCAGGTAAAACCAAGTGTGGTATGGACCTGATTCCAACTCCCAGTACCTCCTAGGATAAGTATCTGCCCAATCCCAGCAGCTCATAATTTATTGAGGTATGGATGAATTTTAGTGAATTAAATACTTCAGTGATAGGTATTTTCACTAAATAAATCACTCAAGGAGTTTGGCAACACCAAAAAGGGTGAATCCAGTTCCTATAGAAAGGTATTCTAAATACCTATCACATGCCCTTGGAACCAACTCAATAGCTCCTATAGAATATATCTGCTGGAAAGGAGAAGAATCATACAGAACTGCCTTGGCGAATTTCCTGAGGGCATTATGGTAATTATTTTGACTTGATTCCAACTCTAGGTCGTTAAGTACAACAAGTAGTACCACACCATCCAAGGAAATAATTTTTGAAGCTCCAGAAATTTTCTGGTGAATCATTTCCTTAAACTAGAGTTTAATCCACTATAAAAAGCATAACTAATTCTAGAAAAGTGATAATCAAGTGAAACCACTTGTGTTGGTTTTGTATTGACCAGACCTATCTAAGGATATCACTTTGGCACATTGATATCCTACTAACCACAGATCCCTAATCCAAGATCTTTGTATCTAGCCTTGACCACTATCTTCCAAGAGAAAACACCCTAGTGGCAATCTTGTAAATTCCACCCTTTGAATCCCACTTCTACAAAACCTCCCAAGTCCAGTAGTATTTCTCATGCTTGTTTGCTGTGTGATTTGATGTTGCATGCCTTGTATTGAGTGTGGTATTGTCTTCTTGCATGTGTACCCGATGACGACGATAGTGTAAGTGTCTGACGACAAGAAGGAAGGGATTTCTTATTATTATATTGGGTATTCTTGGTCATCTGAAGAAGTCCAGGGAATTATTGCTGATCACAGGCAAGCCACCATTCCCCGAACTCTGATATATGTCCTACTCACTTTGTACCTGTTTTGTATCCTCTTTATAAATTGCATTATCTACTAGCATGTTTTGTTTTACAAATACTGCGATAGGAACTTGGATCCTCCAAGTTATGATTTCGTGTCCTTCGAGGCACCACCCCGATGAACCCATCATTTTATCCGCTTTAGACCGAGAGTACGATGGTTAGCATCCTATCTCCTTGGAAACCTCGGTTTTGACAAAAATAAACTGTTTTGGGATTTTCCCCACTACAAAGGTTTCAAAACGGCTTTTGTAAAACACTGGGAAGAGGCATCGTTCCCAGTGGAAGTTTTAACAAAAGAAATGGTGATCAGAAGAAGTGGAAATGTGATGGGATGTTCTACGCCTTTACTGGAACAATTTTTATCCGCGCAACCACATTACCCCAGGTTGCTGGGGTTTAACTCATAGTTTGTGTGCATTAGCCAAGGAAACTTCTACCATGCTTATAGGGAGGAATCCCTGGAATTCCGGGCGGGCGCCCCCAGATCAAGGATCTGACTCCTGTCACTTGCTTCGGCAAGAGTGAACCTGAACAATCAGGAGTCCGGTGCAACAATTGGGACTCCCGCGAACGGTATGACTTAGGTAGTACGGAAGGAAGTGGAGTCACCAAATTTAAGGTATACGCCAAGTTGCGGCTTGGGTATGCGCGTCTACGGAAGGAAGGACTATGGCTGGGAGCCTCATACTCGTTGTCGAGGAGAACAAACCCAAGAGGAAAAGCATGCCTTTGCTAGTGTAGTCAAGCGAAAGCTTAGGTTTGATTATCCGGACCCCCATCTACTGCGGTAGTGGGCCGTGGTTGTATCCCGGCGGATGTACTGATTCTTGTGGGTAAAGTGTGCAAACTCTGTAGAGTATAACCTATTCGAATAGCCGTGTCCATGGTCAAGCACGGTTGTAAAGGTGTTGGCTAGGAGTACCCAAACTGTGCTTGTTTGGGAAACAAGTACTTTGGGAACGAAGATTCCTGGGGAACCTGAGTTCGAGAACTTTGTTTTGACCCGAGGGGTCTAAAATGTTCAAAAAGGGTTTTCAACCAGAAAACTATTTTCAAAACCCTTTTTTAACAAAGATCTGGAGATGTCTTGTTTTATAAAACAGGATCATGTTTTCAAAATTCTTTTTCAACAAAGATATGGAGATGCCATAACTTCAATGTTAGTTTAGGCTTTTCAAAAGCAACCCTAGATAGAGCTATCTCGCCACAGCCAGAATTTCATTTCCTTTGTTCACTTATCCTGGTGGTTTGCGAGTACCTTCAAAAGTACTCACGACTTTGTCCCTGGCTATTTACTTGGCCAGACTTTCAGGAGTTTGAGGTGACGTCCATCAAGCTAGGCCGTCTTCCCAGTTAGTTGCCTGTAGGTTGAGGCACGATTGGGCTCTATGCTTGGCGATGTTCCGCTCCTAGTAATGAGGTAGCCATAATGGCATTTATGTAAGTCTTGTATTTCGTTATGTTTTGGATGTTGTAATGGTACCTGTCGGTTATGTTCCACGGCTCACTGATCATGGGAACGTGGATGTATGCATAACAGGGATTTCTCGGATGAATAATCCGGGGAGCCCACACCACCCCAGCCCTCATTTGCCACACCATCTCACTCCCCTCTCTCTCAGACACCTCCACACCTCTCCCCGGAGCAAGGCAAGCACCACATCGCACACATACTCATGGGCTCTCATTCACTGGATTCATCTGGTGGTGGCTGGAAAATCACCTATTCTGGAAGCTCCACCGATGGTAAGTTCCTCGTTGGATCACTTATTCTTTCGGATAATCGATGGCTGGTCATTCTCAATGCAAATGGTTCACCACTGGAAGGTAGAAGTTTGGTAAATGGGGAGGTTCTCATGATTGGTTCTGTGGTGAGGTTCCCCTCTCACCTTGCAAGGATCAATGATATTTTGCCACCAACATCTGATTTTCTTGGGACTTCTCATGTTCATGCGTGCAAGAGTGATGATTTGAAACCTATGTGGCATGTTACTAGCTCTACCTTGCCTTCTGATGTTTTGGACAATGCTCCTGGTTTTCTGGTCCTGTATACTCTTGCTAAACGGGTTGTGTTACTAAATCGTGACAAGGTGGTTATTGATGCTAGATTCCTTCTTCAAAATGAGAAAGTTTCCTCTGGTGTTATCTTGGATCTTGTCGTCAAAAGAGTGGTGGTGGGTGAACAAATCTTTGATGTGCCCACTACATCAACCGAACACAACGACATTTCTGTGGATTTCTCTAGAGGGCTGAAGTTTGAGGATAAAATGTTCAAAAAAATTGGACACCACATTAATTTCTCAGGAGGATTTCACAGAAGACCTTTCTTCCTTGTTGGTTCATTTGGTCGTGCAAATTTTAAGATTGATATTCATACTATTGGCATTGTTCTTTAAGCTTGTTTTGGGGGTCATGCATCAAAATTTCAAGTCAAAATACTCCAGGACAGAACCTTTAGATTCTCGGTTGCATCAAGAGTTGTGGGATTTGAAATATATAATTTTGGTTCTTCCTCTGATGAGTCGTTCATATTGAAGATCAAACTTTGGGGTGATGGAGGCCCAAATTGGAAATTCAAAGAGAAAGAATATTACAAAGAATTGGACAAGGATTGGACATTTGTTTCATACAAAAGAAAAAATAAATCCTTTGTTTTTGATCGTATTGGTTCTTTGACGTCACCTGTCCCATGCAATAACGGTCAAAATAAAGGTGACATTACTCGTGTAGTACCAGGTGCATCATTTGCGGAAATTGTGATTAATGGTAATGGTATTAATAAGACGAAATCAACTACAGTCAACAAATCTTCTACAATTAATTTGCCTGGTCTTCTACCATTTTTGAAATTCCCTACTTTCCCTTCTTGTCCCTGGCCCGACAAATCTTACCTGCATTGGTTCAAGTCCCATGTCACGCCGCAAGTTTCCCGGCCCAGGGTCTATGATTGTCTTAAGGATTTTGTTCTTGCCCAAAAAATTAATTCGGCCGAAACCCCTGTCTCCTCAACTCCCTCGCCTGGAGAAACCCCAACTGCCTTGCTCTGCTTGTCGCCGGTGACAACCACCGACGCAATGGCCAACATTCCACTTGACCCTCAACCATTTCTTCCCCATGGCTTCGAGATTATGCAGGTGGCTGGCAGGAATTGAGTCAAAAGGGTGGTGGTTCCTCGCCAACCAAGGGCACATGAACAGTATGCCATTGCGCACATCCATCCCCTTCCTCCTGGTCCAGTCCCTTTTGGTAATATCAGGGATGTGTTGCAAGATTTCTTTATCAATGATGCACATGTCGAATTTCGTGATATTCAAGATTGTCCATTTGGTTCTGCATATGTTCAATTTGCAAATGTCAGTGACCGTGACCGGTTAATTGCGGCGGGTCATATTCCCTTCCAAGATGTTGCTATTTCTTTTGATAGGCATAATGAAGGAATCAACTGGCGACTCAGTTCAACAATGAATGTTGGGTTATGCTCCTAGGGCCTCCACTTGATCACTAACATCATGACGACCTGAATGCTATATTCTCTGATATTGGTAAAGTTCTGCTCTGGGAGAGGGACCCTGAGCACAAGGGCAGGATCATTGTAAAGCTCAGAGTCAGTGACCTCTTAGATGTTCCTAAAAGTGTTAGATTCACCATTGGGGACCTAGTGGACACTGAATCATGGACCTTTTATGTGGAAATTTTGCACAGCAATCTCCTGGGGGGCCTACCGGATGAGGACCCGCTACCTGATGATGGTGTTGACCCTCACCCTCTACCTGTGGTGGGACCCATTTTTGGGCCCCCTTCTCCACCTCCTCCTCCACAACCTGAAGGGGACATTGGTGGATGGGATCAATGGATTGGACCTGCCCCTCAGAATAATAATGCTGGCTGGGGAAACTGGAATGCGGTCCAAGGACCTGTTTTTGCTGAAGGAGTTGACATGCCCATTGACAACCAGGAGGCTGACAATGTTGTTACTGGATCTATCCCTATTGCAAATGTTTCATCTGACAGTGACAAGGCATCTGTCCATGGAGCTGAGGATATAGAAGTGGAACAAAATATTGATAATGCTAATCAGGATGTGGGCATGGGAGAAGGACTGCTTAACATCCTGCAGAATTACTAAGATGAGGAAGAGGACACCATCCAAGCTGATGAGGGTAACATGCAGGATGACTGGATGATGGAGGAAACTAATCTCCTCTCTCCAAATGAGGCACACCTTCGAGTTGGAATGGCCATTATTCCTTTTGTCAATACATTTGAGATGCTTTCTGCTAGGAATTCTTTCTCAAAACAAGGTCTTGAACTATGGGACAGATTCTTTGCTCCACACATGAATCCCTCACCTGACCAAGGCAATCTACAATGTGACATTCCTGTAAGTTGGTTTAATTTTATCACTCTAATGCTCATCACTCCTGAGAAATTTAGTTGGACTAGACATTTTCTCACATCTCCACTTTGGGAGATTATTAAGGAACCAATTACTGAAGAAACTACTTTCACCTTCATTATACCTGATGAATGTGTTGGACAGAATCCTCCCCATTGCCTGAATGATTCCCCATCGAGCATGATGGTCCCAAATGCTCCTACAAAGAGGAGGAGGGGTAAAGAACCATTGGTGGAATCTGAGGTGAGAAGGAGCCCCAGAATTGTGGAACTTAATGGGGGTTTTAAAAGCCATATGAATTGCTCTGATCATAATTGTGTCACTTGCAATGCTGCTCCACCTTGTCTCAGTAATAAGGTTGTTAAGAATCTTGCTGATTCATTTTGCAAGGTTAAGGAGGGAGAACTTGAGAAAAGGTTGCTGAAGAAGGGCAGAATCAATGATTTGATCATCAAGCCACCTGGAAAACCTGGACCTAAGAAGACTAGTCCAGAACCATACCTTCCAAGCAAGAAGAAGGGAGGTGCTGCTGAATCCTGTGGACAGCAGTCTAAGAAGAAAGCACCTAAATAATGTGGTTAATCTTTACAAAAATCTATCCTTTTGTGACTGGACCACTTACTTTTCATATCTGTTATGAGTTGTTGCAGACCTATTTGCTGTTGGACATGGTTATGAATTCAGTATCCTATGATATGTTCAGTCTTGTTTGTGTGACTACAAATTTTGTGTCACCCCAATGCTCACCCAATTGGTTTTTAAATGAGTAACAACAGAAACTAGAAGATTCGGAACTAGAACCTCAGGGGAATTAACTCTGAGAAAAAATGGTTGGCACTAAAAAGCAAGATCATGGAATCTGAATGTGACATTATTTGTCTCCAAGAAACCAAGAGAGATAACTTTGATATCAATTATTTAAAAAAATTATGTCCAAACAAGTTTGACAGCTTTGATTTCTTACCATCAATTGGTGCATCTGGAGGAATTATTACCATCTAGAACAGTACATTATTTAATGGTACCAGGGCTTTCCAAAATGATTTCTCAACTTCTGTCACCTTCACCTCTCAATTATCAAATGATTCCTGGACTCTTACTAATATCTATGGTCCATGTCAAAATGATAGAAAGATGGATTTCTTAGACTGGTTTTCAATTACTATGCCTGATAGTATGGATTGGCTAGTGTTAGGTGATTTTAACCTTATCAGAAGTCTCACTGATAGAAATAAAAGTGGGGGAGATGTTAATGAAACTATGCTCTTCAATGATGCTATCTGCAACCTGGGTCTTATTGAGTTGCCACTAAAGGGTAGAAATTTCACATGGAGTAACATGCAAAAAGATCCACTCCTGGAAAGATTGGACTGGTTTTTTACATCTAGTTCTTGGACAACCAAATACCCATACACTATGGTTACTCCACTATCCAAACCTACTTCGGATCATCTTCCCTGTGTTAGATCCATTGGAACTAACATCCCCAATGCACAAATCTTTAGATTTGAAAATTACTGGCTTCATCATTCTGATTTTAAGATGATTGTACAAAATGCTTGGAATATACCTGTGAATTATCAGGACTTGGCAAAAAGAATTTGTGCCAAGTTGAAAAATGTGAGGAGAGGCATCAAGATTTGGGCAAAACAGTTACCTTGCTTAAAGGACTAGATTGCTAAGGTGAATGACACCATTGATATCCTGGACCTACTTGAAGAATCTAGAACATTAACCATCAATGAATGGCACCTTAGAGATATCCTGAAATCCCATATTATCTCTCTTCTTCAGAACCAAAACACCTATTGGAAACAAAGAGGGAAAATTAAATGGGTAAAACTTGGGGATGAAAACACTAAGTTTTTCCATTCCAAAGCTACCATCAGTTACAGACACAACTATATATCTATGATCAAGAATGAATCTGGACAGGAATTTACAAATCACTATGACAAGGCTGATATCCTTTGGAATGACTTCAGGGCAAGAATGGGTACATCAGTCAAAACCGAGATGCACTATAACCTTACAGACTTCTATGGAAATGGAATGACTGATGAGATGAAGAATTCACTTGAAAAACCTTTTCTTGACAAGGAAATTGAGGAGGTTATCACTGATCTACCAAATTACAAGTCACCTAGTACTGATGGTTTTAATAATGAATTTATCAAAAGTTGTTGGTCTATCATTGGATATGATATCAAATAACTGATACATGAGTTCTTCAATGAGAAAGTGTCCCTTGAGAGCATCAACTCTTCTTACATTACACTCATACCTAAAGTCACTTGCCCATCTACATCGGCTGATTTCAGACCAATCTCTTTACTGAACTGTATTTTCAAAATAATTACCAAACTTCTTGCAAATAGACTGCAATCTATTATTCTGAAATTGGTACATAAAAACCAATATGGATTTCTCAACAACAGATCTATTCAAGATTGCATTGGTTGGGCTTTTGAATACTTATTCCAATGCCACAAGTCAAAGGAGGAAATTTTAATTCTCAAACTTGATTTTGAGAAGGCATTTGATACAGTACACCACTCTGCCATCATAAATATCCTTAAAGCTAGAGGATTTGGGAGAAAATGGATTAGGTGGATTGAAATGATCTTTGAATCTGGAACTTCTGAAATTCTTCTTAATGGTGTGCCTGGTAAAAAGTTCTACTGCAGGAGAGGTGTTAGGCAAGGAGACCCACTTTCACCATTACTATTTGTCCTTACTACTGACCTACTACAATCAGTTCTAAACAAGGCCATGCATATGAATCTTCTAACTCCACCTATTGTGGGACCACCCAACAGTGACTTCCCTGTTATTCAATATGCTGATGACACATTGGTGATACTTAAAGTTGATGCATCTCAATTATTATGCTTGAAAGCACTCCTTCAAACATTTGCAATTTCCACTGGACTCAAAGTCAACTACCTGAAATCTAGCATGATGCCAATAAACACATGTAATGCTAGACTTATGCATTTTGCTATGACAATCAACTGTCAAACTAGATGCCTCCCTTTTACTTACCTTGGGCTCCCATTAAGCATTACAAGGCCATCTATGGAGCACTTTCTTCCCATTGTTCAGAGAGTGGAAAGAAGATTATGTGGAATTGCTGATTTCTTGAATTATGGAGGAAAACTGCAGCTGGTCAAATCTGTTCTCTCCTCACTTCCTCTATTTTTTATGAGCTGTTTAGAGGTGCCAATAGCCATCAAGGATCAAATTATTAAATATATGAGATATTGTCTGTGGAGAAAGAAGACTGAAGATGTGCAAGCAAGAGGACAAGCACTTGTATCACGGGACAAAATCTGCCGTCTTAAAAATCAAGGGGGTTTAGGGGTACTAAACCTACAGATTCAAAATAATGCACTCCTACTGAAAAATTTGGACAAATTCTACAACCACTAGGACATACCATGGGTTCATCTCATATGGGAGACTTATTACAAAAATGGAAAACTACCTGGAAGAAGCATGGAGGGATCTTTCTGGTGGAAGTCACATATCAAATTAATTGATAACTTTAAAGGCATGGCTAAATGCAATCTGAAATCAGGCAGATCTGCTTATTTCTGGAATGACCTTTGGCAAGATGAGTGCTTGATGAATAAATTCCCTCACCTTCTGTCCTATGCTAAGTCCACAAACATCAGTGTTCATGACTTCATGCTGAATTTCTTGAAGATAACTTCCACCTACCTCTCTCTCAACAAGCTTTCTCTGAGTTTTTAGTCATGGAGGAAAGATGCCAGGAATTCATAAATGACACTCAGGAGGACACCCATGATAATTGGAACTATATTTGGGGATCAGATAAATTCGAAGTTAAAAAGGCCTACTCAGCCATGATTGGATACTCACCATCACCACCACACTTTTATTGGGTTTGGGCAACCTCCTGTCAAAATAAACACAAGTTCTTTTCCTGGCTTTTGCTACTAGACAGATTGAATACAAGAAATCTACTGATGAGAAAGAATTTCAACATCCCCAATTACAATTGTGTTACATCCAACTGCATCTCAGAAGAATCAACAAATCATCTTTTCTGGGATTGTCCATTTGCAAAGAAATGTTGGGACCATATTTCCAGAAACAGAAGTGCAAATCTAACAGGATTAGAAGCTATTTCAAACATCAAAGAAAAGTTACATCTACCTTTTGCAATGGAGATCATTATCCTGACTTCCTGGGGTATCTGGATATGCAGAAATGAGAAGATTTTTAATGACAAAAGACCCACTTTTGATAGATGGAAAGCAATTTTCTACCAAGAAATGAGATGGATACAATTCAGAATCAAAGGAAAATACAAAGAGAAATTCAAAGCCAGGCTCAATCAGCATCTAGACTAGGGATAGAATAGATTGTCTCAATTTTTTTCCTCTGCATAGATCGAGTTAGATGTAACTGTTTATGATCTACCTTAGATCATTTCTCATTGTAACATACTCATATATAATAAAAAATGCAGTGGGGATTGTTCCCTACTGTTTCACCTCAAAAAAAAGCACCACATCGCCGAAATTTCACCGGAGCCCGTCGCTATAGAGGAGAAGAGGAACTAGAGCTAGGACCTGCCCCAGGAGCCGCCACGACCACCATCCGAACCGCCGTCGACAACAACCTCATTTGCCCCCATCACCGACCTTAGCTTGAGCCCTGGTGAGCCCCCACATACCCCCACCGTCGTGTTAGAGTTCATTTCTCACCGGAGCTGTGCGACGGAGATGACGATGCTCAGCCGTCGATTGCGCTCTAATCGCACGGCCCAGATTGAAACTTACTATTTCAGTTTAACTGAGTCGCTGACCAGTAGGACCCGCCTGTCAGCAGCCTGCTGTGTGCGCGCCGCATAGCTGGGCCGGTCCAATTATTTTCCTGCACAGAGCTGTTGATTCAAATAGACTTTTTCCATTTTAGTTAAAACTGGATTCTGTTAGTAGATTCAAAAATCAATTCAAAGAGATTCACTAAACCAAATTGCAAGATTCCAATTTTTTTTAGAAAGTTACTCAAAATATCTATCCAAGCCCGTTGGATTCAAACCATTTGAAATTATAGATCACCTATAGTAAAAATAACAAGGCAGAGACTTTTCCAACTTCAAACATTTTTCAAAAATCAACCATATATGCTTTAGCGTTGAGTCCAACTCTCAAAAATAAAATTGACAAGATCTACCTGAATATGTAAAAATACTTAAGTTTACCGGCACTGACATTGGACTAGTACTAAAAGAATGCTATATATGCATTTCTAGTCACTTTAGTTTTATCAAATAGTAATATTAAACTTTATAAAATGTGACCACCACTTTAAATCACATTCCCAAGTGTTAGAATATGTGATGATGACATGTGTCAACATGATCCCATATTTTAATTGGAGAATATTAAATCTTAAGTATTTTCAATGAGTAGAAATTACTTTTCCAAAATAAGATAAATAAGACTAGGTCTTTATTTCATGTCATGATTGTGATGATGCTAGATCATCTAGTGTGAGCCTTAGTGTGATAAATAGAAGTACTTAAGTATTGTTTGGTGATTGTGTACCTCGTATTCATTTATAGACGCTAGTACCGACCCGGGATACGAGGAGGAGTACTACGAAGAAGAATAAGAAGAAGCGAACTTCAACCACTACACTACTCAAGGCAAGCTTAACTATGCAAGCTAACACTTGCAAGCTTCATACCTATGCAAGCCATCCTTGCAAGATAACCTATGCAAGATGCATTAAGCATGCTTTGGTTATGAAACCTTGATTATACCAATCCCAAGTTTTACTTGCAAGCTTTATTCTTTTACTTTTACTAAAGTTCTTTACCTTTAGTTAGTGAATTGTGAGTATTGGAAGAATAGGATAGATACCATAAAGAGTATAAAACTAGGCCTAAGTAGTTATACTTAGATGCCATTAAAAATCGTAAAACTAGATTTGGATAGTTACACTTAATTAGCACCCCTTATTAGTGACACCCTCATTGCTAGTTGCTAGTGCTAAACTACTACTGATCACTTAGATGGGAATACTAGGAGAAAATGATTATGAAAACCTTGGAATGATGGTTCATTATATTGAAATGTTTTGACATGTGTTATGAACACAAAATGACTTGATGATGAGACTTATTGAGGCATGAGCCTTGGTTTTTACAAAAACTGATGGTTGGGTTCAGATGCGATACCATTCCAATTTTACCGTACAACCACAATACCTGAATTGGGTAGGGCTTAACTGGAAGTTTATATGCCTTAGTATGGGTTCCCTCGCGGAAAGAGGTTGAGCTGAGGTTACCTCGCGAATGTGAATGTCCACCTATGCAGTGCCCAGGATGGCAGATGGCCATGGCTGGGAAGCCAAGCTCATAGGGGAGGTACCTATACTAGAGTGTGTAATTGAAAGGTTAGGATTGATTATCATCATACCAAGTATGATGATTCAGGGTTATCCCTGATGGATGTATCGAATTTTGTGGTGAAAGTGTACCACATCTGCAGAGTGTCAAACTATTCAAATAGCCGCATCCGCGGTTATGGACAGTTGGAGTGGCCATACTATTCCGTTGTCAGATGTTTTCAAAAATGACTTCTGAATTGAACTATGACCTTGACTTGACCACAACAGGATTTTGGACATGAAAACTAGGTTCCCACTTAGGTGATGTAGAAAATTAAATTAGGTTCTTTACTTTTGAACTCCATATGAAATAAACCTGGATTTTTGCAAATAAACCTAGAGCTTAAGATTCCTACTAGAACTACCTTACTTGTTATTGATAGTTTGCAAGTACTTAAAGAGTACTCATTGCTTTATACCTGGCTTTTCCTGTGGCCAGACTATGAGGAGGACTACCAGGAAGATGGACAGCAGGAGGTCTATGACAACTAGGATCATCTCCCATCGCCAGCATTGCTTGTGACCCTGAAGATGGAGCCCCTACTATGTTTACTTTTCGCTGCTTTGATTGTATTAAGACTGGATCATGAGATCCTTTATTTGTAAGACCTTTATTATGGTTTGTAATGGATGAGGTACTGTGGTACCAATTCTGTTATGTCTCGCAAAAATGGTAATCCTGGGATTGCGAGGTATGGCATACCAGGCATCTGGGATTAAAAATCTGGGTGTTGACATGCATAGTGTCAACACCCGGATTTTTAATCCCAGATGCCCGTTATGCCATACCTCGCAATCCCAGGATTACCATTTTTGCGAGACATAACGGATTGGATATCATAGTACAGCATCCATTACAAAACATACATAAGGTCTTACACAAATAAGGATCTCATGATCCAGTCTTAATACAACAAGCAGCGGAATTAAAAGATAAGCGTAGCGATGGGGTCCATCTTCAGGGGCACAGGCAATGCTGACGAAGGCAGATAGTCCTAGTTATCATAGCCGTCCTGTTGGCCATCATCTTGATAGTCTCCTTCATAGTCTGGCCATGAGAATAGCCAGGGACAAAATCCATGAGTACTCTTTAAGTACTCGCAAACTACCTCTAACAAGTAATATAGTTCTAAGTTAAGGTGATAAATCTAAGTTTAACTATAAAGTTAAGTTTGAAACCTAAGCTGAGTTCTGAAGCAAAGAAAAAATAAGATAAAGTTCTAGAATCACTTAGCGTGGGAGGCTATTGTCATAAACACAACCATGTTGTGGTCAAGTCACAATTCATCAATCATTTCATAAGTTGTTTGGAAAACATCTGACAACGAAACAGTATGGCCATTCTAACTATCCATAACCGCTGACGCGGCTATTCGAATAGTTTGACACTCTGTAGAGGTGGTACACTTTCACCACAAGATTCGATACATCTATCAGGGATAACCCTGAATCATCATACTTAGTATCCAGATAATCAAACATAACCTTCCCTTTACACACCCTAGTATAAGCACCTCTCCTATGAGCATGGCCTCCCAACCATGACCAGCAGTCATCTTGGGAACTGCATAGGTGGACAACATTGAGAGGTATCCTCAGCTCAAACCTCTCCCGCGAGGGAACTAATACTAATGCATATAAATTTCCAGCTAAGCCTTACCCAATTCAGGTAGTGTGGTTGTACGGTAAATTTGGAATGGTATTGCATCCGAATCCAACCATCAGTTTTATAAAAGGGTTAAGGCTCATGCCTCAACATTTTCACCATCATAAACCATTTGTGTTTCTCAACACATGTCGAAAAATCTCAATAGAATGACTCATCATTCCAAGGTTTTCATAATTCATTTTCACCAAGTGTTCCCATCTAAAGTGACTCAAGTTTTTGATCTACTCTAAACTACTAAGTTAAGAGTGTTCACTAAGGTTGAAAAGATGGGTTGAATCTCATGCCATAGAATGACATCTAAAGGGTTTCTAAATAGGTCAAGTTTTATACTTTTTATGCTACCTTCAAAACAAGTAAAGAACTTTGTGTAAAGTAAAGGAAGTAAAGCTGGTAAATAAGACTTGGGGTACTAATAGTCAAAGTAGTGTGACCAAAGCATGCCTAAAGCATCGTTGCTAAACCATCTAGTTTGATCCTAGCATGATAAGCATTAAACTTGCTAGTGTTAGCTTGCATTGTTAATGGTGGCTTGCAAGTACAACTTGCAAGGGTTAACTTGGATAGTGCTAGCTTGCCTTGGTTGGTGCAGTGGTTCAAGTTTTCTTCTTCTTCTTCTTGGTAGAACTCCTCCTCCTCGTAGACTTGGTCGGTACTATCGTCTATAAATACATACGGAGTACACAATCACCAAACAATACTTAACTAGGCTAAATAGCATTCTAATACACACATTTGATGATCTATTATCATCACAAGCATCACAAGTTTAATTCACTAGTTTTATTCTTTTTAATTTAGAAAAGTAATTTCTACTCATTAAAAAATTAACCAATATTTAATATTCACCACTTAAAATATAGGATCATGTTGACACATGTCATCACCACATATTCTAACATGTGGGAATGGGATTTAAAGGTTGGATCAATATTACTTTGGTTTAAGTTTATTATTTAATGATTTAAAGTGACTAGAAATGCCTATATGGCATTATTTTGGTACTAGTCCAAAGTCACTGCATGTACACATTAATATTATTACATATTCAGATAGGTATGATGAAATGTTATTTTTGAGAGTTGGAATCAACTCAAAACCTATCTTGGTTGATTTTATAAAATTGTTGCAAGTTGCAAATACTTCTGTTTTGTTATTTTTACTAGGAGAGATCTATAACTCTAATTGAATGAAATCCACCGGGCTTGGATAGATCATTTCAATACATTTCAGGCAAAATTGGTTTCATGCAATTTGGATTTATAAATCTCTCTGAATTGGTTTTCAAACTAGGGGACAGAACTAAGATTTAAATTAAAAAGAAAAATCAAATTTTCAATGGCTGGGCCAGCGCGGGAACAAACATGGGCCGGCCCAGTGGCGCTCCGCGGCGTGGGGCTCAGCTGACAGGGGGGTCCCGCTTGTCATTGGTTCTTAACACGCGAAACGGTACGCGCGATGTGGATCGTAGGATTAGAAGTGAGATCTACGGCTGAGGGTCGTCGTCGACGACGAACCTATCGCCGGCGGGAGTTAGCCCTAGCGGCTCGGTGGGGGTCTACCGGGGACGTACCAGGGCTCTAGAGACGACGGCGAGGCGGGCGAAAGAACTGGTGGTCGACGGCGAGCTCAGGGACGGTCAAGGTAGTTCCGGGGGTGGTCGCAATCGACGGGGCTTCTCCTCCTCTGCAGCGGGATCCTCCGGTGCAATTCCGGTGAACTACGGCTCGATTGGCTCCGGCGAGAGAGGGGAAAGGATCAGTGAGAGGTGACAAGTGTGGGAGTGTGAGGATTTCGTGCTGGGGAGGCCGGCTTATATAGGCTCGACGGTGAGACCGAGCGGTGTGGGCAGGCGACTCCGGCGAGGGCGGCACTGGGGCTAGCGGCGTGGCTCGAGGTAGGGGATGGTGGCCTGTCTCCTGGTGGTGCTCTGAGGCTTAAAGGTGCGGCAAGGAGAGCTCTGTGCTGGTCGGGAGCGTCACGCGCTCTGGGCGGCAGAGGTTGCGGGTTCAACGGCGAGCGGTGGTTGTGGCGCGTTGGGCGGCCAACGGGGGTGTCTGGGGTGTTCCCTGGGTCATGGCGAAGCGGTGGGCGCGGGCTGCGGTCGAGGGGCGGTCTGTGCATGTGGGTCGGGCGCGGCACCCTGTGCGTGTTCGGCATGGTCGACCAGCTTCCGCGCACAGCGGTTCTGGCGGTTCTGGTCTCTGTCTCTGGGCTAGGGCTGGTTGGACGGTGGCGGTGGACCACGGGCTAGCGTGTAGACATGGCGAGAGAGGGGGAAGCAGTCCGCTGCTGTGAGGGCCAAGTTGGCCGGCAAGGTGCTCTCGGCATGGCCTTGCAGTGTAGCTAGGAGGTAGGGGATGGGTTGGTGTTGGTCTGGTTAGACTTGGGGGAGACAAGGGTGATCAAAGCACCTCAATTGGCTAGACAAGATCAACCCCAAAACAGTAATAGTTAGGCCACTTTGATCTTGCCCACAAGGTGTTTGACAAAATGGCCGAAAGAGAAAAACTTTTGAATATCTAGTTCAAAATTTTTGAGTGATCTAAACTAATGCTAAGTATTCCCTTGTTGCAAGGGTTTTGAAAGTGGAGCTCAAATTGATGGTTTTTGAAATAGGGGTGATCTAGGCATATGCATTGAATTCAATTTTCACATGCCATTTAAAATAAGTATTACAATGTTTTTAGCAGATCAAAAGGTGGGCATTGGTATCTCATTATGTGTACTATCAAGGGGTGTAAAGACCTAGAATTATTTCTGTTGAGAAGTGAGTGCTAGGAATAGCCAAAGTAGGCATGAGAGTTAATTTGGCCAAAATGACCATTCACTTCAAATATTCATTTTGAGTTGTTCTTCTTTGGGAAAAGTTTGGGAATGACTTAGATGATGTTTATTTCACCTAAGAAACATTTTACAAGCAAAGGATCATAGAACCATGGCAATTCAAGTCAATTCCTAAATTAAATGTACATACACATGAATGCTTTCATTTTTACTTTGGAAAAGTTTTTGTTAACCCTAATTTTGATGATTTGGATCTTGATCAGCTTGGATTAAAGTTTTGGGATGTTACAAACCTTCCCCCCTTAAAAAAAATCTCGTCCCGAGATTTACAAAGAAAACTAGGAACTAAAGAGATCTGGGAACTCTGTCCTAATGTAATCTTCGCGCTCCGAAGTGGCCTCTTCTTCGGTATGGTTGCTCCACTGAATCTTAAGAAACTTGATGTTCCTGGTCCTGGTGGTTCTATAGGCTTCTTCTAAGATACGGATGGGCACTTCCTGATAGGTCAGGTCATTGTTGATTTCTATAGCTCTATGATCGATGTTCTTGAAAACTTCAGTCTTGTCAGGCACTTCTAAGCATTTGCGAAGTAACGAGAAATGGAACACATTGTGGATGGCTGACATCTCTTCAGGCAGTTCCAGTTGATACGATACTTCTCCTCGACGGTTCAGAATCTTGAATGGCCCTATATATCTAGGGGCTAACTTTCCTTTCAAACTAAAGCATTGAGTTCCTTTCAATGGCGAAACTTTGAGATATACAAAATCTCTGATATTGAAAGTCAGGTCTCTCCTTCTTTTGTCAGCATAACTCTTCTGTCTGGATTGGGCGGTCTTGAGGTGCTCACGGACCTTGTGAACTTTCTCTTCAGCTTATTTGAGAATGTCAGGTCCAAAGATCTGACTCTCTCCTACTTGCGACCAATTCAAAGGGGTACGGCACTTTCTTCTGTATAGGAATTCAAAGGGTGCCATCTGCAAACTAGCTTGATAATTGTTGTTATATGAGAATTCTGCGAAAGGCAGGCAGTCTTCCCATTTTGATCCGTATTCTAACACACAAGCTCCAAGCATATCCTCTAAGATCTGATTGACTCTCTCAGTCTGTCCATCGGTTTGCGGGTGATACGCGGTACTGAAGTTCAACTTGGTTCCTAATCCTTCTTGGACTTTCTGCCAAAATCTTGAGGTAAACTAGGTTCCTCGATCTGATACTATGGTCTTGGGGGTTCCATGCAGACTAACAATTCTAGCGATGTACAGCTCTGCTAGCTTCGCACTCTGGTAGTTAGTCTTGACAGGTATAAAGTGGGCTACCTTGGACAGTCTATCAACTATGATCCAGATTGAGTCATTTCCCCTAGTAGAAGTCAGAAAACCGGTGATAAAGTCCATTCTGACGGAATCCCATTTCCATTCTAGAATCTGCAATGGTTGCAACAGTCCTGTAGGTCTCTGATGCTCTGCTTTGACTCTTTGGCAGATGTCACATTTGGCAATGTAGCTTCCGATTTCTCTCTTCATCTTGTGCAACCAAAATTGTTCTTTCAATTCCTGATACATCTTCGTTCCTCTGGGGTGGATAGAATAAAGAGTATCATGAGCTTCCTTCATGATAACTTGCTTCCCTTCCGAATCTGCTGGCACACAGATACGTCCTTTGTACCACAGTACACCTTCTTCGTCTTCGGTGAATCCAGGTACCTTTCCTATACAAATACGACGTTTGATACCATCGATACTTTCATTCCCCTTCTAGGCTTCCTTGATTTGGCTAATCAAAGTAGGTCGAAGCTCAATGCTAGCTAAGAATCCTTTGCTAACTAATTCAGTCATGAACTGCTCCAACTCTTCGTACAAACTTGGTTGCTTCTCCTTGATCATGGTGTTTAGCCTACACGGCAATCTGCTAAGAGCATCCGCTACCACATTGGCTTTGCCGGGGTGATAGTGAATGTCCAGGTCATAATCCTTGATTAACTCTATCCATCTCCTTTGCCTCATATTCCGCTCCTTCTGAGTGAAGATATATTTTAAGTTCTTGTGATCTGAGTAAATCTCACAGCGATTACCCATCAAATAATGACGCCTTGTCTTCAACGCTAGAACCACAACTGCTAGCTCAAGATCATGGGTCGGATAGTTCTGCTCATGCTGCTTCAGTTGTCGAGACAGATACGCGATGACTTTGCCTTCTTGCATCAATACACATCCTAGACCAATTGTGGATGCATCACAATACACATCAAACGGCTTCTTGATGTCTGGCATGATTAATATTGGGGCTGATATCAATCTCTTCTTCAGCTCCTGAAAACTGGCTTCACATTTGTCTGTCCATTCAAACTTCTTGTCCTTCTTCAACAATTGGGTCATTGGTCGGGCTATGCTTGAGAATCCTTCTACGAACTTGCGGAAATATCCCGCTAATCCAGAAATGCACGGACTTGGGTTTGAGTGGTTGGAGCTTCCCATTCTTCGACATCTTTGATCTTGGCGGGATCAACAGAGACTCCTCCGGCAGACACAATATGTCCTAGGAATCCTACTTCCTTCAGCCAAAACTCACACTTGCTGAACTTGGCATATAACTGATGCTCTCTCAGGGTTTCTAGGATAACTCTCAAATGTTGATCATGCTCTTCTTCTGACTTGGAGTAGATAAGGATGTCGTCGATAAACATAACTACAAACTTATCTAGGAAATTCATAAAGATCTTATTCATGAGATTCATGAAATAAGTAGGGGAATTGGTTAATCCAAAAGACATAACCGTATACTCGTATAAACCATAGCGAGTAGTAAAGGCGGTCTTCGGAATATCCGTTGCACGAATCTTAAGTTGGTGATAACCAGTCCTAAGATCAATCTTTGAGAATACCTGAGCTCCAGTCAACTGATCAAATAGATCCTCTATCTTTGGCAAGGGGTACTTTTTCTTGACAGTGACGTCATTCAACTTTCTGTAATCTGTGCACAGACATTTGCCTCCATCTTTCTTGTCGACGAATAACACTGGTGATCTCCATGGCAATGCGCTTGGGTTAATCAAGCCTATTGCTAACATGGCATCTAACTGCTTCTTCAGTTCTACTAGCTCTGAGGGGTTCATGCTATAGGGTCTCTGGGCTATAGGTCCAGTTCTGGGGATTAGTTCGATAAAGAACTCAATATCCCTATCCGGGTGCATACCTGGCAATTCATCTGGGAATACGTCGGGGTATTCACAGACTACTCTGACTTGGTCAATGGTGGGCAGGGCTACACTCTTGTTGCACTTGAATTGACGGGGTAAGGTTTCAGATATATGATCTACTGTTACTCCAGAGCTATTGGTCATGGTGATGGCTTTCTTAGCACAGTCTATCAGTCCTTTATGCCTTGACATCTAGTCCATACCTAGTACTACTTCCAAACCTTTGGTTCCAAGTACAATTAGGTTGGCATAAAAATCTATCCCATGTATTCTGATAGGCACAACTTTGCAAATTTTTCTAGCTTTGGTTGTTGAGCCAGGGATTTGAACTATCATGACATGCTTCAGGTTGGTTGGGTGAATCTTACTAGTGCATGCAAATTCTTTGGTGACAAATGAATGCGATGCTCCAGAATCAAACAATACTCTTGCTAAAACTGAGTTGACAGAAAACATACCCAGCACTACATTTGGCGCTTCTTGGGCTTCTTCTGCGTTCATGTGGAAAAGACGGCCGTTGCGGTTATGAGGGTTCCCTGGGGAAAATCTTCTTCCTGGTTGAACACGACGATGCGGCTGAGCTGGGGCATGCACATTGGCATTGGCTACCGTCTTCTTGGGACACTCAGTGGAGTAGTGACTCTTCACTCCACACTCGAAACAAGTGATCCGGGACTTGTCCTTGACTGCGACAGGCATAGCATTGCTGCCAGTTCTGGGTGCAGTGTTGTTGTTGTTGTTGCTCCTAGGAGGTGCATGGTTGAAATTGTTGGCATTGCCGATTTATGATTGTTTCCTCCGGGCTTCCCATTGCCTCCGCTACGGTTGGGGTAGCTTGGGCGAGACATTGGGGGTCGGTTGTTCCTTGGTGCATATCCCGATGAAGGGTTGGGACGGTACTTCTGGTGACTGCTGGATCCAGACTGCTACATCATACGACGCTTGTGGTTGTCGTTTGCCTGGTTAATCTTCCCTTCCATCTGAATGGTAGAGTCAACTAGCTCTTCGAGATCCTCGAAACAGATGTTGACGAGGACTGTCTGCATCTCATCATGCAGTCCGTTCAGGAATCTCTCCTTCAACTTGGCCTCCGTGTTGATCTCATCAGGTGCATATCTGGCAAGTGACAGGAATTTGTCACGGTACTCCACCACCGTCATTCTTCCTTGCTTCAATTCGCGGAATTCATCTCTCATCCTGTTGACTAGACCTTGCGGCACGTGGGTATGGCTGAACTTGACTTTGAATGCTTCCCATGTCATAACTTGACCATGGTTCATCAGGCGGATACTGTTCCACAAAGCTCTTGCATCTCCCGCCAGATAGTGGGTGGCAAAGAGAACTTTCTCATTTTCATCAACTCTTGCAACTTCTAAGTTGTTTTCCATGGTCTGTAACCAGTCATCAGCATCTAATGGGTTTTCTGACGTGCTAAAGATTTGGGGGATTGGTATTCTGGAAGTTCTTCAGCTTGGATCCTTGATGATCCTGATTTCCATGCCCTTGGTTGTTGAGAGCCATCTAGGCGATATGCTGCAGTGTTTCTAAGTTGGCTTGGCGTTCTGCCCTGCTTGCTTCATGGTCTGCGATGAGATTCTGCAAGATCTGCAGCATTGGGTCTTGCGACGAGCTGCTTCCTCCTTGGTTTCCACGAGTCATCTGAAGATTGAGATCGATATAGGGGTAAGAGGGAAATTCTAAGGTTCATGGTTTTGGGGTTTTCAAAGCTAAAACTTTGAGTTAGACTCAGGTTTTTCCACTAACTTCATTTTCATTCATGCAAACAAGCACCCGATACAACACACACCACAACAAACAAAGGAAAACAGATGGTTTGAAGAACCATTCTGCAAACTACGATATAGTGGGACCAATACATCTCATGCTATGAAAGTGCCCTAGTGCATCTACTCATCGTCGATGAAATCGGAGTCCTCATCGTCAATGTAGAAGTCCACGGCATCCTCCGCTAGAAAGTCATCATCATTGCTGAGGTAAGAATCCATGTCTCCCTGGATGTCTTCACCCTCATCTTCTTCTTCTTTTGCTGCAAGCTGGGCTGCCTGCTCCTTGACTGTCTTCTCGAGGTCACCTTCTTGTGAAGACGGGCGATGGTGCGATCCTTCTTTGCACGCTGGCGGCGAAGAGACTGGCAATCCTGGACGAGCAGTGTGAAAATCTGGGCCTTCTGGTCGGCAATGGCATGGTTCTGGTTGGCTAACTCTCTGGCATTGTCCAGCTCCTTCTGTCGGTTATACAACAGGAAGTCAAGGTTCTCCACTTGGCGCTTCAGTGCTGGATGACTTGGCATCTCCATCGGCATTCCCATGAAGTCACGTCTTGCATAGTGGGCAAAACGGGTTCCTTGGATTTGGTTGACACTGAGGGCACATAGACGTGCGAGAGCTTCATGCATTGCCCTAGCTAATCCATCTAGCTAGTTTATCTCTCTCACGGAGAACTTAATTCTCCCAGAAGTTGGTGCTTCGATGCTTCCTCTAAGATCCGCGGTGACTAGCCACTGTAGGTCTCCACCTGGGGGTCCTAGAAGTTGAGCTCCAAGAAACTCCGGATGTGGGCGTCCCAGTAACTCCGACAGTGAATCCAGATCCCTCTCGAAGATCAACTGACCTCCGTTTCCCAACTGGTAGAATTTGCTGAACTGAGACTCCATCTACAAGAATTTAGGATGAGGAAGTTCGTGAAGTGATCAAGTGTGTCAAATTTTTAAGTAGTAATGAAAGAATTTTGGGGAACATGAATTTTTGAGAAAGAATGAATCCACAAGGATAAGAGAGGAGTTAGTTTTTCATAAATACTCACTTTCGTTTTGAAACTAAGTTTTTGTTTGAACGTCCATTCTAACTAGGGTCTCCTATGGTCAGGGTGGCTCTGATACCAACTTGTCAACACCCGGATTTTTAATCCCAGGTGCCCGTTATGCCATACCTCGCAATCCCAAGATTACCTTTTTTGCGAGACATAACGGATTGGATATCATAGTATAACATCCATTACAAACCATACATAAGGTCTTACACAAATAAGGATCTCATGATCCAGTCTTAATACAACAAGGAGCGGAATTAAAAGATAAGCGTAGCAGTGGCACAGGCAATGCTGACGAAGGCAGATAGTCCTAGTTATCATAGCCGTCCTGTTGGCCATCATCTTGATAGTCTCCTTCATAGTCTGGCCATGAGAATAGCCAGGGACAAAAGCCATGAGTAGTCTTTAAGTACTCGCAAACTACCTCTAACAAGTAATATAGTTATAAGTTAAGGTGATAAATCTAAGTTTAACTATAAAGTTAAGTTTGAAACCTAAGTTGAGTTCTGAAGCAAAGAAAAAATAAGATAAAGTTCTAGAATCACTTAGGGTGGGAGGCTATTGTCATAAACACAACCCTGTTGTGGTCAAGTCACAATTCATCAATCATTTCATAAGTTGTTTGGAAAACATCTGACAACGAAACAGTATGGCCATTCCAATTGTCCATAACCGCGGACGTGGCTATTCAAATAGTTTGACACTCTGCAGAGGTGGTACACTATCACCTCAAGATTCGATACATCTATCAGGGATAACCCTGAATCATCATACTTAGTATGCAGATAATCAAACATAACCTTCCCTTTACACACCCTAGTATAAGCACCTCTCCTATCAGCATGGCCTCCCAACCATGACCATTAGTCATCTTGGGCACTACATAGGTGGACAACATTGAGAGGTAGCCTCAGCTCAAACCTCTCCTGCAAGGGAACTAATACTAATGCATATAAATTGCCAGCTAAGCCTTACCCAATTCAGGTAGTGTGGTTGTACGGTAAATTTGGAATGGTATCGCATCCGAATCCAACCATCAGTTTTATAAAAGGGTTAAGGCTCATGCCTCAACATTTTCACCATCATAAACCATTTGTGTTTCTCAACACATGTCGAAACATCTCAATAGAATGAATCATCATTCCAAGGTTTTCATAATTCATTTTCACCAAGTGTTCCCATCTAAAGTGACTCAAGTTTTTGATCTACTCTGAACTACTAAGTTAAGAGTATTCACTAAGGTTGAAAAGATGGGTTCAATCTCATGCCATGGAATGACATCTAAAGGGTTTCTAAATAGATCAAGTTTTATACTTTTTATGCTACCTTCAAAACAAGTAAAGAACTTTGTGTAAAGTAAAGGAAGTAAAGCTGGTAAATAAGACTTGGGGTACTAATAGTCAAAGTAGTGTGACCAAAGCATGCCTAAAGCATCGTTGCTAAACCATCTAGTTTGATCCTAGTATGATAAGCATTAAACTTGCAAGTGTTAGCTTGCATTGTTAATGGTGTCTTGCAAGTACAACTTGCAAGGGTTAACTTGGATAGTGCTAGCTTGCCTTGGTTGGTGCAGTGGTTCAAGTTTTCTTCTTCTTCTTGGTAAAACTCCTCCTCCTCGTAGACTTGGTCGGTACTATCGTCTATAAATACATATGGAGTACACAATCACCAAACAATACTTTACTAGGCTAAATAGCATTCTAAGACACACATTTTATGATCGATTATCATCACAAGCATCACAAGTTTAATTCACTAGTTTATTCTTTTTAATTTAGAAAAGTAATTTCTACTCATTAAAAAATTAACCAAGATTTAATATTCACCACTTAAAATATGGGATCATGTTGACACATGTCATCACCACATATTCTAACATGCGGGAATGAGATTTAAAGGTTGGATCAATATTACTTTGGTTTAAATTTATTATTTAGTGATTTAAAGTGACTAGAAATGCCTATATAGCATTATTTTGGTACTAGTCCAAAGTCACTGCATGTACACATTAATATTATTACATATTCAGATAGGTATGATGAAATGTGATTTTTGAGAGTTTGAATCAACTCAAAACCTATCTTGGTTGATTTTATAACATTGTTGCAAGTTGCAAATACTTCTGTTTTGTTATTTTTACTAGGAGAGATCTAAAAATCTAATTGAATTAAATCCAACGGTCTTGGATAGATCATTTCAATACCTTTCAGGAAAAATTGGTTTCATGCAATTTGGATTTATAAATCTCTCTGAATTGGTTTTCAAACTAGGGGACAGAACTAAGATTTAAATTAAAAAGAAAAATCCAATTTTGAACGGCTGGGCTAGCGCGGGAACGAACATGGGCTGGCCCAGTGGCACTCCACGGCGCGGGGCTCAGCTGACAGGGGGTCCTGCTTGTCAGTTGTTCTTAACACGCGAAACGGTACGTGCGATGTGGATCGTAGGATTAGAAGTGAGATCTACGGTTGAGGGTCGTCGTCGATGACGAACCTGTCGCCGGCGAGAGTTAGCCCTAGCAGCTCGGTGGGGGTCTACCAGGGACGTACCAGGGGTCTAGAGACAACGACGAGGCGGGCGAAAGAATTGGTGGTCGACAGCGAGCTCAGGGACGGTCGAGGTAGCTCCGGGGGTGGTCGCAATCGACGGGGCTTCTCCTCCTCTCAAGCGGGCTCCTCCGGTGTAATTCTGGTGAACTACGGCTCGATTGGCTCCGGCAAGAGAGGGAAAGGATCAATGAGAGGTGAGAAGTGTGGGAGTGTGAGGATTTCGTGCTGGGGAGGCCGGCTGATATAGGCTCGACGGTGAGACCGAGCGGTGTGGGCAGGTGACTCCGGCGAGGGCGGCACAGGGGCGAGCGGCGTGGCTCGAGGTAGGGGATGGTTGCTTGTCTCCTGGCGGTGATTTGAGGCTTAAAGGTGCGGCAAGGCGAGCTCTATGCTGGTCGGGAGCGTCACGCGCTCTAGGCGGCAGAGGTTGCGGGTTCGACGGGGAGCGGTGGCTGTGGCGCGTTGGGCGGCCAACGGGGGTGTCTGGGGTGTTCCCTGGGTCATGGCGAAGCGGTGGGCGCGTGCTGCGGTCGAGGGGCGGTCTGTGCACGCGGGTCGGGCGCGGCGCACTGGGTGTGTTTGGCATGGTCGACCAGCTTCCGCACACGGCGGTTCCGGCGGTTCTGGTCTCTGTCTCTGGGCTGGGGCTGGTTGGACGGTGGTGCTGGACCACGGGCTAGCGTGTAGACATGGCGAGAGAGGGGGAAGCGGTCCGCTACTGCGAGGGCCAAGTTGGCCGGCAAGGTGCTCTCGGCATGGCCTTGCAATGCAGCTAGGAGGTAGGGGATGGGTTGGTATTGGTCTGGTTAGACTTGGGGCAGACAAGGGTGATCAAAGCACCTTTGTCTTGCCCACAAGGTGTTTGACAAAATGGCCGAAAGAGAAAAACTTTTGAATTTTGAGTTCAAAATGTTTGAGTGATCTAAACTAATGCTAAGTATTCTCTGGTTGCAAGGGTTTTGAAAGTGGAGCTCAAATTGATGGTTTTTGAAATAGGGGTGATCTAGGCATATGCATTGAATTCAATTTTCACATGCCATTTAAAATAATTATTTGAATGTTTTTAGTAGATCAAAATGTGGGCCTTGGTACCTCATTATGTGTACTATCTAGGGGTGTAAAGACCTAGAATTATTTCTGTTGAGAAGTGAGTGCTAGGAATAGCCAAAGTAGGCATGAGAGTTAATTTGGCCAAAATGACCATTCACTTCAAATATTCATTTTGATTTGTTCTTCTTTGGGAAAAGTTTGGGAATGACTTAGATGATGTTTATTTCACCTAAGAAACATTTTACAAGCAAAGGATCACAGAACCATGGCAATTCAAGTCAATTCCTAAATAAAATGCACATACACATGAATGCTTTCATTTTTACTTTGGAAAAGTTTTTGTTAACCCTAATTTTGATTATTTGGATCTTGATAAGCTTGGATTAAAGTTTTGGGATGTTACACATCGTGAGTTAGGCTAAAGTATATTCACATCTGGCACTATAGGCACACTCTAGGACATAGGTGGCAAGTAAAAAATCAATACATAAATGGTACCAAAGGTTAAGGGAAAAGATCCCATGGCTATTTAGTAACTATGATTTTTGAAATGGTTTGATACTACTAAATCAGTTCCATAATATAGAATGTCTTGGCAAACTAAATTATGGAAGGGAGGTAGTACAAAAGAATCTTCACAATAGCAAATTAAATTATGAAGAACATGTGTAATAATATGGGCATAATGGTGACCCTTGCATGATATTTCCAACACCCAATTTCATCATGAGACAAACATCTGCTTTTGTTATGGCTATAACATACACACCACGATATATTTAGTATGTTATTATAGTTAGTAGAAATATGTCTTGAAGTTAAACAACCATGTTCCCGTAAGAATATATGAGCTAACATTTTAGCAAGAATATATACACTTGCAAAAATTCTTGTGACATTTTCACAATTCTTCTTCAACTTTGTAGAAATACAAAATATTTCATCACTATTATGTAGTCAATGGATCGTTGATCATACACTTCAAGTTTGCATCACTAAAAACTATGTTACTCAGAATCAGACATAAGAAGTAGCAGTGATGGTAATAGACATGGTCAAGGCATTCTAGAGAGTTCAGAAACATACTTAGTAGTAGTTAGTAGGAACAACTAAACAAATGGAGCACAATAGTTTTCCCTCAGATATTAGTCATTAAAAGCTATAACTAAAGTACAAATAAGGAAATATAGAACATTTCTTTCTTCACAAATAATATGCCCCAATCACAATTCGAAAATAACCACAGCATTTGACAGTAATCTACAGTGCCAGCATTCGAAAGATAATGGACATTCTAGTGTCGAATGTGAATATCGTGTTGGAAATATGCCCTAGAGACAAATAATAATATGGATTATTATAATATTTCATAAGGTTTATGATTAAGTTTTATATCATGCTATAATTGTATTGGAAGGAAACGTCAATACACGTGTGATATACAAACAACCAGGAGTCCCTAGTGAATGTCTAGTCATTTGTTCATTGGTCAACAAATCATCAAGGTTTCCTAATCATGTGGCATTTATGCCAGTTGACAATGGAGTCACCTCATTACGAGAATGAGATGATGAGCTATACCCAACCTAAGCATCGTGGCCCGATCATGTCACAAAGTTCAAGTTATGATGATTAGAAAGGACCTAGTGTCCTATTTCTTAGACTGTGAGACCATATCAATCACTATCACCCGATGATACTTAGATAGCATCAAACATCACAAGGTTACATGGTGATCATAAAGGTGTGTTCAGGTGTTCGGAGGGGCATGTAGAGGCATTATGCGTCAAGAGAGGTATTTGTCTGTCCGCGTGATGGAAAATATACTCGAGGGCCCACTCGGAGAAGTTATATCCAATAGTTGTGCAATGTGTGATTTGATCATGGGGATATCACTTATCAGGAACGAGTCAAATAACATTTGTTGGTAATGAGATTGAACACGACATGGTGATGTCATTGATTATATCTCGGGAAATGCAAGTATTGAGATACAAAAGAAATATGACACGAAGTTCATGGTTCAACAACAAAAGATTTGTGGAATGCACAAGGGTCATCATGGGCATCCAGGTCCCGTTGATGATCATTGGTACGAGAAGGGTATCGACCATGTATGGAGTGTTCCCGAACCGTGGGGTGTCACGCTTAAGGGCTTGATGATGCACATAGAGTGTTTTGGTGTTGGTAGAATCACCGAAGAAAAAAAAGAGAACTAGAAGAGTTTCAGTAAGTCTGGAGGATGTCTGGAGTGGAGGTGGAAGGAGTTCCATAGCCATGGGGATTTAATAATATGTAAGTAAATGTTAAATATTGATTTAATCATATATTCATAATTATTTAATAAAACAAAACAGAATTAAAAGGTCAAATACCTAATTGGGCCAAAATCCGGAGGGAAAGGGCCCATGAGGGAAAGACCAAAAGGAAGAGAGAGTGGGGGTGGCCGGCTGGGCCTTGGGCACCCCGCGTGGGGCCCACAAGGGCCTTGGACGGCCGGCCAGCCCTCCCCCTCTCTCCTCTCCTTTGTTTAGTCCCACATGGCTAAGGTAATTAATTATGTGGGTGTTTTCCCCCTATATATTGTGAGGTATTTTGACAAAATAAATACACAATAATCAATACAAAGTTTACTCTCTTTTGGGGTTACCTCTAGTTGATTCTCTCTCTCTCCCCTGCGACCGTGGTCCCAAGTATGGATTGCGCGAGCAGGAGTCTTCTTCACGTGGAGCACCGTCGCACTACGGGATTCGGATCCAGAAGCTCTACTGCCGCAACTGCTGCTACATCGGAGGAGCGGGAGTCATCATCAGGCACCGGACATGTGTAACTCCCTCAGAGGTGCAACACTTGGGGCACTAGAAGTCGTTGGAGCCACAGGAGCCGTCAGGACTTCAACATGACCCCGAGGTAGGCTTCGGTACGACTACATCACCCACGATCCCCCGAGCGTTGACAACTCTTTTCGGTCTTCAAGGGTAAGTTCACGAAAATCCCCTGTCATTACTATATTACTAATATATAGGTCATGGCATTAGGGTGCTTGGCATATGAAAAAATTATTGTTTTCATGCGTGAACCCCCACAGTGGTATCAGAGCTAGTGCGTAGTATTGCTAATACGGTAGAACACACGAGTTGTAGCGTGTGGGCGTTGATCTTTTAGTTGTTACACTCCCACGCATACTTGTGTATACCGCAGTAATGCTTGATGAAGCGGCCCCAACCGATTTTACATGTTCATTTGTGAGACTAGTCCATGCTTGACATACGGCTTGTACCTTATAAAGTGTCTTTGGAGGGTGTATGTCTCTCTCGCATTAGTTGGTATGCCATTTGCAATGGAAGGCCCAAAAAGGGGTGTAGTATAGACAACTACTTGACCAACGTTATGGTGAAAGTTCGTAGGTAAGAATCGGTTCTTATGCTAAAGCCCTAGCAGCCACGTAAAACATGCAAAGATAAATTAGAGGCGTCTAACTTTATTTTGTAGGGGGTGTTGTGATGTGATATGGTAGTGGTCAAGGTAAATTAGTTTACTTTATGTTGCTAAGTAGTAGTAACGGTCATGCTGATGATGGACTACCACGCCGGAGGCACCGGTACCCTGGTGCCCACGGTGTCGGAACCCTGGCGTTGGAATCCGGAGACGCGGGATGGAGAGCACAGTGTGAAGGACCATATCGCATTGCATTTACATTCCATGTTTATTGTTTGTGCATCTTATTGTGTGATAGTATTAGATAATCAATGGTAGCATAATAATATGATACCTAACCAGAATACTAAAGAAAGTGTTCTCCCTTAGTGTGCACCACCAAGAAAGTCCTCCATTATGAGGCAGGTCGTGATGATTGGGTGTCAGACATATCTGCGTTCACATACGGTGGGTGTAAGCCATGTTGCATAGCAAATACACTAAGGTTGAGTTATCAAGACTAGCATGTGTAGACATGGCCTCGGCACACGGATGGTTAACAGATCGAGTACAAGTCGCATGAATGATGTGATCGACATTTTGGCGTCCATTGCAACTATATTACCGGCTGTGACGATCGGGGGCGGTGTAGCGAATAGGGATCATGTAATCACTAAAGCCCTTTTGGGGATAGGAGTTTTTAGTGGAGTTCTTGTATTATCTCATATAATTATAAACTTAGTCTAAATTCCTTCTTGCAATTATAAATGTAGATATGGTTCTCCCCGTGCTACCTTCTCGGTTGACGATTGGTTAGAAGGAGAGAAGCTCAAACTAGATGGATCCAACTTTTTTGTGTGGGTTGCGCATCTCCATGTTCTCCTTAGTCAGAATGTGTTGGTCGACTACATACGCTATGGGATGGATTTGGAGTAGCCCTATTTCTATGATACCCCAGAACAACGGGAAGATCACTATCACCGCCGTGAGATGTCCACCTTCATTTCGGTGACGATGCGCTTCAGAATGGTTGATGAGCTGCACCCAGCCATGGGTAATCTTGACCCTCATGCGATGATGGTACAGCTTAGTTCGCATTTCGTGGACCAAGTGCGCATATGGGAGCACGAGCTGATGGGAGATTTCCTCTCCATAAAGATGGAAGAGAATGCTTCACTAGAGAGCCACTTAGAGCGCATACATGATGCGTACATGAGTTCGCTTACTTCCTAGATCACTGGCTGACGGACTTTTTGCAATAGGCATGTTGCTGCGATAGCTGCCCCCAAGATACCAAGCACATGCCAGGACTTACATCATGAGAGGTGATGGGGAAACACATGATTGCCACGAGTTCATATCACATTTCAGGAATGTGAAAGTTGAACCCATTGCTAGAGAGTCATCGATGACAAAGGTATATATTTGATATACGGTTTTATAAATGTTATAATCTTGCAAACACCTATTTTAGTGTCAAAGTATTTGATACTTGTTATGTTTTGGTGAAGACACGTCCTTCTGCATGAGAGTTGTTTCTAGAGAGGAGGTGACGTTGCATGTTGATGGCAAGCATGATGATGATGGCCAACGACACTCTCCCTCGACATTTATTATTTAGTTTATCATTTTTGGATGATTATTGTAATCGATGGTTTGTGAACTTCTTTAGTGTGTCTCATACTTCGTGAGATAGTTATTTATATGAGTGTTTAACAAATAGTTGTTCTGCTTCTATGAATGATTTCTATTTGTGTTCATATGTTGTTCGATTATGTGTGAATTATCCTTGATGTGAAACTACTTGATAATGCATGAACATTTGTAAAATATTGAAAATGCCTTGAAAAATACCCAACTTAATGATATATTCATTTTGAATGAAACCATTGTTTAAATTCAAAGTTATGTTGATAATATGTGAAAGTCATTTGATTTCTTGTCACATATGAATCATGCCCAAGTTCGGCGAGATAACTAAACACCGTATATTCCATGAATGCAAAGTGGTTGATGAATTGTTGAAGAAAATACATATTCGATGTATCGTATTTCAATGAAGTGGTGATTGCCATTTTATGATTGTTTGAATTTTGTAAAAAGGTTTACCAAAGGAAACATGAGCATGAAACTAGTTGATATGATCAAAGTATTTCAACGTCAAAGGGTATTAAAGATAAAAGAGAATCTAATTGCTACGATTTGATCAATAGTAATGAAATTCGACGTTATAAGATAGGCATAAGGAATTGTGAAATGCAATGCATTTGATACGTCGAAGTGCAAAGCATAGCAATGTGATATTTGATATCAAGTGGGTAAATAGATGGCACCGAATAAATCGTTGTAGTGTAAATGTAAAGACTATTATTTAGAAATAGTAAACACTCATTTAGAATATAAATTAACCATCTGAATTCATGAGATCGGTACCATATCTTGTATGGATTGTCGTGGAAGTTTTGGAGTTATTCAATATCACCAAAACAATAGCGAACAAATCCTTGTAGAGTATTCATTTGAAACTATGAATACAAAATCCATGGCTAGAACCAAAACAAAGGCAAAACTACTGTTGGTTCAAATTTGGTGCATTCTCGAAAATTTTATGTTCTCAACTATAATGCTAATGGAAGATAGTGGAAAACACAATGAGGATTCAAAACCCTGCATCAGAGTGTTGATAAGCGTAACGGAAAAGCGTTCCTAAATGATTCTCTTCATTAAGGAAAGGATAAATGATAATGCTCATTGTGTTTCCCGACTAGTGTTTTTAATAATATAAGGTAGGATTCAAAAATGTAACCCACACTTTGTATGGAAACATTTGTGAATCACTTGTCATGTTACCGGAATATGGCATACCAATGAACTATGAAGGAAATGATGGTAAACTAAAATTATGAGAAATCCTAGAGGCAAATTCACTTAAGATTAGAAAGCAAAATGTTGTTGAATCTGACCAAGCAAAGAGGTTGCTTGATGTTTCCAAAAGACCAAAAGGTCATAATGGAAAGGGTGAAAGACAAAAGCATGATTTGTCATGAATAATGTATTGGACAAATTCAAAAGAATTTGATTCAGAAGTTCTAAAAATATAATGGATTGAACACTAGTAAAGTACTAGCATCTTGTAATAAACTCTTAGTTTGATAAATGATCAAAGGATTTTGAATTTATTCAAAATATTGAGAGGATATGCAATTTGCATGAAATTGAGTGGGCGCTATAAAAGTATTCTTGAAGCAATATGTGAATGACATATTTTTTTAGTGGGAGCAATATAAGTGTCAAACTCAAATATGTAGGAAACATATTTTGAGTGGGAGCAATGTAAGTTTCGGACAAGAATATGGTGGTAACATATTTTGAGTGGGAGCTTAATGATTGATCCTTAAGTGTGTATGACACATTAAGAATAAAAGCGCAGGCACCAATAAATACTGATTTATAGGGATTAAAAGTTGAAAGTAGGTATATTACAATATTATGTTGTATTCCTGAAAGAGATTCTAAAATAGTTTAGGAATAGGAATTAATTAAGGAATGGTCTTTAGTCATTTGAATTAGGAATAGCACTAAGTTAAACATTAGTGGTGAAAAGAAAGAAAAGGATGATTATCATCCACTATGTTGAGAGTTAGGTTAGTCTTAAAAACTGTGACGAGAACTTAACATAATATATGATCAAGAAGAAATGTTCAGAAGTGATTAAGTATGAATCACTGAACATTGAGCTAAGTTTTTCCATAGTGTCTGTATGAGAACTGTAGACGTGTTTTCAAGTCTATAAAGGATGACATACCTCAGAACATAAAGGGTTATGTTATAAGGGCATATGTTAACTTTAGAAGATTGGAAATCCTTGCACCCATAATACCGACTGAAGTCAAGTAGGAAGCGAGGTGGTAAACATCAAAAATTGCACAAAATGCACTAGTGTTTCGATGATTACATTTATAACTAAAATATAAGGGTACCATCTAACATGATGTATATTGTTGTGGTGGTACTAGTTCGTCTTTACGCAGAGGGTGTGTCCTAGGGCACAGTGCCCATGAGAAAGCTTGTTTTGGCTGATCTAACGTCACTACTGGCTCCTAGAAACCGACCTCACTCTGTTGCCATGACTACGATGCATGCACAAAGATGTTATCATGTTATGATAAAGTATTAATGTCAATCAAGGTGACATTATTAAGTTGCAAAGGATTTGGGGTTGTAAAGTCCAGACACAAAACTTAACCTCTTCCATGAGCAAGCATGATCAAAGGTGCCAGGTTATATGGTGCCGATGATTAAAAATGCATCTAGTTTATTTGTACCCTAGTGCAAGTGGGAGACTGTTGGAAATATGCCCTAGAGACAAATAATAATATGGATTATTATCATATTTCATAAAGTTTATGATTAAGTTTTATATCATGTTATAACTATATTGAAAGGAAATGTCAATACACGTGTGATATACAAACAACCAGGAGTTCCTGGTGAATCTCTAGTCACTAGTTCATTGGTCAACAAATGATCAAGGTTTCCTGATCATTTGGCATTTGTGCCAGTTGACAATGGATTCACCTCATTATGATAATTAGATGATGAGCTATACCTGACCTAAGCATCATGACCCGATCATGTCACGAAGTTCAAGTTACGATGATTAGAAAGGACCTAGTGTCCTATTTCTTAGACCGTGAAACCATATCAATCACTATCACCTAAGGATACTTAGATAGCATCAAACATCACACGATGACCCGGTGATCATAAAGGTGTGTTCAGGTATTCAGAGGGGCATGTAGATGCATTATGCGTCAAGAGCGGGATTTGTCCATCCGCATGATGGAAAAGATACTAGGGGACCCACTCAAAGAATTTATATCCAATAGCTGCGCAACGTGTGATTTGATCATGGGGATATCACTTACCGGGAACGAGTCAAATAGCATTTGTTGGTAACGAGATCGAACACGGCATGGTAATGTCATTGATCAGATCTCGGACAATGCACGTATCAAGAGACAAAAGGAATATGACACGACGTTCATGGTTCATCGATGAAAGATTCGTGGAATGCACAAGGGTCATCATGGGCATCCAGGTCGCGCTGATGATCATTGATACAAGAAGGGTCTCTACCATGTCTGGAGTGTTCCTGAACCATGGGGTATCACACTTAAGGGCTTGATGATGCACAAAGAGAGTTTTGATATCGGCAGAATCACCGAAGAAAAGAAAGAGAGAGAACTGGAAGAGTTTCTGTAAGTCCGAAGGATGTCCGGAGTGGAGGTGGAAGGAGTTCAATAGCCATGGGGATTGAATAATATGTAAGTAAATGTTAATTAATGATTTAATCATTTATTCATAATTATTTAATAAAATAAAAAGGAATTAAAAGGTCAAATACCTAATTGGCCAAAATTCGGAGGGAAAAGGGCCCATGAGGGAAAGACCAAAGGGAGGAGAGAGAGGGGGTGGCCGGCTGGGCCTTGGGCACCCCACACAGGGCCCACAAGGGCCTTGGCCGGTCGGCTAGCCCTCCCCCTCTCCCCTCTCCTTTGTTTAGTCCCACATGGCTAAGGCAATTAACTACGTGGGGATTTTTCCCGATATATTGTGAGGTATTTTAGACAAAATAAATACACAATAATCAATAAAAAGGTTTCCTCTCTTTTGTTGAGACCTCCAATTGATTCTCTCTCTCTCCCACGACTGTGGTCCCAAGTCTGGATCGCGCGAGCAGAAGTCTTCTTCATCGCGGAGCGCCATCGCGTTGCGGGATTCGGATCCAGAACCTCTACTTTCGCAACTGCTACTAGATCGGAGGAGCGCGAGTCATTGTCAGGCACCGGACATGTGTAACTCCCTCGGAGGTTGTCGTGGTGGTGACACGGCAGATGCCATGGATAGGCTAAAGATGGGGCCAAAGTACGCTAGAGGAATCCAGGGAGGGATAGCGTGGTGATTCCACACACAAGTGTTTGTATTTTCCCCCTATCAATGGTGGATTACAAGGGCTCCTTGAGCTGTTCGTGAGAAGGAGACTAGGTCTCTTACCCCCCACGACTGTGCTCTAGAGTTCTACCTTAGACAGAGAAAATGACCGATTCCCTTCTATGGAGGCCCCGGTGTTCCTTATATAGGCAAGCCCATGGTACAAAGTTAGGGCATACGTAGAGGCATATTCCCCAAATATGCCCCTTGGTAAAGCTAGATGCTTATTTATTCACTTTAATGACTAGTCCGGACTATGGACGTAATCCTCTGCGAGGCCCTCGCCTTTTGGCATCACCAGACACAGACTGCATCAGCCGACATCGCCTGTGTCACCTTTGTCGGCCACGCCCCGCTGGTCCTTCCCACTGCTTGCTTCGCTCATGCTATAGCAGGCAGAGGCCACCTTTTTGAAGGAAATATGCCCTGAGAGGCAATAATAAAGTTGTTATTATGTATTACTTATATATGATAGATGTTTATTTTGCATGCTATAATTTTATTGAACGGAAACGTCAATAGATGTGTCTTTAATAAACAAAAAGAGTTCCTAGTTATGCCTCTCTTACAGACTAGCTCATTGATTAACAAGATGATCAAGGTTTCATGGACATTGGATGTTGTTAATAACGAGGTCACAGCATTTGTGAAATGATGTGATGAACATTCATCCGAAGTATAGCAATACGATCAAAGTCATTATGTTTACATTGCTATAACATTATACGAAGTAATCTTAGTCCTTAGACCATGAGATCATGTTAATTGCTAACACCGGAAGAGTATCTTGATAACATCAAACGTCACACCGTAACAAGGTGACTATAAAGGTGGGTCCAGTGCTACGAAGCTGTTATGTTGAGGCTCATGTATCAAGAGTGGAATTTGTCAATCCCGATGACGGATAGATATACTCTGGGCCCTCTCGGTGATATCACATTAAGATAGCTTGCAAGCAAGTGATATGATCACTAGAATGTTGTATCACGGGAACGAGAAAACAGTGCATGTAGGTAACAAGACCAAACTAGGTATTTGGATACCGATGATCGAATCTTGGACATGTATTATATCATGAGACAAAAGGGATTAAATTACTAGCGTTAAAGGTTCTCACGATCACAGAAGTCATCGTTGAATGTTCAGGAGTCAGTATGGATCTCCAGGTCCCGCTTCTGATTATTGATCTGAGAGCAGTCTCAATCATGTATGCATTATTCCTGAACCATAGGGTGACACACTTAAGGGTTGCCGGACACCATTTTGGAGCACATATGTTTCAGACGAAAGGACTGCAAAGCGCAGGAATTATTTCGATAGAAACCGGAATTGTTTCGGGTGAAATTGCAGAAAGTGGTTCTGCATGTGATATTGAAATGTTGTAAGGGGTTTTATGTGAATGTTTGTTAATTAAAGTAAATCACAAAATTCTTAATAAAATAAATAAAAGAGTTTTGTTAATTGAGAGTTTCATTAAATTTGGTGAAAATTTAATGCATGTGAGTGGAATTTTGGGTGGAGCTTGAATTGATGTGAGTGGAGCTTCCACCACATGAATGAGGAAGAGGTGGGGGCACCCTCCTTGGCCGCCGGCCATGGTAGGGGAGGAGCCCCCCCCCCTCTCCTCCCTCCCAAAGCACACCTCCTCGTGAAGGATCTCTCTCCCCCTCTAGATATTCCCCCATGGTCTCGGATTAGCGAGATACATGTTCCAGGTGTCCTTGCGTCTGGAAGGAGTTGATGCTTTCGCTGATTCACTGGAGCAAGGAGGTGGAGGTTGTCCGGTGGCTTGAACGTGTGTGCGAGGACAGATGCGCTGCTGATTTGTGGCGCTCGGACTTCCACACGATCTTGAGATCGGCAAGCGTACGACTACATCATCCACGAGTTCCAACTCGTTAACAAAACTTTTTGTCTTCGAGGGTAAGTTCTCCATGGATGTATATCCACATGTTGCTCTGTATCTAGTATATAGATCTTGGCGTATAGTTCTCATCGTAGGAAAATTTTTGTTTCTATGCTACGAACCCAACAGTGGTATCAGAGCCTGATCTATGCGTAGGTGCTTTGGACGGGTAGTACACATGTGTTTATATGTGGGCGATGATGATCATGTTATTGCATCTTCTATGTATTTTGGATATTGGTGGCATAGTGGGATGAAGCGGCCTAGACCAACCTTACATGTCATCGTACATGAGACCGGTTCCACGACTGACATGCAACTAGTTTTGCATAAGTGGCTAGCGGGTGTCTGTCTCTACTACTATAGTCAATATCTGATTTACAACGAGTTGCTAATAACTTGGTTATGTTTGCTGTGGTTCATGTTTGTAGGTAAGACCGGTTCTATCTCCGAAATCCCTAAGGCACGTAAAACTTGCAATTGATAAATTAGAGGCGTCTAGTTTAGATTGTTGCTGGGCTAGTGTCTTGATATGGTATTGTTGTAAGTAGATGTATGATAGATACTCTTACAATACACTTAACGTGTAAGTTCCATATACCTTGGCCTTACACACAAAGAAATGAGAGAGATCATACCATGATGCAAATGATAGAGATCAAATGCATGGACCATATCATCTCACTTTACACATTAGATGTTAGCATCTTATACTGCTAGTTTGGCGCTTTTGGTAGCATTGTAAGATGATCCCTCATTTAGATATCAAGATAAAATGTGTTCTTCCTTCAGTATGCACTGTTCTATGGATCGTGTTTCGAGACATCACGTGATGATCGGGTGTACTCGACTCCGCGCTTTCATACAACGGGTGTAAGATAGTTTTACACACGGGGAATACTAAGGTTCTTACTTGACGAGCCTAGCATGTACAGACATGGCCTCGGAACACGGACCAAAAGGTTAAGCATGAGTCATATAGTTGATATGATGCCCATATTGATGATCTCCTTTGAGGCTAGACCGACTCACATGATGATCGGACTTGGTGTAGTGGATTTGGTTCATGTAATCACCAAAAAGACACGGGGGATGTCGTTTTTGAGTGGAAGTTCATTAGTAATTTGGATTAGTCGAACTCAATCCATCATAAACTTAGTCTAAATAAAGTTTACAAATTCTTTTGTAGATGGCACCACCTGCTTTTAATTTCAATGTGTTCATGGAGAAAGAGAAGCTTGCTGCGAATGGTAGAAACTTCACCAACTGGGCTATGAATTTTAGGATTCTCCTCACTGCTGCACAAAAGAAATATGTGCTAGAGGCACCGCTAGGGCCCCCACCATCTCCTGATGCCCCTGACAAGGAAAAGAATGTCTGTATAACTCGTCAGGAGGACCACAACTTAGTTCATTACGGCATACTATATGGGCTAGAGCCAGAACTTCGAAAGCATTTCGAAAATGGCAATGCCTTTGATACCATGGGAGAATTGAAAATGATTTTCGATACCCATGCTGCCATAGAGAGTTATAATGCTTCTAAAAAGTTCTCTAGCTGCATGATGGAAGAGAACAGCTCCGTTAGTGAGCACGTACTCAAAATGTCTGGGTACGCCGATAAGCTTGTGTCCTTGGGAATAACAATTTCCATTGAATTAGGCATACATCGTGTTCTCCAATCTCTGCCACCTAGCTACAAGAGCTTCGTGATGAACTGTAACATGCAGGGCATGAAGAAGTCTCTTCCCGAGCTTCTGTCAATGCTTAAGACTACAGAAGTGGAGATTAGGAAAGAACATCAAGTGTTGATGATCAATAAGACCACCGGTTTCAAGAAGGACAAGAAAGGAAAGCAGAAGGGAAAGAAGGGCAGCAAATCTGTTGCCGCACCTGAAAAGAAACCCTGAGCTGCCCCTAAGTCTGATACTGAGTGCTACTATTGCAAGGGGACTGGCCATTGGAAGCGCAACTGCCCCAAGTGTTTGGCGGACAAGAAGGCCGGCAAGGCAAACAAAGGTATATGTGATATACATGTTATTGATGTGTACTTGACTAGTACTCGCAGTAGCATCTGGGTATTTGATACGGGATCGGTTGCTAATATATGTAACTCGATTCAGGGGCAGCGGAACAAGTGACAACTAGCAAGGCATGAGGTCACAATGCGAGTCGCCAATGGATCAAGAGTTTATGTGATCGCCGTCGGAACGCTGCCTCTCCATATGCCGTCGGGATTAGTGATAAATCTAAATAATTGTTATTTTGTGCATGCACTGAGCATGAACATTGTACCCGGATCGTGTTTGATGCGAAGTGGTTATTCCTTTAAATCTGAAAACAATGGTTGTTCGATTTATATGGATAATATCTTTTATGGTCATGCACCTGTGTTGAATGGTTTATTTCTATTGGATCTTGATAGTAGTATTATGCATAATTGTGTTGATGCTAAAAGGGTTAAACTTGATGATGATATATCTACATATATGTGGCACTACCATCTAGATCATATTGGCGTTAAACGCATGAAGAAACTCCATTCTGATGGACTTTTGGAATCACTTGATTTTGAATCATATGATACATGTGAGCCATGCCTTATGGGCAAGATGACTAGAACACCGTTTTCCGGTTCAATGGGATGGACATTAGATTTATTGGAAATCATACATACTCATGTGTGTGGACCAATGAGTGTTTCGGCGCGAGGTGGATATCGTTATTTTGTTACTTTCACGGATGATTTGAGTAGATATGGGTATATCTATTTGATGAAACATAAGTCTGAAACTTTTGAAAAGTTCAAGGAATTTCGGAATGAACTGGAAAATCATCATAACAGAAAGATCAAATTTCTGCGGTCCGACCGTGGAGGAGAGTATCTTAGTTACGAGTTTAGCACACATATGTGGAAGTTTCACAACTCACGCCTGCCGGAACACCACAACGTAATCGTGTGTCGAAACATCGTAATCGTACTTTGTTGGATCTGGTTCGATCTATGATGTCTTTGACTGACTTGCCACTGTCATTTTTGGGGGCACTAGAAACTGATGCATTCACATTAAATCGGGCACCATCTAGATCCGTTGAAACGACACCGTATGAATTATGGTTTGGAGACAAACCTAAGCTGTCATTTCTTAAAGTTTGGGGATGCGATGTTTATGTGAAGAAACTTCATCCAGATAAAATCGAACACAAAGCAAAAAAATGCGTCTTCATAGGATATCCTAAGGAAACAATTGGGTATACCTTCTATCACAGATCCGAGGGCAAGGTTTTTGTTGCCAAGAATGGATCCTTTCTTGAGAAGGAGTTTCTCGTGAAAGGTGTGAGTAGTCAGAAGGTAGAACTCGAAGAAGTTATTGAACCTTCTCTTCATGAAATGGCAAGTAGCACAGCACCAAACGTTGTTTCGGAGTTGACTTTACCTAATGAAGAGAGAGCTAATGATATTGATCATGAAACTCCGAAAAAGGACACTACCAAACCTCGCAGGTCAAGCAGGACACGTGCAGCTCCTGAACTGTACGGCAATCCTGTTATGAATTTCATGATTGATAAAATAGATGACCCTGCGACGTATGAAGAAGCGATGATGAGCCCGGATTCCAACAAACGGCTAGAATCCATGAAATTCGAGATGGAATCCATGTACGAAAACCAGGTTTGGACCTTGGTGGACTTACCTCACGATCAAAAGGCCATTGAGAATAAATGGATTTTCAAAAGAAAAACTAATGCTGATGGTAATGTGACCATCTATAATGCTCGACTTGTCGCAAAGGGTTTTCGAAAAATTCAAGGAGTTGACTACGATGAGACATTCTCTCCTGTAGCGATGCTTAAGTCGGATAGGATTATGTTAGCAATTGCTGCATATTTTGATTATGAAATATGGCAGATGGATGTCAAAACTACGTTCCTCAATGGTAATATTGAAGAAGAGTTGTATATGATACAACCTAAGGGTTTTGTCGATCCTAAGGATGCTGATAAGGTATGCAAACTTCAGCGATCCATCTATGGACTGAAGCAAGCATCCTGTAGTTGGAATCTCCGCTTTGATGAGGTGATCAAAGAGTTTGGATTTGTCCAAACTTATGGACAGGCTTGTATTTACAAGAAAGTGAGTGGGAGCAATGTGGCATTTCTAATATTATATGTGGATAACATATTATTGATTGGAAATGATATAGATCTTTTAAATAGTGTTAAAAGTTATCTAAACAACAAATTTTCGATGAAAGACCTTGGTGAAGCTTCATATATATTGGGCATTAAAATCTATAGAGATAGACCAAGATGCCTAATTGGGCTATCGCAGAGTACATACCTTGATAAGATATTAAAGAAGTTTAATATGGACAGAAGTAAGAAGGGGTTCTTACCTATGTTGCAAGGCAAGACATTGAGTAAGACTCAAAGTCCGGCTACGGCGGAAGAAAGAGAGATAATGGATAAGATCCCCTATGCCTCAGCCATACACTCTATAATGTACGCCATGCTATGTACAAGACCTGATGTGGCACATGCTATTAGTTTCACTAGTAGGTACCAATCTGATCCAGGTTCAGAACACTGGATAGCGGTCAAGAATATCCTTAAGTACTTAAGAAGAACTAAGGATATGTTTCTTGTATACGAAGGTGAAGAAGAGCTAGTCGCTAAGTGTTATGTCGATGCTAGTTTGACACCGATCCGGATGACTCTAAGTCTCAATCCGGATACGTATTTCTCTTGAACGGAGGAACAGTTAGTTGGAAGAGTTCCAAACAACCTATGGTGGCTGGATCAACGATTGAGGCGGAATATGTTGCTGCTTCAGAAGCGGCGCAGGAAGCGGTTTGGATGAGGAGTTCATAACGGAACTAGGTGTGGTTCCTAGTGCATTGGACCCAATGGTGATCTATTGTGACAACAATGGAGCCATAGCCAACGCCAAGGAACCAAGGTCTCATAAGAATTCCAAGCATATTAAGCGCCGGTTTCACTCCATCCGCGAGCATGTCAAGGATGGAGATATAAAGATTTGTAAAGTACACACGGACCTGAATGTAGCAGATTCATTGACTAAAGTTCTCCCTAGGGAAAAACATGATCAACACCAGAACTCCATGGGTGTTAGATTTATCACTATGTAAACTAGATTATTGTCTCTAGTGCAAGTGGGAGACTGAAGGAAATATGCACTGAGAGGCAATAATAACGTTGTTATTATGTATTCCTTGTATATGATAGATGTTTATTTTGCATGCTATAATTGTATTGAAAGGAAACGTCAATACATGTGTGTTTAATAAACAAAAAAGGTTCCTAGTTATGCCTCTCTTCTAGACTAGCTCGTTGATTAACAAGATGATCAAGGTTTCCTGATCATGGACATTGGATGTTGTTAATAACAAGGTCACAACATTTGTTAAATGATGTGATGAACATTCATCCGAAGTATAGCAATACGATCAAAGTCATTATGTTTACATTGCTATAACATCATACAAAGTAATCTTTGTCCTTAGACCATGAGATCATGTTAATTGCTAACACCGGAAGAGTATCTTGATAACATCAAATGTCACACAATAACAGGGTGACTGTAAAGGTGGGTTCAGTTCTACGAAGGTGTTATGTTGAGGCTCATGGATCAAGAGTGGAATTTTTCAATCCTGATGACGGATAGATATACTTTGGGCCCTCTCGGTAATATCACATTAAGATAGCTTGCAAGCAAGTGATATGATCACTAGAATGTTGTATCACGGGAACGAGAAAAGAGTGCATGTCGGTAACGAGACCAAACTAGGTATTTGGATACCGATGATCGAATCTTGGACATGTATTATATCATGAGACAAAGGGATTAAATTACTAGCGTTAAAGGTTCTCACGATCATAGAAGTCATCGTTGAATGTGCAGGAGTTAGTATGGATCTCCAGGTCCCGCTTCCGATTATTGATCTGAGAGGAGTCTCAATCATGTCTGCATTATTCGCAAACCATAGGGTGACACACTTAAGGGTTGTCGGACACCATTTTGGAGCACATATGTTTTAGACGAAAGGATTGCAAAGCGCAGGAATCATTTCGATAGAAACCGGAATTGTTTCGGGTGAAATTGTAGAAAGTGGTTCTGCATGTGATATTGAAATGTTGTAAGGGTTTTATGTGAATGTTTGTTAATTAAAGTAATTAACAAAATTCTGAATAAAATAAATAAAAGAGTTTTATTAATTGAGAGTTGCATTAAATTTGGTGGAAATTTAATGCATGTGAGTGGAAGTTTGGGTGGAGCTTGAATTGATGTGAGTGGAGCTTCCACCACATGAATGAGGAAGCGGTGGGGGCACCCTCCTTGGCCGCCGACCATGGTAGGGGAGGAGCCCCCCTCTCGTCCCTCACAAAGCACACCTCCTCGTGAAGGATCTCTCTCCCCCTCTAGATATTCCCCCATGGTCTCGGATTAGCGAGATACATGTTCCTGGTGGCCTTGCATCTAGAAGGAGTTGCTGATTCGCTGGAGCGAGGAGGTGGAGGTTGTCCGGTGGCTTGAACGTTTGTGCGAGGATGGATACGCTGCTGATTTGTGGTGCTCGGACTTCCACACGATCTTGAGATCGGCAAGCGTATGACTACATCATCCACGAGTTCCAACTTGTTAACAAAACTTTGTTGTCTTCGAGGGTAAGTTATCCATGGATGTATATCCACCAGTTGCTCTGTATCTAGTAGATAGATGTTGGCGTATAGTTCTCATCATAGGAAATTTTTTGTTTTCTATGCTGCGAACCCAACACTTTTGACCAACGGGAGATTGCTTCCTTCTCTTGGAAGCCAAGTGGTAGCCTGGCTTGCGCCTGACTAACCTGACAACGAGGGTACCTGCACACATGGTTGATAAACATGGCTGACATATATTTCATGCCGGCCGGATTAATGCTAGGCAAACGCCCACCAGGCCGGGTTACTCCGTAAGTCGGCCTGCCTTGAGGTGAGCCGGCTAGCACTTGCTTTGACCACACCGTACCTCGGCTAACTCGGCCTTTACCCTGGTGTGACCCTACCCAGGGGTAGCCCCCCAACATTAGTCCCTGAAGTTGGTGCGGTCTTAACAACTTCAGCTATTAAAGCCAAAACAGGTTCCCTTATCTGAATCTACACTTCTTCAGCCGAGTTATTTTGTAACCTCGACTCTTTGCCTTGATGCTCCCTTGGCTCAACCCGAGTTACTTTTTGCTGGCCGAGTTTTTGTCCATGTATCTGGGTTACCTTTCCTTCTTTTGTACGCTTCCCCATGTCCTACGTGGAGGGTAATCATCACTTCGCCTCATTTTAAGGGTCGCGCCAGTTTACTGTGTCGGTTATTGTAGTACGTGTCAGGAATAACTGCTCCGCACGTCCCGTCGCGCCAGCCCCTCGTTGACTATCTCATAACATCACGTCGTGGGATCTGCTACTCCTTGTAGCCCTTGCTGTGGCATGAGCCTGATTGGCTAGTTTTGAAGATACACGGCCACACCGTGCAATTGGGCCGCAGCAACCGATCCCACTACGTGCCCGCGAGGTGCAGTTAAATAGGGGGCAGGGGCGGCCCTTGGGGAAGTTTCCCCACGTCGCACGCTCCCCTGCCCCTTTGCCCCTTCTTCTCCATAGCGACGCTACCGCCGCCATTACTTCTGCATTAGCGCTGCATCGCCTCTACCGTAGCCAGCCGCTCTTCGCGAACGCGCCACCGCTTCTGCTCGGGCCATTCGCCATGGGGCCCTACACCTCCAAGTTTCCCACGGCTGGTTACTCTTTCTCTGACTACTTCCTTGAGGATATTGATTTAGCCATGAAAGAGGAGGAGGCCACCATTGTTGCTGAGGAGGAGGAGGAAGATGAAGCTCACGAGCTTGGCGCTTGGGCGGGCGCCTTCGTCTGCCAAGATGATTTGGACTGGCTCTATGCGACCCGTCGCATCCCCGCGGGCATCGTATGTCGCCTCGCCGTCGAGGAAATTTCCCCTTCGCCAAACCCAGGCGAGTTCGTCGTATTCCTCTCCCATTTTCAGCGCGGGTTTGGCTTGCCTATCTCGGATTTTTACCAGGACTTCATCTCCACCTACCAGCTATAGCCTCACCAACATCCTGCCAACGCAATCACCTCTCTTTCCTCTTTTGCATCTGGCATAGAGGGGCACCTCGGCCTCTGGCCCGCCAAACAACTGTGGATCAAGTTTTTTGGTCTCCACAATAATGTTATCTCGGATCCTCATCTTTTGCCTGCCGATAAACATCTTACCCAGTGTGGTGGAGCCTCCATTTCTCCCTGCAAGAACTCTGCTTTCCCTCGGGTTACCGGCCTTGAATCTTGCAAAGGTTGGGCCTGGACCTTCTTCTAGGTCCAGAATAGTTGACACATAGACTTGATCCGGCTCCTCCCCTTCAAGATGGGTGCCTCGGACACCTCTCTGTGGGAGAATATCCCGAAATGGCATACAACCTTAGCGAACCAGGTAGATCGTCGGATCAAGGAACTGGTCAACATGGGGTTGCGATGCAAGGACGTTATGATCACTTTCATCTGCAGCCGGGTCTCCCCCTACAGAAACGCTCCCACAAGATTTGCTATCTGAGTGGCCCCCTTGATCCCCACCGGACCTCCTCCTTTGAGCTTAACAATTCCGAGGTGTTCCGCTAGGTCAAGGCCATTTTTAAGGTGGAGAAGGAGTTCTCGGAGGCGTGGAAATGGGGACTTGCACCCTTTACCTGGGCCAACCCGCCTCCTAAGGTAAACTCTTCCCTTGGTATTTTTTCCGAGTCTTGTGGTATGTCAGATAGCTTCCTAACTTAACCATTTAGTATTTTTGCTCTCAGCTATTTCTCCAGCAGTCCGTTGAGGACGGCAAGGATCTGGCCCTCAAATGGGTGGCGGACCGTGCAGAGCAGGACGAGGTGGAGCCTGAGTCAGAGAGGTTCTTGCCTACTTCGGATAACACCAAGCGACCCTTTAGTAAGGACTCTTCTGTAAGGGTTTGGTCGGATGATGATGACTCCGATGTTGAGGTTATGGAGGTACTTAATCCGATGCCTATCTCTTATGTGTTCCCGGTTATCTCCGAATCTTCAGCTAACCTGGCCGGTCAGGTCCTCAAGGTTCCCCCTCTCGCCACGGAAGATCTGGCTCCTATCCCTTCCTAGAAGCGCACGACAACCTCGGCCGCAGCTTCGGAGGTGCCCCCACCCAAGAAGTGGCAGAAGAAGTCCAAGGTCAAGGCTCCGGCTAAGCCCGTGGTCAAGAGCATAGTCCGAAGGATGCCCAAACCTCGGGCACCCCTACCTCGGACGAGTAAGTCATTTTTGTTTTCCCGCTCATCTCCAAGTCTTGTTCCTTTTGCCTTTGCCTTTTACTTGCCTTTCTTTCTCCTTTTGACTTGTTTTTTTATGTTTTTGTAGCTCCCCTAGGGTTATTCCGTAGAGTGGCCCCAGCATTTCCTCTCCAAGAGGATTCCGCGGCAGCGCCAGATCAGAGCCCACCTCGTCATGAGGAGGGCAAGGTCGATGCGGGGGACAGTGGAGCGGCTGAGGATATGGCAATGCCGGATCTTCCCAGCTTCTCTGCTCCACTACAACCGTCAAGTTCTGAGGTGCCAGCTTCATCGGCACCGCCCTGGATAGTTTCTTCAGTTCCTGTTTCTCTAGCATCACCAGTATATGTACCAGCAGCATCGGCTGTACCAGCACCAAAACATCAGTAGCAACAGCAACACTAGCAGCACCCGTACCAGTAGCACCAGTAGTACCAGTACCAGCACCAACAACATCAGCAGCGCCAGCAGCAACACCAGCAGCAGCAGCCACAACCAAGCCAGCTTCAAAGAAGAAATCTCAGTCTACTACCTCCGGATCCACAGTGTCTATTAAAGACATTTTTCAGCCAGCCTCCCAAGCTCAGTTCGGCTCTACAGCCTCGGCTCTTCTTCAGCGGTCAACATCATCTGGCAAGAGCAAGAAAGCCACTGAGCTAGCTAAGGATTCTACTTCCGGGTCTCCTGCTGCCGGATCTGAGAGCAGTAAGCAATCACCACGTTTTCCCTCCCTGGATTCCCCTAGCACTCATTGGTCCCATCTTTAGCCTATCCATGGCATCTGCCGTGCCACCACCACGACAGTTGGCGCCCACCGTGGGGCTAGCGGTGCTAGCAAGGGTGAAAATCCGGACGAGAAGCATCTCCAACACCGGCGAGCGCGTCATCTTAGGCCTGGTTTAGAGCTTTGGTGTGCTGGACTACGTCAGCGACAACGCAGGGAGATTCGGCAGGCGTCCCCCTCCATGCAACGGCGTCTTCATCAAACTTGGCGCGCACAAGATCTACGTCGGCGTGGACGAGTCATGTGTTCATCCGCGGCACGTCGTCGAGGGAGGCGAACCGCCTCTTAGCACATCTCGTGGCGTGCGTATCACTCGCCCCACTAGCAGCGTTGAGGTCCTGATGACCGTGCCAGACGTAGAAGCAAGCAAGGGCCCATCGCCAAAGCCGGAAGTCACGCCAAAGCAGGCAAGGTCTAGGTTTCCACCACTAGAGAGGCCAGAGGATGTACTCCAGCAAGCAATAGATAGCCTAGCAACGCCAATAGCTCCTGTGGTAGACCTGGCTCAAGCGCAAGCTAGGTTGGAGAAACTAGGAAGAAAATGTTAGCTGGCGCAAAGAAAGTAGCAGAGCTACAGTAGTGCATGAACATTACTTTGAGAGAATATGCAAAGGCAAACCGCATAGATGGAGTGAAAATCCAAGGTAGAAACCTGATTACTGAGATCGACAAGGAATATGAGCCTAGGCCGGGTCAGAAGCCACGATAGTAACAGGAGGGCTAGAGAGGTACAGTACCCGGCAAAGAACCTCAGGGACGCAAATGCGGCTGCGTCCAAGTTTGAAGGTCTAACTGGAGAGGCCCGAGAAAGGAAACAAGAGAGGTTGAACCACTTGCTGAGAGTCGCTTGCCAGCAAAATGAAGAAATGAACAAAGCAAACTTGGCGCCACTAGGAGCATCGCACGTGGTTCATTCGGCTAGAAATAACCCGGTAAAATCCGGCGGAGCCGCATCGTCTCCGGGTCACAATCCCAGGAGAGAGGAGGCGGTAAACTCTGGGAAAAGAGACAAGCAGATGGTCCCCTACGACCCAGTGAGAGCTAGAAAAGGCAAAGAAGTGCAAGTAGATGAAGATCGACACAGCACCAGCCGAGGTGAAGCTGGCTGAGGTAACCGTGACCAAGGCAATGTCGGTCAAAGAAACGCTGCCAACGGCAATGCTGGACAGTGTGATCCGGTGGGAATAGGACAAAATGTACCTCGGCAGCAGTAGCAGTAGCGCGCACCTCGGCAGGAGAGAAGTGCAGGTCAAGTAGCGCACAGCAGAATGCTTGTCTGGATCAGGAAAGATACAATGATGGTTATTCGGTGATGATCAACGACGGATACCCCAGACCGGAGCACCATATAATTGGGTCGAGGCTAGGAAGTAGAAACTTGCAGCCAGATGATGGGAGGCTGAAACTAGAAAGAAATTATAGGTCGGAGCTAATCGAGGTACAAGGTCCTCCTAGTCTGGCATGCTTTGGGCCCTGGATCATGAAGGAGCCGCCAATGCCGAACTTTCAGTTGGCCAGATCAACCAGGACCTACGATGGTAGTACCAGACCAGAGGATTGGCTGATTGATTATGCAACAGCAGTCAAGATTGCAACTGGAATTTGAGATGGGCAGTGAGGTATGTACCTCAAATGTTGGAAGGACCAGCGATAGTTTGGCTAAACAACTTGCCACCAGGAAGTGTTAACTACTAGCTGGACTTTGAGGAGTTATTCCTTAGCAACTTCTCAAGCACTTACAAGAGGCCCAACAGCCCACAGACGCTGGTGTTATGCCGACAGAGACCGAATGAGCCAGACCGAGATTTCTTGACTCGGTGGTGCAACGGGCGAAACTCATGCGAGGGGGTAATTGAATCACAAGCAATTGCGTGGTTCGCCCAGGGTTGCAGATATGGAAGTATGTTGTGGCAAAGACTGCGACGAGATATGCCAACCAGTTTGGCTGAGACGATCCGGATCACAGATTCGCACGCTTTGGGAGATCCGACTCAACCCCGGCTAATGTCAAGCGAAGCAAACGAGGAGTATTACAACCAAGATGGCTCCGGGTCATCAAGGAGAAATGAGTTCCGAGGAAAGAGAAGGTATGGGAGTCCGAAATACAGATATAACTCGCAGCAGGTGGCAGCGGTGGACCGGGATCAACCTAATGCCGGCTCCAGCCAGCGCCAGAAAACTGGAGGGCAGAACTGGCAACAGAAAAATGAAGGGAAGAAGCCTTGGACCTCTAATACCCTCGAATCGGCCCTATGCAAGTTTTAGCGCTTCCCTCCAAACCCGCATAGAAATGATTCAAGGACGCCCACCAGGCACTTTTGTGCGGGTGGAAAACGAAGTAATACCATTACACAACAGTCCTCGATGGGACCCATAGAACAGATATACATACAACACGACTCCAAGAGTCAAGAATACAGAAATACAATACAAAGATCCAAATCACCTGGACAACGATACAACGTCCGAGTATGGACAAGATGCAAATTGGGCTAAGAGCCCTAAAGAATAACCAATGGCGTCCATAATCCTGCCCAGGCCAAGCCGGAAGGGTAACCCTGCTAACAACGTCGATCTCAAACCTGCTAAAACAAAAGGGGTGCCGACAGAGGGCAAAGGAAAAAGAGGAGCGTCAGTACTGAAGCCAGTAGATGGCGAGGCTAGAATTCGGTGGCTCTCGTCTACATAGGTATGGTGGGCTGAAGCGGCAGCGCAGCGGCACTAAACAACCTATAGAGACTCGATACAACTGGTGGTTATCAGAGAGGGGTAAGAAAGACCTATTCGGATCCAACCTGAAGCTAACACTAAACAAACCCATCCTGGCATTTCCCCCTCGAGACCAAACGAGGAAGTCGGGCCAAGGAACTCACACAGTTGGCAATTTTACTCATTCCATTATAGTTGCAGAAATTACTAATCATATATAGATAGCACGCATCGTCCTGATAGCATAAGTAGTGGGCAGTTTTAGTTAACATTCCGTTATAGTTGGAACATTTACTAGTCAGATATAATTGTCCTGAGGAATCCCAAACCCAATAGTTGTTGACACTTTTATCACATTCCATTGGAGTTGCAATACTTACTAGGCAGATATAGTATGTCACAAAACAACCCAGATCCACCAGCTGTTGGCATTTTTAATATCCATTCTGTTATACTTGAGCTGATTACTAGTCATATATTAGGTCAAGTTTATAGCACTACTTTAGTTATACTTGTCTATGATCGAGATACTGTGCTCCAAGTCGTCCATAACCACGGACACGGCTTTCAGAAAGATTTACCCTGCAGGGGTGCACGAATAGCAACACACACTCGATCAACCTCGGAAAAACCAACTCAAAACCCAACGAGGCATTCACGACAAAGCGATCATAGGATTCAGAAATATTTCAGGGGGCCACCCCACTAAGCTACCCGCAACGAAGTTGGCCGGCTCCGGAATGGACCCAGGGTTTGCGTCAATGGTTGTAAACGACTGGGAACCCGAAAGTGTGACTGGTCTTGTCGATACCGCGAAAACACTCTGCATCCAAAACAGTACAGGTGCTCCACGCACAATCTTAAATAAAGCAGTAAACAAGGCATAAGTACAGGATAGTAATAAAACCCCAAACTACTTGTGGCCCCAAGAAATATAAATGAATCAAGCTCTGGCTCAGGGGGGTCCACGGCCTCCCGGATGTGGATAGTGCGAAAAATCAAGGAACAGGTATCAAGTACTCGGGGTCCTATGGGACACAAGTGAGCGTGGAAGAACCAAATAACATCTATTGCCCACCGATGCCTCTGCATTAGTTATATCTAGCATTTTAATAGTTGTATTTAAATTCATGATCATCTCCACCAGTAAGCATCTCCACCAATAAACATCTGCCAGCATTCCTGGATCGGTCTTCGGGGTTCCACGGGGTCGGTCTCGGCAGGATCGGTCTTCAGATCCGCGTAGGAGGTCTTGTCGCATCCGTGGAGAACTTGGATGGATCGGGTACCGATGGTCTTTGGGCTCCGGGAAAGCGTTCTCGGCATGGCGCCCGGTTCGGTCTCGACTTTCGGACCCCGGGGAGAAGATCTTGGTGTCCGCGAAGAAGTTCATGGCGTTTGTATTTTGTCGGTGTTGGAACGGGGCTTCGAACTCCGGAAGGAGAACTTGTAGTCCCGTGTAGGCAACCTTCGGGTACGGTCTTCAGGTTTGGACTTCCAGGATCGGTGTCGAACTTGGAATACACGCCGGCGATATTGGTAGCGCGGTACTTGAGAGGACATCAACCCAAAAGGATGCCTGCAAAAACACAGACACACAACAAGAACTTGGAGGCGATAGTGGTTGAGTTTTGTCCCAGAGGAATTCCGGGACCAAGGCCGAGTGGAGGCAGGATTCCTTGGCGATGCAACGTGTAGAGGATCAGGGTGAGCAGTGTTGGCCGAAGGGACTCGAGGCGGCGGTGCTGCTTCGGCTGAGGGAAACGACACGGTGGCTTGGGCCACACTGCAGGGGGCTCAAGAGGACGCCAGGGAAGAACTCGGGGAGGGCGTCCATGGAGGCGGTGTCGCAGGAGGGCACGGCCGTGGCCAGCAAGGTCGCGAGCGACGCGGTCATGGACGAGGAAGGGGGTGGAGGAGGAGACGGCGGACGGTCGGAGGCGACGGCGGAGAGGAGAGCTCCCGAAATCGATCTCGACGGGCTCGGGCGGCGGCAGATCTTGGGCAAGATGGGTCGGTGACGCAATCCTCAGCTTGGGAGGAGGAGATGGGACTCCCGGCAGTGTCGTGGTGGCGGCCGAGGACTGCAGCGACGAGCGGCACGGGGCGATGGCGTGCAGGGGCCGGCGAGGGGAGGCCCAGTGGCGGTGGAGGTGGGCGCGGCCTTGGCACGACGAAGCGGTGCAGGGAGGAGGCGCGATCGCAGGGCTCGGGGCCGCGATGGCGAGGGGGCTCGAGCGGCGTCCTCGGTGACGCGGCCGAGGTCGCCGAGCTCCGGCGAGGGCGGCGGCGGCGACTGGGGATCGGAGCAGGGAAAGATGGCGTCGGCAAGCGAGTGGAAGGAGGAGGGGATCGCGAGGGGCACGGGGGAGCGGGGTCGGTCGCGTGGTGGTGGGCCAGGGTATGGCGATCGAGGTTGGTGGGTTGGCGATAGGTGGGATGGGGTGTGCGCGTGCGTGAGTACCAGGTGCGTGTGTGTGCGTGTTCGGGTGGGGTTGGGCATGTGCGTGAGTGGTTCTGGTGGTGTATACGTGACAGGGCGGCGCGGTGGATGGTGTGTGTGGCGGCTGGGTGGAGGGAGCTGGTGGGGAGTGGGTCAGCTGGTTAGGGTTTAGGGAGAGAAGGGTGGTAGGCCGGCTGGCTGGGCCTTTGGGCCTGGCCGGCTGCCTCCCCTAAAAATATTTTTTATTTTTATTTTTATTTTAAAATACTTTTGTAAATAGTTTTTAGACAAATAAAAGACCCGGAAAAGACCAGAGTTTTGATTTGAAATAAAGACGGGGAATTTAGAAAACCAAAACTAGACTTTTCGAAAATAGTTTTATGCAAACAAATGCAAGATGACATGACGATGCTCAAATGCAAGGTGGCATGATGACATGAGCATGCGGTCATGATGATGCAATGCACAAAAACACAGCGATTTTCTAGTAGTGGTTTTTGCGGGGCGCCACAATTCAACACCACTAACACGGGATCTCTCCCTCGAGATCCGCCTCATGGTACCGGAAAGAAGGTCGGTGATCTAAATCTCGTCGCTTCGTGTCGATCCTCGCGACACCACTAACAAGAGGTCGCTGTCCGTGATCGCCGAGAGGGCACTCCGGTAACGAAGGACGAAGGTAGAGGTATGAACAAATAAAGCCACATCTAGCTTTGATAGAAGGAGAGAACCGATGCATTCTCATCCACTTCAATGTACGAGAGCAAATAGAATGAGTAGTCGGCATGGGGGCCAATCCATCACGCACCCAAACTATTACTCCGCACATTCGGTGGAAAAGCGTGCAGCCATTCTTGGAATCAGACTGAAGATCTCGACAAACGAGGTTTGGAACAAAGGAGCGATGCAGGATCTGCATTGGATCTGGCGTAGATGACGTCGCGTCGGAAAACACCGGAAGGCACAAACAAGTTACAAAGAATGGTACCACAGATAAAGGATCTCTCAGATAGCATGAAGTCCGGAGGTAGAAGCACCGTTGACAAAGTAGGAAGCGAAACCCCGAAGGTATGATGGAAACCCAACCACGAGAATTCCTGGACTCGAAGAAAAGATAAGAGAGAAGATTCAAAACATGCAGAGGTAAGAGGAGAACAGTAGAGGGGTAAGGAGTAAAATTAGACCTATTCAGATCTATCCAACCGTTTTTGCAAAAAATAATTTTGACACTCTACATCGGCCGTTAGCTAGGTTATCCTACAGGCTAGACTTGTGGGGTATCGCAACTCCTGAGCTCTAATACCACTCTGTAACACCCTCGAATCGGCCCTATGCAAGTTTTAGCACTTCCCGCCAAACCCGCATAGAAACGATTCAAGGACGCCCACCGGGCACTTTCGTGCGGGTGGAAAACGAAGTAATACCATTACACAACAGTCCTCGATGGGACCCACAGAACAGATATACATACAACACGACTCCAAGAGTCAAGAATACAGATATACAACACAAAGATCCAAATCACCTGGACAATGATACAGCGTCCAAGTACGGACAAGCTGCAAATTGGGCTAAGAGCCCTAAAGAATAACCAATGGCGCCCATAACCCTGCCCAGGCCAAGCCGGAAGGGTAACCCTGCTAACGACGTCGATCTCAAACCTGCTAAAACAAAAGGGGTGCCGACAGAGGGCAAATGAAAAAGAGGAGAGTCAGTACTGAGGCCAGTACATGGCGAGGCTAGAATTCGGTGGCTCTCGTCTACATAGGTATGGTGGGCTGAAGCGGCAGCGCAGCGGCACTAAACAACCTATAGAGACTCGATACAACTGGCGGTTATCAGAGAGGGATAAGAAAGACCTATTCGGATCCAACCTGAAGCTAACACTAAACAAACCCATCCTGGCATTTCCCCCTCGAGACCAAACGAGGAAGTCGGGCCAAGGAACTCACACAGTTGGCAATTTTACTCATTCCATTATAGTTGCAGAAATTACTAATCATATATAGATAGCACGCATCGTCCTGATAGCATAAGTAGTGGGCAGTTTTAGTTAACATTCCGTTATAGTTGGAACATTTACTAGTCAGATATAATTGTCCTGAGGAATCCCAAACCCAATAGTTGTTGACACTTTTATCACATTCCATTGGAGTTGCAATACTTACTAGGCAGATATAGTATGTCACAAAACAACCCAGATCCACCAGCTGTTGGCATTTTTAATATCCATTCCGTTATACTTGAGCTGATTACTAGTCATATATTAGGTCAAGTTTATAGCACTACTTTAGTTATGCTTGTCTATGATCGAGATACTGTGCTCCAAGTCGTCCATAACCGCGGACACGGCTTTCAGAAAGTTTTACCCTGCAGGGGTGCACGAATAGCAACACACACTCGATCAACCTCAGAAAAACCAACTCAAAACCCAACGAGGCATTCACGACAAAGCGATCACAGGATTCAGAAATATTTCAGGGGGCCACCCCACTAAGCTACCCGCAACGAAGTTGGCCGGCTCCGGAACGGACCCAGGGTTTGCGTCAATGGCTGTAAACGACTGGGAACCCGAAAGTGTGACTAGGCTTATCGATACCGCGAAAACACTCCGCATCCAAAACAGTAAAGGTGCTCCACGCACAATCTTAAATAAAGCAGTAAACATGGCATAAGTACAGGATAGTAATAAATCCCCAAACTACTTGTGGCCCCAAGAAATAGAAATGGATCAAGCTCTGGCTCAGGGGGTTCCACGGCCTCCCGGATGTGGATAGTGCAAAAAATCAAGGAATAGGTATCAAGTACTCGGGGTCCTATGGGACACAAGTGAGCGTGGAAGAACCAAATAACATCTATTGCCCACGGATGCCTCTGCATTAGTTATATCTAGCATTTTAATAGTTGTATTTAAAGTCATGATCATCTCCACCAGTAAGCATCTTCACCAATAAACATCTGCCAGCATTCCAACAACGGTGGTACTCGACGACACGAGATCTCACCTGAGCAAGCATCTACGACTCGCAAGGCCAGCTATCTACCAAACACAGGTAATAGGAGGTGTCCAAGGCAATATAGAGGCTGCACGGGATATAACTGGTGCATAGAAACTAAAGCATCACGACACGGGTAGCAATAGATCAACATGAGGAAATAAAGACTATAAATGCAAAATAGGTACAAGGGGGAGAGATGCTCGCCTGGGAAACACTGCCGAAGGTTCTTATCCGGAGAACTTGTCGATACTCGCATCAACTCATCGGCCTAATCCGCGAAGAAGCAAACACTAGAACAATCACCGGATGCACTATTTAATACTACGGCAAAAGATCCGTCATGATTATGATATGATGCAGATGCGGTGCAATTAGGCAATATTAAGCGGAACCCGGGTCCCGACAATTAATTACATGGTTCAAGTTATTTAACTACCCCGCAATTTAAATGTTGTATTAACAGGGTGAAACATGGCATCGATTCGCTACACCAATTTAAATGGAGTCATTATAAGACTAGAAAAGGCCTCACATAGATTCCATATTTAATTATGATGCGATTCGACTATACAACCCAGACCCGCGAAAAATGTATGCAAGCATGTATAATTGATATGCAACAATTTATATAGATGTCAATTTATAAAATAGGGCTCGGAAAAGGGGTCACACACGGGCGTTTGGCGATTTTTGGTTCCAGGGGTTCGGGGTTCGGTCTCGCACTCCCGGATCGGTCTTCGGGGTTCGACGGGGTCGGTCTCGGCAGGATCAGTCTTCGGATCCGCATAGGAGGTCTTGTCACATCCGTGGAGAAATTGGATGGATCGGGTACCGATGGTCTTCGGGCTCCGGGAAAGCGTTCTCGGCATGGCGCCCGGTTCGGTCTCGACTTTCGGACACCGGGGAGAAAATCTTGGTGTCAGCGAAGAAGTTCATGGCGTTTGTATTTTGTCGGTGTCGGAATGGGGCTTCGAACTCCGGAAGGAGAACTTGTAGTCCCGTGTAGGCAACCTTCAGGTACGGTCTTCAGGTTTGGACTTCCAGGATCGGTGTCGAACTTGGAATACACGCCGGCGATATTGGTAGCGTGGTACTTGAGAGGACATCAACCCAAAAGGACGCCTACAGAAACACAGACACACAACAAGAACTAGGAGGCGATAGTGTTTGAGTTTCGTCCCAGAGGAATTCCGAGACCAAGGCCGAGTGGAGGCAGGATTCCTTGGCGATGCAACGTGTAGAGGATCAGGGTGAGCAGTGTTGGCCAAAGGGACTCGAGGCGGCGCTGCTGCTTCGTCTGAGGGAAACGACATGGTGGCTTGGGCCACACTGCAGGGGGCTCAAGAGGACGCCAGGGAAGAACTCGGGGAGGGCGTCCATGGAGGCAGCATCGCAGGAGGGCACGGCCGTGGCCAGCAAGGTCGCGAGCGACGCGGTCATGGACGAGGAAGGGGACGGAGGAGGAGACGGTGGACGGTCAAAGGCGAAGGCGGGGAGGAGAGCTCGCAGAATCGATCTCGACGGGCTCGGGCGGCGGCAGATCTTGGGCAAGATGGGTTGGCGACGCGATCCTCGGCTTGGGAGGAGGAGATGGGACTCCTGGCAGTGTCGTGGTGGCGGCCAAGGACTGCAGCGACGAGCGGCACGGGGCGATGGCGTGCAGGGGCCGGAGAGGGGAGGGCCCGGTGGCGGTGGAGGCAGGCGCGGCCTTGGCACGACAAAGCGGTGCAGGGAGGATGCACGATCGCGGGGCTCGGGGCCGCGATGGCGAGGGGGCTCGAGCGGCGGCCTCGGTGACGCGGCCGAGGTCGCTGAGCTCCGGCGAGGGCGGCGGCGGCGACTGGGGATCGGAGTAGGGACAGATGGCGTCGGCAAGCGAGCAGAAGGATGAGGGGATCGCGAGGGGGACGGGGGAGCGGGGTCGGTCGCGTGGTGGTGGGCCAAGGCGTGGGGATCGAGGTTGGTGGGTTGACGGCAGGTGGGATGGGGTGTGCGCGTGCGTGAGTACCAGGTGTGTGTGTGTGCATGTTCGGGTGGGGTTGGGCGTGTGCGTGAGTGGTTCTGGTGGTGTATACGTGACAGGGCGGCACGGTGGATCGTGTGTGTGGCGGCTGGGTGGAGGGAGCTGGTGGGGAGTGGGTCGGCTGGTTAGGGTTTAGGGAGAGAAGGGTGGTAGGCCGGCTGGTTGGGCCTTTGGGCCTGGCCGGCTGCCTCCCCTAAAAATATTTTTTTATTTTTATTTTTATTTTAAAATACTTTTGTAAATAGTTTTTAGACAAATAAAAGACCCGAAAAAGACCAGAGTTTTGATTTGAAATAAATACGGGGTATTTAGAAAACCAAAACTAGACTTTTCGAAAATAGTTTTATGCAAACAAATGCAAGATGACATGACGATGCTCAAATGCAAGGTGGCATGATGACATGAGCATGCGGCCATGATGATGCAATGCACAAAAACACAGCGATTTTCTAGTAGGTGTTTTTGCAGGGCGCCACAGGACCCCGGAGCAGAAAAAGCAATGGCAAGAGCGAGAAGATCGACCGAGGTATACGTTCAAGTCTATGCTGGATCAACCTTCCAAGTTGCATACACCAAGTCCAAATAGTCCGGTGAATCATACAACCCGGCAGTGTGAATGGATGAGGAAATTAGAACAGGGCAGTTCGGGGAATGCTCAGGCACCTCGGAACGAAGCTCCTCAGAATGAGGCACCACGGCAGCCATTACTGACAGGGGGAAATTGATAGCAACTAATGTTGCCTCCAGCTCCGCCGAGGTATGAAAATTAGGAAAGGGGGGATGTTGTGCATCAAGTGAATAACAACCCACAGCAAGACCAAGGTTACCATGCAAATGAGGGACGAAACGAATACAGGGAGCATCATCAAAGCTACTGTGTGTTTACCACGGAAGAAACTGACCGGAAAAGCTTGCAGCGCCGGCATATGGAGGTAAATGCGGTAATGTCAGCAGTGGTAAGATATATGCCTTGGTCAGACCAGGAGATTACGTGGAGTATTAAGGATCACCCAAAGTTCATGCCTAGTCCAGGGACCTACGCACTGGTCCTGGATCCGACATTCATCGGGCCGAATCTTAATGTGAGGTTTTCCAAAGTGCTGATTGACAATGGCAGTAGCATCAATATCATGTACAAGGATACCATGCACAATTTGGGAATATCAGAGAACATGCTGCAAACAACAAGGACCACCTTTCACGGCATTGTGCCGGGTATTTCCTGTGAGCCAATTGGTAAGGTCCGGGTTGATGTGTTGTTCGGTACGAGGGATAATTGCCGAACTGAGAATTTGGAGTTCGAAGTGGTGAATTTGGAGAGCGCCTATCACGCGTTGCTCGGCAGGCCCGCGCTGAACAAGTTCATGGCAAGTACTCACATCAGCTACTTAAAGATGAAACTGCCTGGACCTAGGGGAGTGATAACCATGTCAGGGGACTTTAGGCGTTCGATCGAGTGCGCCTCGGCCGGATCTAACTTAGATGAGTCACTCATGATAGCTCATGAAAAAATGAGGATACAGGAAGTGGCGGTATTGGCTCAATCCACGCAGCAACATATGACGGCCCTGACCAACCCGCATGGATGCGTATCATTCCAAGCAACCAAGGATACAAATAAAGTGCCTATCGATGATCAGTTCCCAGAACACACCATAACCATTGGTGTCGGGTTAAGCAGCAAATAGGGAAGTGAGCTTGTCAACTTCCTCCATGAGAATCGAGATATCTTTGCTTGGTCTACACAGGATCTGCAAGGTGTGCCGAGGGAATTGGCCGAGCACTCTTTAAACGTAAGGCCCGGTGCTAAGCCGGTGAAGAAGCCTCTTCGGTGTTTCGCCGAGGACAGAAGAAAAGTCATTGGGGATGAAATAGCTAGGCTCCTTGCAGCTGGGTTTATCATGGAAGTACTCTATCCGGATTGGCTCTCTAATCGGATGCTTGTGGAAAACAAGAAGGATGATCCAAATATTGCCGTGGTATGGCGCATGTGCATTGATTAAACGAACCTGAATAAGGCGTGTCCAAAAGATCCATTCCCACTCCGTAGAATAGATCAAGTCATAGACTCGACTGTCAGATGCGAGCTGTTATCATTCATTGATGCGTATTCTGGTTTCCACCAGATACCCCTAAACCCGGATGATCAAATAAAGACTGCGTTTATTACCCCGTACAGGGCTTATTGCTATCGCACTATGCCGTTTGGATTACGTAATGCTGGAGCAACGTACCAGTGATGCATGCAAAAATGTTTACATGACCAAATAGGTCAAAACATGCAAGTTTATGTGGATGATGTGGTGATAGAAACTAAGGAAAGCAATATGCTCCTTGATGACATCCGGTAGACATTTGCGAACTTGAGACGGTTCTGAATGAAGCTTAACCCATAAAAATGCACCTTTGGTGTGCCTGCAGGAAAGTTGCTCCGTTTTCTAGTGTCTAGCTAAGGTATCGAAGCTAACCCGACGAAAATCTGGGCCATAGAGAGAATGGAACTGCCAAAATGTCTTAACTATGTGTAGAAGTTCACTGGTTGCTTGGCATCATTAAGCCGGTTTGTATGTCGGTTGGGAGAGAAGGCCTTGCCCCTCTACCAGTTAATGAAAAAGGTAGACAAATTCACATGGACACCACAAGCGGATAGCGCATTTCGAGAATTGAAAAAGATGTTATCTACTGCACCAATCCTAGCAGCACCACTACCCAAGGAGCCAATGTTGCTCTATGTAGCCACGCCCAACCGACTCGTAAGTGCAATAATCGTAGTGGAGCACGAAGAAGAAGGAAAGTTGGTGCAAAGGCCAGTGTATTATCTGAGCGAGGTATTATCTACTTCAAAACAGAATTACCCACACTATCAAAAGATGGCGTATGGCGCGTATATGTTGGCCAAAAAACTGAAACACTACTTTGAGGAACACCCCATCAAGGTGATATGTGAGGCACCTATATCAGAGATTATGAGTAACAAAGATGCAAGTGGGCGGATAGCAAAGTGGGAAATTGAGTTAGCCCCGTATGCAGAAGAGATGCGATCAAATCGCAAGCTGTGGTGGATTTCTTTGTGGACTGGGCCGAGATGCAATACGAGCCACCACTGCCGGACTCAAACTATTGGTGAATGCATTTCGACGGATCAAAATTGAAAGAAGGGCTAGGCACCGGGTAGTGCTTACCTCGCCCAAAAAGGATCAACTGAAATATGTCCTCCAAATCCACTTTAGTGCCTCAAATGATGTTGCGGAATATGAAGCACTGGTACATGGTCTCAAAGTAGCAAAAGAAGTGGGGATACGTCGGATACAATGCTTTGGAAACTCGGATTTGGTGGTGCAGCATGTATCTGGCAACTGGGACGCCTTGGATGCAAATATGGCCCTTTACAGATTTCATGTGCAAAAGATAAGCGGATTCTTCGAGGGACGTGAATTCCACCACATACCTCGGATTGAAAACGAGGCAGCCGACATACTGTCTAAGTTGGGCTCATCCCGGCAACTAATCCCACCAAATGTTGCCTTGGAACACTAAAGAAAACCATCAATTACTCCATCACACGAATCCGAATCAATCTACATCCCGGCATTTTCCGGGTCAGAAGCTACACCAATGGAAATAGATTGGGGAGTAACCTCAGCAAACCCGGGGACTGCTTTGGCAAACCCGGGGACTGCCTCAGTGATGCCTCAACGCATGGCGCCCAGAAAAGTGTTGGTACGTGGTTGATGTAGAGCTCGTTGGGAACCCCAAGAGGAAGGTATGATGAGCACAGCACCAAGTTTCCCTCAGTTATGACACCAAGGTTTAATCGAACCAGTAGGAGCAAGGAAACACCCCAAAGGTGTTACTAGTTGAGCTTTGGCAGGGCGCACTACCAGTGCTAGTAGCAACGTGGAGACCTGCACAACACAACAACAGAACTTTGTCCCCAACTTGCGATGAGGTTGTCAATCTCACCGTGTTTTGCGGAAAACAAAGGATTAAACGTATCAAATGGAAAGAAGTAATAGTCTGCAGAAAGTAAACAAAAGCAGTAAAAGATTGTAGATTGTATGTAAAAGACAAGGACCGGGATCCATAGTTCACTAGAGGTGGCTCTCCTTAAGATAGATAACATGCTGGGTGAACAAATTACAGCGGGGCAATTGACAAACATCGAGAAAGCAATACATGCATATACTAATCATCTTGACTCCTTTGAGACTTGATTGGGCATTACAACATTATACATAGACCACCATCCAACTGCATCTATGACTAATAATCCATCTTCAGGTTATCATCCGAACCCCCTCCAGTATTAAGTTGCAAGCAACAGATTATTGATTTACGAACTGCGTGTAAAGTAAACAATACGATTGTTCTATGAATAAAGAATTGTTGTTTTCTCCCTAGTAGCAACAGCACATCTAGTACCTTATTGAGCATAAATACTAACTCTTGGAGTTGCTAGCATCTACTTGAAGCATGCAAGATCACAAATAACAAAGACATGATAGAATCAATAATCAATCTGAAATAGCATCTCAATATCCATCGGATCCCCGCAAACACAACATGCAGAATTACAAATAGATGATCTTGATCATGAATGAAGCTCACAAGACCTAGACATGAAAGCACAAAGGAGTAGAACCAGCCATCTAGCTACTACATGGATCCGTAGTCCAAGGATGAACTACTCACGCATCACACTGGAGACTTGCATGGTGATGAAGAAGGCCTCCAGGGTGAATTCCCCTCTCCGGCAAGGTGCCGGGAAGAGCTTCAGATCCCTCCCGATCTAGGGATGGAGATGACGGCAGCTACAGACTCTTTCATGGATTTTTGATCGGGTCCTTAGGGTTTACGTCCCGAGGGCATCTTATAGTCGGAAGGGGAGGCCGAGGGGGTGCCAGGGCTGGCCTCACCACCCCTTGGCGCGGGCCAGCCTGGGCCGCGCGGCCAGGGGGTGTGGATGCCCTCTTGCCCCTCTCCGTCTCGTATTCTGGCACTTGATGACATCCAGAAAAATAGGCACTTTGGCTTTTGTCCCGTCTAATTCCGAGAATATTCATTTTCTGACTTTCCTGGAACCAAAAACAGCAGAAAACATGCAGCTGGCACTATGGCTCTTGTTAATAGGTTAGTCCAAGAAATCATATGAAAAGTACTCCAAAGTTGGAACAAAACACAAGAAAGTGGATAAAACCAAGCATGGAACATCAAAAATTATAGATACATTTGCAATGTATCAACATCCCCAAGCTTAACTCCTGCTCGTCCTTGAGTAGGTAAGTGATAAAAAGAAAGAATAATTTTTGAGGTGACATGCACCATCAAAGACTTGATCAAAGTATTTGTAAAACATTCAAAGCTAGGATCATAGTACTTCAATCATAACATGAAAGACAAAGTTCTAGCAATAAGACAAAGAAACTATGATGCAACATGAAATGGCACAAACAAAAGATTCATGAATAACAATGCTTTGCAAGAAGTTTGTTTGTTTCACATAAAGAAAACATAGCATAATAGTATTCAGCTTGTCCCTCATAGAGTAGCAAATATAAATGCATAGGACACCTTCAAAGTTCATAAGAGTGACTAGATACAATAGTTTAAAACAAGCAATATCAAAGTATGCATCAATCAACTAGTCTTGGGACAATGCATATAGAACTAAGAATGGCCACTATGCTCTCAAAGTAAGTGCATAAAGATAGAAGGTGGAGACTCAATGTAATGGTGGAAGAAAGGCCTTTGTAAAAGGAAGTAGGGATTCAAGTCTCATAAAGAGCTTACAAAAATTATGATACTTATAGCTTTCAGCTCTCATTGCCCCTATCATAAGCATCTTGAAGTGATTAAGGTTAAAGTGAACAAACTATGGTGTACATGCTTGACGAAGTATAAGTCAGAAATCTCATGTCCCTTGTATACGAGGGGTCGCTCGTCATGCTACTCAAGTTTAGTCACCGGTAAGTTCTTGTCATCGTAAGTACATGTGTATCATAGAGAACCGGCAACGGGGTACCCCTTGCCCGATGATACGGAAGAATCCCCATATCAAAATGACAAGGCAAGCAGACAACGAGCATCTCAGCATTCTTCTTATTTACCATGGGAATATGGTGCTTTTTCTCTCTTTTCTCTTTTCATAGTATCTCTTTTTTTCTCTTTTTTCTCAATATAGGACTCTTTTTTTATAAGAAAATGCTTCATAGACAGCTCATTATGGTTACGCTACAGGTTTCCACCATGTCAGCATGGATTAGACCAGCGGCCCAGGCGTTTCTCTAACACATATACATAACTCCATGGACTTACAAGCTCCCCTTTCATTTCACACCGACGACATCCATATACAAAAGAGCATGATATCAACTAGGTACAAGTACCAAGTGCAATGTTGAAAGCGTTCCCCATGAAAGCATGGTTCTGCTAATTCCTGACAAATAAGTGCAAGCATATACAACATAGAAGACACAATGGTTCAAGTTTATTAAGGGCAATAAAGTAAAGTGTGCCATCAAGAGCTTTAATCACTAGTTTTCTCATAACAAGTCTAATTTGGAAGGTAAACAAAAGCATGAATATACTTGGAATAGCATAAGCTAGTAGGTAGGTATGGTAGACTCTTTGGAGTAACTTGGTTTAGGGAGTTGGATGCATGAGTGGAACTCATACTTTGTTGTGGACGCTAGCAAAAGACTGGGAGCGACAAACTAAGAGAGCAATAATGGCCATAATCATGCAGAGCGATAAAACAACATTGATCAAAGCATAAAGTGATACTACAAGTTGAAACCTAAAGGATCATAAATGCTATGGTGACTTGAGATAGTCATAACATGGTGTGAGCATGCACCAAGTCAACCCAAATAAAGCATCAAAGGAGAATACCACTATATTATGCTTTAATATGCTAAAACAACGCATGATTCATCCAAGGCACATTAAGCAATCTCAATTGTTTATAAGTAGTCATGCTACAGCAAATAATACTAAGCATAAAGCCAAAACAATATCAATCATGGCATGACAAAGCATAGGTCACAGTCAAAAGCAAGCTCTCTTTAGCACATAAGCTTGAACTTTCCTACTCTTTTCCAAACCAAACCAACCTATTTGCAAACCAATGTATGTAAGAGGGGGTCCAACCAATTTATTCAGAAAACTAAGCAAACCAAAGAAAACGAAAAACCAAAACGAAAACGAAAAAGAAGACGCTTCAAGAACAACACAATTGTGCATGAAACAATAAAAATGAAGCGTTTGGAAGAAACCTGGAATTTTTATTGATGAAGAAGGGGATGCCTTGGGCATCCCCAATCTTTGACGCTTTTACTTCTTGGATATTTCTTGGGGTGACATGCGTGACATCCCCAAGCTTGAGCTTTAGTCCATCCTTCATCTCATTACTCATTCATTCCATACACCTGAAATTTTTCCTTCATACAAAACTTCACACAATCTTTATTAGCAACATTAGTGCACTCAAGATAAAAGGTCTTAAGGTTCAGTTCTAGCACCAAATTAACTTACATTAGAACACTAGATACTGTAGCACTTCCCTCAAAAATCTCAATTCCCCAAAAGAACTCAACAAGGAAGCAACAAGAAGCAAATGCAGAAAATGGCAGAAATCTGTCAAAACAGACCAGCAGGTAAAGACGAATTTTTTTCGAAGACATTCTGTTGCTCAAATAAAAAGTGTTGAACTAACGAAAGTTAGATAACAACCAGGGGCATAAGGACAAAAATTCACCCCTCAAAAAGACGTTCAGATAATTTACATGAATTTTTACGGTGAAGCACAGAAATCTGTTTCGGGACAGCAACTTTCCTAATTATTACTTCTCTCTCTTTAGCGGTTACTCTTGGCACAAAAACCAAATAAAAAGGATAAGGAGAGGTTATTACAGAGGTAATAAATTCCAAAACTCATCTAAAACTTTTGGGTTATCTCCCAATAAGTACTTTTCTTTAACGCCTTTAAGTTAGGCATAAGAAGCAAAGAAAGAATCAAGTGTTCTCAAATGAAGAAGCATTAAGACCAAATTTTGTTTTCATAGCAGAAGCAAAAGAAATCTTTTCTCTCTTTTTTGGGAAGTGTTCTATACCTTTCTTGAGTGGGATTTGATATTAAATGGTACCTTCTTTCATATCAATGATGGCACCAATAGTTCTAAGAAAAGGTCTTCCCAAAGTAATAGGACAAGAATCATTGCATTCAGCATCCAAAACATAGAAATCAACGGGGACATATGAATTGTTAACCATAATAAGAACATCATTAAGACTCCCCATGAGTTTATTTTTAGCATTTTCATCAAGTGGGACATTCAAATAACAATCTTCAAGAGGAGGCAAATCGAGCATATCATAAATCCTTCTAGGCATAATAGAAACACTACTATCAAGATCACATAAAGCTTTGAAATCAAATTCATTCACTTTCAAATTAATGATGGGGTCCCAACCATCTTCTTGTTTTATAGGAATAGAATCTTTATTTTTCATCTTTTCTTCTTTAATCTTTATGAGAGCATCAGTAATGTGTCTTGTAAAGGCCATGTTCATAGCACTAGCATTAGGACTTTTAGCAAGCTTTTGTAGGAACTTAATAACTTCAGAGATATTGCAACCATCAAGATCAAAATCAACTTTATCATCTAAAGTAGTAGAACTATTACTAGCCTCAACACTAGTGGTGGTGATAGTAGAAACACTAATGTTTCTAGCAATTTCATCTTCTCTTTCCCACTTAGCATGTAATTCAGCTAATTGTCTAACATTTTCATCAATTCTTACTTGTATAGCATTAGTAGCTGCAAAGGGATTGTCATTAGTTTTAGGTTTAGCAGCCATTTTATTCAAAGAAGATTGAGCTTCAGCCAAAGATACTATATTTCTTTCAGCATTAAAGAGTTTTTCCTCAATAGTTTTATTGAAAGCAGTTTGTTTACTAATAAACTCTTTAAGCATAACTTCAAGTTCAGAGGGAGCACTCCTTTTATTGTTGTAAGAATTTCCATAAGCATTACCATTGTTGGGAGGATATGGCTTATAATTGTTGTTACCAAAATTGTTCCTATAAGCATTATTACCATAAGCATTGTTGCCAAAATTGTTATTAATTTTGAAGTTCACATCAACTTGCTCTTCTTGAGCAACCAAAGAGGCTAAAGGAACATTATTTGGATCAATATGGGCTTTCCCATTAACAAGCATAGACATAATAATATCATCTTATCACTCAAGGAGGAGGTTTCCTCAACAGAATTTACCTTCTTACCTTGTGGAGCTCTCTCAGTATGCCATTCAGAATAATTAACCATCATATTGTCCAGAAGTTTTGTTGTAGCACTTAAAGTGATGGTCATAAAGGTTCCTCCAGCAGCAGAATCCAATAGGTTCCTTGAAGAATAGTTCAATCTTGCATAAAAAGTTTGGATGATCATCCAAGTAGTAAGTCCATGAGTGGGAGAATTCTTTACCAAAGATTTCATTCTTTCCCAAGCTTGAGCAATATGCTCATTATCAAGTTGTTTAAACTTCATTATTTTTCTTCTCATGGATATAATCTTAGCAGGAGGATAGTATTTTCCAATAAAAGCATGTTTGCACTTAGTCCAAGAATCAATACTATTCCTAGTTAAGTAATTCAACCATTCTTTAGCTTTTCCTCTCAAAGAGAAAGGAAACAATTTTAGCTTAATAATATCACCATCTATATCCCTATGCTTTTGCATCTCACAAAGTTCAACAAAGTTATTTAGATGGGAAGCAGCATTTTCATTACCAATACCAGAAAATTGTTCTCTCATAACAAGATTGAATAAAGCAGGTTTTATCTCAAAGAAAGTATCTTCAGGCACAGGTGGAGCAATAGGTGTGCTCATAAAATCATTGTTGTTGGTGCTAGTGAAGTCACACAACTTAGTGTTTTCAAGAGTAGTCATTTTTTTTTGGGTTTTCAAATAAGAAATCAAACAAGTAGAACTAATTTTTTTGGTGTTTTTTTGATAACAAAACAAGCAAACAAAACAAAAAGAAACTAAGAAAAAAAACAACAAAGTAAAGAGATTGGTTATGAGGGACTCCCCTTGTGAAGATGTCCTTGACTCTCTGGCAACGGCGCCAGAAAAATGTCTTTTGATGGCGTGTGGTTGATGTGGGAGTTTCTTCTTTTTCGTTCCCCGACAACGGCGCCAGAAACATGCTTGATGGCTCAATGCGCGGCGCCCAGAAAAGTGCTGGTGCGTGGTTGATGTAGAGCTCGTTGGGAATCCCAAGAGGAAGGTATGATGAGCACATAAGCAAGTTTCCCTCAGTTATGAAACCAAGGTTTAATCGAACCAGTAGGAGCAAGGAAACACCCCAAAGGTGTCACTAGTTGAGCTTTGGCAGGGCGCACTACCAGTGCTAGTAGCAACGTGGAGACCTGCACAACACAACAACAGAACTTTGTCCCCAACTTGCGATGAGGTTGTCAATCTCACCGTGTTTTGCGGAAAACAAAGGATTAAACGTATCGAATGGAAAGAAGTAAAAGTTTGTAGAAAGTAAACACAAAGCAGTAAACAGTTTATAGATTGTATGTAAAGAAAAAGGATCGGGATCCATAGTTCACTAGAGGTGGCTCTCCTTAGATAGATAACATGCTGGGTGAACAAATTACAGCGGGGCAATTGACAAACACCGAGAAAGCAATACATGCATATACTAATCATCTTGACTCCTCTGAGACTTGATTGGGCATTACAACATAATACATAGACCGCCATCCAACTGCATCTATGACTAATAATCCACCTTCAGGTTATCATCCGAACCCCCTCCAGTATTAAGTTGCAAGCAACATATTATTGCTTTACGAACCGCGTGTAAAGTAAACAATACGATTGTTCTATGAACAAAGGATTGTTGTTTTCTCCCTAGTAGCAACAGCACATCTAGTACCTTATTGAGCATAAATACTAACTCTTGGAGTTGCTAGCATCTACTTGGCCAAGATAGCTACTAACAACGAAAAGCATGCAAGATCACAAATAACAAAGACATGATAGAATCAATAATCAATCTGAAATAGCATCTCAATATCCATCGGATCCCCGCAAACACAACATGCAGAATTACAAATAGATGATCTTGATCATGAACGAAGCTCACAAGAGCTAGACATGAAAGCACAAAGGAGTAGAACCAGCCATCTAGCTACTACATGGATCTGTAGTCCAAGGATGAACTACTCACGCATCACACTGGAGGCTTGCATGGTGATGAAGAAGGCCTCTAGGGTGAATTCCCCTCTCCGTCAGGGTGCCGGCAAGAGCTTCAGATCCCTCCTGGTCTAGGGATGGAGATGACGGTGGCTATAGACTCTTTCGTGGATTTTTGATCGGGTCCTTAGGGTTTAAGTCCTAAGGGCATATTATAGTCGGAAGGGGAGGCTGAGGGGGTGCCAGGCCTGGCCTCACCACCCCTTGGCGCGGGCCAGGCTGGGCCGCGTGGCTAGGTGGTGTGGCCGCCCTCTGGCCCCTCTCCATCTCGTATTCTGGCACTTGATAACATCCGTAAAAATAGGCACTTTGGCTTTTGTCCTGTCCAATTCCGAGAATATTCATTTTCTGACTTTCCTGGAACCAAAATCAGCAGAAAACAGGCAGCTGGCACTGTGGCTCTTGTTAATATGTTAGTCCAAGAAATCATATGAAAATTACTCCAAAGTTGGAACAAAACACAAGAAAGTGGATAAAACCAAGCATGGAACATCAAAAATTATAGATACATTTGCAATGTATCACTCAGCAAACCTGGGGACTAGCCAGCCAAACCCGGTGGGAGTTATGTCGGCGGATGCAATGGAAACTGATGAGGAACCTTTCTCAATCTGAGATATACCCACTTGGGCCAAGCCAATATTTGACTTCCTGAAAGAGGGAATCTTGCCAGGTGATGAGATACTCTCAAGGAAGATCTAGAGAAGGGCAAAGGCCTATACCATTATCAATGCCGAACTATACAAGAGGAGTGTAACCACAATACTATAGCGGTGCATTGACCCGGAGGAAGGACTTGACATACCTCGGGATATCCACCAAGGAGAATGTGGTCACCATGCATCTTCAAGAGCATTAGTGGCAAAAGCTTTCTGGCATGGATTTTATTAGCCAAGTGCTTTGGAGAAAGCAGAAGATTTGGTGATAAAATGCAATGGTTGTCAGAGATACGCCATGAAAACTCATCTGCCAATGTCGGAACTCAAAACTATCCCCATTACTTGGCCATTTGTTGTATGGTGCCTAGACATGGTAGGGCCATTTAACCCAGCTAAAGGAGGAATGACCCATATCCTAGTTATGGTCGACAAATTCACCAAATGGATCGAAGTGAAGCCAATCAGGAAATGTGATGGGGAAACAGCGGTGAAGTTTCTCAAGGATATAATCTTGAGATATGGCTACCCCCACAGTATCATAACTGATAATGGCACAAATTTCGCTGAAGGAGTATTTGCGAGGTTCTGCCGAGAAAAGAAAATCCGGCTAGATCTAGCCTCAGTGGCCCACCCCGCATCGAACGGGCAAGTGGAAAGATCCAACGGACTGATATTTTCCGGGATAAAACCTCGGCTCATAGAGCCGCTGGAAAGATCAGCGGGGTGCTGGGTAGAAGAACTACCAGCAATACTGTGGAGTTTAAGAACAACTCTGAATCGATCAATAGGATATACGCCATTTTTTCTGGTATATGGGGTAGAAGCTGTATTACCAACCGACATAGAGCATGATTTGCCAAGAGTCACCCAATACACAGAAGCCGAAGTGCGGGAAGCCCAACATAATGATGTTGATCTGCTGGAAGAACATCTTGGCGAATCATGCTTCTGTGTATTGGGTGACTCTTGGCGAATCATGCTCTATGTCGGCTGGTAGTACAACTTCTGCCCCATATACCAGAAAAAATGGCGTATAGCCTGTTGATCTATTCGGAGTTATTCTCAAACTCCACAGTACTGCTGGTAGTTCTTCTATCCAGGATCCCGCTGATCTTTGCAGTGACTCAATGAGCCAGGGTTTTATCCCGAGCAAGACTAGTCCGTTGGATCTTTCCACTTGCCCATTCGACACGGGGTGGGTTACTGAGGCAATGTCTAGCCGGATCTTCTTCTCCCAGCAGAACCTCGCAAGTGCTCCTTCAGCAAAGTTTGTTCCACTATCAGTTATGATACTATGGGGATATCCATACCTCCATGTTATATCTTTGAGGAAAGTTACTGTTGTTGCCCCATCACATTTACGGATTGGCTTTACTTCAATCCACTTTGTAAACTTGTCCACCATAACCAAGATGTGGGTCATTCCTTCCCTTGACGGCTTAAATGGCCCTACCATTTCTAGGCACCACACAGCAAATGACCAAGTAATAGGATGGTCTTGAGTTCGGACATTGGCATGTGGGTTTTTGTGGCGTATCTCTGGCAACCATTGCATTTCCTCACCATATCCTTTGCTTGTTCCAGGGCACTTGGCCAATAAAATCCATGCCGAAAAGCTTTTGCCACTAATGCTCTGGAGGATGCATGATGGCCACATTCCCCTTGATGGATATCTCGGAGTATGTCAAGCCCTTCTTTCGGATCTACGCATCGCTGCAGCACAGTGGTTACACTTCTTTTGTACAGCTCGGCATTGAATATTGTATACGCCTTCGCCCTTCTTTGGATTTGCCTTGAGAGTACCTCATCGTCCGGCAAAGTTCCTTCTTTTAGGAAATCAAATATCGGTTTTGCCCATGCAGGTATAGCTCGGATGGGAAAAAGCTCCTCATCAACTTCCATTGCATCCACCAACATTACTCTGGTCGGACTGAGCTGAACAGTCCCCGGGTTACACGAGGCAGTCCCCGGGTTTAGCTAGGCAGTCCCAGGGTTTGCTGAGGTGCTTCCCTAGTCTATTTCCATTGGATTAGCTTCAGGTCCGGAGATGGCCGGGATATATATTGATTCGGATTCTGGTGATGGTGTAATAGATGGTTTCCTCAAGTGTTCCAACGCAATGCCTGGTGGAATTGGTTGACGGGACGATCCTAGTCTGGATAAGATGTCAGCTGCCTCATTTTCGATTCGAGGTACATGATGGAATTCACACCCCTCGAAGAAACCACTTATCTTCTAAACATAAAATCTGTAGAGTACCATGTTTGCATCCAGAGCATCCCAATTGCCAGACACTTGCTATACCACCAAATCCAAATCACTGAAACACAGTATCCGATGTATGCCTACTTCCTTTGCCACCTTAAGCCCATGCACAAGCGCTTCATATTCGACCACATTGTTTGATGCACTAAAATGGATATAGAGGATGTATTTCAACCGGTCTTTCTTGGGCGAGGTGAGCACTACCCTGGCCCCCGGTCCTTCCTTTAGCTTTGATCCGGCAAAGCGCATCCGCCAGTAATTTGAGTCCGGTAGAGGTGGTTCATACTGCATCTCAGCCCAATCCACAAAGAAATCTGCCACTACTTGTGACTTGATCGCATCCCTTCTATCAAATTGTGGTGCATACGGGACTAACTCAATTTCCCATTTTGCAATTCGGCCGCTAGCATCTTTATTACCCATAATCTCGGATATGGGTGCTTCACACACCACCTTGATGGGGTGCCCCTCAAAGTAGTGTTTGAGTTTCTTAGCCGACATATACACATTGTACGCCATCTTTTGATAGTGAGGGTAGTTCTGTTTTGACACCGACAATACCTCGCTCAAGTAATACACATGACTTTGCACTGACTTTCCTTCTTTGTCGTGTTCCACTACGATTACTGCACTTACGACTCGGTTGGTTGCGGCTATGTAGAGCAACATTGGCTCCTTGGGTAGTGGCACAGCTAATATTGGTGCAGATGACAACATCTTTTTCAACTCATGGAATGTGTTATCGCTTGCGGTGTCCATGTAAATTTATCTACCTTTTTCATTAACTGGTAGAGGGGCAGGGCCTTCTCTCCCAGCCGACTTACAAACCGGCTTAACGATGCCAGGCAACCAGTGAACTTCTGCACATTATTAAGGCACTTTGGCAGTTCCATTCTCTCTATGGCCCGGATTTTTGTGGGATTGGTTTCAATACCTCGGCTGGAGACAAGGAAACCGAGTAATTTTCCCACCGGCACACCAAAGGTCCATTTTTATGGGTTAAGCTTCATCCAGAACCTCCTTAGTTTTGCGAATGTTTGCCGGATATCTTCAAGGAGCGTTTTGCTTTCCTTGTTTTTTATCACCACATCATCCACATAAACTTGCACATTCCGACCTATCTGATCGTGTAAACATTTTTGCATGCATCGCTAGTACGATGCTCCTGCATTACGTAACCCGAACGGCATAGTGCGATAGCAATAAGCCCCATACGGGGTGATAAACGCAGTCTTCATTTGATCATCCGGATTTAGGGGTATCTGGTGGAAACTAGAATATGCGTCTATGAATGACAACAGTTCACATCCGACAGTTGAGTCTATGACTTGATCTATCCTAGGTAGTGGGAATGGATCTTTTGGACACGCCTTATTCAGGTTCGTGTAATCAATGCACATATGCCATACTACTGCCACATTCGGATCATCCTTCTTTTTCTCCACGAGCAACGGATTAGAGAGCCAATCTAGGTAAAGTACTTCCATGATAAATCCGGCTGCAAGGAGCCGAGCTATTTCATCCCCAATGGCTTTTCTCCTATACTCGGCGACGCGGCGGAGAGGTTGCTTCACCGGCTTTGCCCTGGGTCTTACATTTAAAGAGTGCTTGGCCAACTCCCTCGGCACACCTTGCAGGTCCTGTGTAGACCAAAAATGTCCCGATTCTCACGGAGGAAGTTGACGAGCACGCTTTCCTATTTGTGACTTAACCCAACACCAATGGTTACGGTGCGCTTCGGAAATTGATCATCAACAGGCACTTTCTTTGTATCCTTTGTCGCTTGAAATGATACACTTCCATGCGGATTGGTCAGAGCCGGTATATGCTGCTGCGCGGACTGAGCCAATGCCGCCACTTCATGTATTCTCCTCTTTTCTTGAGCTATCACGAGTGACTCGGCTAGGTTGGATCCGGCAGAAGCGCACTCGATCAAATGCTTGAAGTCCCCTGATATGGTAATCACTCCCCTTGGTCCGGGCATTTTCATCTTCAGGTAACTGATGTGAGTACTTGCCATGAACTTGCTCAGAGCAGGTCTGCCGAGTAACGTGTGATAAGCACTTTACAAGTTCACCACTTCAACTCCAAATTTTCAGTCCGGCGGTTATCCCTTGTTCCAAACAGGACATCAACCCGGACCTTACCAATAGGCTCACCAGATATGCCTGGCACAATTCCATGGAAAGTGGTCCTCGTAGCTTGGAGCATGTTCTCCGAGATCCCCAATTTGTGCATGGTATCCTTGTACATGATGTTAATGCTACTGCCATTGTCTGTCAGTACCTTTGAGAACCTCACATTGATATTTGTCCCAATGAACATTGGATCCAGGACCAACGCGTAGGTCCCTAGACTCGGCATAATTTTTAGGTGATCCTTGATACTCCAAGTAATCTCCTGATCTGACCAAGGCATATACCCCACCACAGCCGGCATTACTACATTCACCTCCATATGCAGGTGCTGCAAACTCTTTCTGCTAGTCTCTTCCGTGGTAAACACACAGTAACTCTGATGATGCTCCTTATACTCATTTCTCCCCTCATCGTCGTGGTACCCCTGGTCTTGTTGATGTTGGTTATTCACTTGATGCACTGCATCCCTCCTTTCCTAGTTCTCATACCTCGGCGGAGGCGGAGGCAACATAACATGTTGTCCGTTACCCCCGCCCCAGTAAATAGTTGCTACCGAAGTGCTGCATGACGAGGTGCATCGTGCCGAGATGCCTGAGCATTCCCCGAACTAGCTTGCTCTAACTTCCTCATCCATTCACATTGCTGGGTCGTATGGTTCGCCGGGATGGACTTTGTGTATGGAACTTGCATGGCTAATCCAGCATAGACTTGAATGTATACCTCAGATGGTCCTTCCTCTCTTGCCATTGTTTCTTCTGCTCCGAGGTCCAGGGCTTCTTTCCTTCACTTTTTTGTTGCCACTATTGCCAACCAGTTTTCTGACGCTGGCTTGCACCGGCATTGGGCTGATCTCGGTCCACAATGGCTACTTGCTGTGAGTTGTACCTGTAATCTGGATGATCGTCCCTCCTTTTACCTTGGAAATCATTCCTCTTGGATGCTCCGGAACCATCTCTATTGTAGTACTCCTCGTTGGACTCGCTTGACATTAACCAGGGTTGCGTTGGGTCTCCTAAGGCATACGAATTTGCAATCTAGATTGTCTCGGCCAAAGTGGTTGGCATATCTCGTTGCAACCTCTGCCACAACATACTACCATACCTACATCCTTGGGCGAACCACGCTATAGCTTGTGATTCAATTACCCATTCGCATGAGTTGCGCACATTGCACCACCGAGTCAGGAATTCTCTGTCCGGCTCATTTGGTCTCTGTTTGCATAATGCTAGAGTCTGTGGCATGTTTGGCCTCTTGTAGGTGCTCGAGCAGTTGCTTACGAACAGCTCAAAATCCATCCAACAGTTGATACTCCCTGGCGGCAAGTTGTTTAGCTAAACCCTTGATGGTCCTTCCAGCATCTGTGGTGCGTATCTCATAGGCCATCTCAAGTTTCCACCAGCTATGTTCACTGCAGTTGCATAATCAATAAGCCAATCATCCGACTTTGTACTACCATCGTACGTCTTCGTTCCTCTTGCCAGTTGAAAATTCGGCACTGGTGGCTCCCTCATGATCCGAAGTCCAAAACATGCCAAACCCGGAGGACCTTGTACCTCAATCAGCTCCGACCTATAGATTCAATCCAGCTTCAATCTGGCGGCATCCGGCTGCAAGTTCCTGCTTCCCAATCTTGACCCAATCACGTGGTGCTTCGGTCTGGGGAATCCGGCATCAACCATTGCCGAATAACCATCACTGTATCTGTCCTGAACCGGACAAGCATTTTGCTGTTGTATTGCAGGGCCTGCGCTTCTCTCCTGCCGGGGTGCGTACTGCTGCTGGTGGTGCCGAGGCGCATTTTGCCCTGTTTCCGCTGGATTACGCTGTCCAACATTGCCATTGACGACATTCCTCTGACCGACATTTCCTTAGTCACGGTTACCTCGGCTTGCTTCACCTCGGCTAACACTGTGGTGATCCTCATCAACTTGCACTGCTTTTCCTTTCCCTGCCCTAACCGGGTCATACGGGACCATCTGTTTGTCTCGTCTCCCCGAGGTTACCACCTCCTCTCTCCTAGGAGTGTGACCCGGGGACGACGCGGCCCCAGCAGATTTTGTTGGGTTGTTCCTTGCCGAATGAACCACGTGAGATGCTCCGGGCTGCGCCGGGTTTGCCTTGTTCATTTCCTCATTTTGCTGGAAAGCCACCCTCAACAAGTGGTTTACCCTCTCCTGTTGCCTTTCCCGGTCCTCTCTGGTTAAACCATGTAACTCAGACGCAGCTACGTTTGCAGCCCTGAGGTTCTTTGTTGAGGTACTGTACCTCTCCAGCCCTCATGTTACTATAGTAGCGGTTTGACTCGGCCTAGGCTCACACTCTTTGTCAATTTCCGTAATCAGGTTTCTACCTCAGATTTTTACTCCATCTATGCGGTTTGCCTTCGCATATTCAACGACTACTGCAACTCAGCTACTTTTTTCGTCCTAGCTAACATTTTCTGCCTAGTCTCCTCTAACTCAGCTTGCACCTAAGTCGGATCTAGTACGGGAGCTATTAGTGTCGCCAGGCTATCTATTGCTTGATGAAGTACATTCTTTGTCCTCTCTAGTGGGGGGAATCTAAACCTTGCTTGCTTTGGTGTGACTTCTAGATCTGGCGCTGGATCCTTGCTTGCTCCTGCGTTTGGCGCGGTCATCATGACCTCAACACAGCTTGCGGGGTGAATGATACGTGGGCCGCTAGCCACGCTGAGAGGTGGCTCACCTCCTTCGACGACGTGCCGCGGGTGAACGTAGGACTCGTCCATGCCAACATAGATCTTGTGTGCACCAAGCTTGATGAAGAGGCCATTGCACGGAGGAGGACACCTACCGAAGCTTCCAGCATTCTCGCTGACGTAGTCCAGTGCTCCAAAGCACTAAACCATTCCGGAGACGATGCGCTTACTAGTGCCGATGATGTATCCTGTCTAGATTTTCACCCCTGCTAGCGCCGCTCGCCCCACGGTGGACGCCAACTATCGTGGTGGTGGCACGGCAGATGCCATGCATAGGCTAAATATGGGGCCAAAGTACGCTAGAGGAATCTAGGGAGGGATAGCGTGGTGATTCCACACACAAGTATTTGTATTTTCCCTCTATCAATGGTAGATTACGAGGGCTCCTTGAGCTGTTTGTGAGAAGGAGACTAGGTCTCTTACCCCCCACGACTGTGCTCTAGAGTTCTACCTTAGATAGAGAAAATGATCGACCCCCTTCTATGGAGGCCCCAGTGCTCCTTATATAGGCAAGCCCAGGGTACAAAGTTAGGGCATACGTAGAGGTGTATTCCCCGAATATGCCCCTTAGTAAAGCTAGATGCTTCTTTATTAACTTTAACGGCTAGTCCGGACTATGGACGGAATCCTCTACGAGCCCCTTGCCTTTTGGTGTCACCAGACATGGACTGTGTCAGCCGACATCGCCCGCGTCACCTTTATCGGCCACGCCCCGCTGGTCCTTCCCTCTACTCGCTTCACTCATGCTACAGTGGGCAGAAGCCCCTTTTGACCAACGGGAGATCCCTTCCTTGTCTTGAAAGCCAAGTGGTAGCCCGGCTTGCGCCCGACTAACATGGCAACGAGGGTACCTACTCACATGGTAGATAAACATGGTCGACATGTATTTCATGCCGGCCGGATTAATGCTAGGCAAACGCCCACCGGGCCGAGTTACTCTGTAAGTCGGCCTGCCTTGAGGTGACTCGGCCAGCACTTGCTTTGACTGCATCGTACCTCGGCTAACTCGGGCTTTATACCTAGTGTGACCCTACCCGGCGGTATCCCCCAATAGAGGTGCAGCACTTGGGGCACTAGAAGTCGTTGGAGCCGCAGGAGCTGTTAGGACTTCAATACGACCCTAGGGTCGGCTTTGGCACAACTACATCAGCCATGCTCTCCCGAGCGTTGACAACGCTTTTCAGTCTTCAAGGGTAAGTTCGTGAAAATCCCCTCCCATTACTGCATTACCAATAGATAGGTCCTGCCATTAGGGTTCTTGGCTAATGAATGCAAGTGCACAGATCGTTTGTAGCTAGTTTCGAAATAAAGATATCAACCCCACAAGGAGTAGTAGGCGAAAGACTAAAATACTTTTAACTACAACTAGACGAAGTACTTAAGGAATAACTTTAAGATGCAAGAAAAGTAGAGTTGTTTTGGGGTTTTTGATTGAACGAGGCAATTTAAAGTAAAGTAAAACTTAATGCAGAAGGTAAGAATCGCGTGTGTAAAAGAACTTTGGAACTACAATAGGGGAAAGGAATTCTTAGGGAGTGGTGGATACACCGCTAGCAATTTAGACTAAGCAATCAAGATTATTATAACGAATATTCTCATGATGTGTATATATGTGGGAGGAGATCCATATATAGACAAATAGGCAGCAACAACTGCTCACATCATCCTTCATAACCACAGTTGACGAATATACGACATCAATCGTATTATCCCGCTATTAAGGGATTTCTCCCGTGGCATGGACATGGCTTTATGAGTTCTCCTTGATTCCCCAAGTTAGTACGTAAAGAATGAAAACAGCTTTATAGTCATAGTAAGTGATATCATCCCTCCGTCTACCAACAAGTAATCCCCTTCATCGATTCCCCGTAGGAGGCAAATGTTAAGAAGGTGCACAACTCCTAACATCAAGATGAAGACAATTAACACATACACATAATGATGTATAACATAATAATCTCTATCTCATCTCAATCATATGCTAGGTTTTCTCCATCTCCCCAAGAACTAGAGATCTACTCAGACATGGAGGCAATCAACATCATGGCAATGGTAATGGAAACAATGTAAATGAATAGTTCTTGTATAAATCCACAACGAGTATAGAAATTACAGCAAGATCGAGATGGGGAGAGATGGATAGATGGAGATGGTGGTGATGCAGCGGTTGATGAAGATGGAGATCGATGCCTTGGCCTCCCAGATCTGCGTAGGGCGAAGATGGATCCCTTGAGCAAGTTCCCCCTCCAGATGCCTTCCGGAGGTGAGGTTTTGGTGATTTCTGTGTGTTCTGTATGTCGTCTCTCCGATCCAGTTGCACGGGGTGAAACTATTTGAAGAGGTGGCGGCGGCTCCAACTATACAACTGGAACTATACGGTCGGAAAAAGTATCATTGTCGTATAGTTGGTCGTTAAACCGTCTGTAAGCCTTGTTCGCTTCAGGTTTTCTTCTGGTATTATTGATATCTCCCAAATAAGCGATTTACGTTGTTTTTTACTCCTTTTCTCCTCAGTACAACTGCTCCAAGAATTGTGTCCATTGGATCCATCATCTGTCCTAATCCTGGTGAAAACAAACATAAAATTTGCGCGCGAGCGTCGTAAAATACCAAGATCCTACATCTAAAATGAAAAATAATAATGTAAAACATGATGCAAATATGCACTCATCAACTTCCCCAAGCTTAGACTCTTGCTCGTCCCGAGCAAGTTTAGCTTAATGGATGTGATCCTCATATTCATGAAGCTGAGTCAATAAAATAAATGAGGTAGTTGCAGCATGTGTTTATCATATACGATACACAGGAATAAGTTCATGAATAGTACCTTACTCGAACCATCTGAATAGTATTAGCAGGCTTCCATACCTTAGTGATCAATAGTTCACAAAAGATGAATCTCAACATAATGTAAAACTATTCGGTTCAACTGAATGAGTTAGCGAGGTAGTCCCAAGTGTTTTAGGATCAACGTATTCACTTGGGATTCAAAATCTTAAAAGTGTATCTTTTTCATACTACAATATAATGGTGTATTCCTATTCGCTCTTTGCACACTCACTCTTTTTCTTCTTCTTTTGTGTATATGCTCACACTTTTGTTCAAGTGTTATGCAAAGGAGCTAGCCATACATTCCACTTCATGTAGGAACTCAAAGTTTAACGATCTCAATTATCAAATTCCAATTGTATATGATGTATTTTTATGACTTGAAGATTCTACCTCGACTTTTTCTCACTCTATTTTGATAGCACTTTTTATTTTCCTTTGTTCGAGGTTTCTTTTTCAACTTAACTTCATAGATAATTTTTCTTTGTAAATCAAACCATAGACTTACAACATATTGACCAAATTATCTTTATATGTTCCATTAATACCAATGGTGTGGAAGACTACTATTTCTATCATCGAGTGCAAGTAAAATTATAATCAAGCCATTCATATAACCAATAAGAAAGCACAAACTCAATATTGCTCCATATATAATAATATACTTAGAATTTCATTAAAGGGATCGACTATTGCTGAAGGTAATTCTAATGATGCAAACTTTATTTCTAATTTGAACTAATGCAAAACAAAAATAGTGATATAAAACTTATAATATAGATTACAAGGTCTTTAAAGATCTCCCCAATCTTGGAATCAAGCTAGGCGGGATTAAATAACTCCTTGTTGGTACATATTCCTCCTCCTATGTAGGAAGAGTGTTGCCCTCTTCTTTTGTGTTGCCTTCTTTAACTATGCTTGCAAAACAGATGTTGAGCTTGGCCATGTCGTACTGAAGCTTCAGTAGTTTCTTCTTAAGGAATTTATTCTCATCTATCAACTCAAAGACAGTTTAAATCAAGAAACCAACACTACCATCGATGTTATCGACCTTTTTCTCAAGGTATTTGCTCATCATCCAGTAGGAGTCGATCCCTTCTCCAATTGTTTCAACGCATGCCTTTGAAGCTTTTTCCAACTCATAGATCTTATCATGAATCTCATCTTGCCGCACCTTCTTAGGTTTAAGAGGGGATGGACCTAGAGGAGGTTTATAATAGGATCCTATATTGTGACGGTAGGGATTAGAGAGATACTCATCCTTTCTCTTTCCCTGTTCCACTTGCCTCATCATCTCCATCCTTTTCGAGAACATGTTCTCCCAAATTGGGAGAGGCTTGATCTCCGAGCTGGATGATGATGATGATCCTTTAGGTTCTACTTCTTCGATCCTCTTCACGGGCTTCTCTTCTTTCTTCCTCCAGATTTTATTGACATGGAAGGGCTGCATGGCTTTGCTGCACGGATGTTTTAGAGGGGCTTGTATAGGGATGGCGAGGATATTTCGAGGTTGGAGGCTGTAGCTCTGCAAAACCTTAATGAAAAAGGTTAGATGTGGTCAGATTTAAAAGGGGAGGTCAAAAACCCTAGCCGCCTTTCATAACGAGCAACTATACGGGCGATGCTCGTATAGGTCCCGCCATATAGTTACGAACTGACTATAGAATTTTTTCTATGGTGGAACTAGCCTATATAGCCGGAACTATACGGGCAGGAAGTTTTATTCCCGCCATATAGTTGGTTGTTAAACTCTCTGTACTCCGAATAATTTTTTTGGAGATGGGTCGATATCTATATGACCACGACTATACAATCCCGCCGTATAGTTGGTCGTTAAACTATCAGAACTCATGAAATAGTTTTGTCAAAGTCATCGATATCTATACGACGGCAACTATACAGGCGGAATTTTAATTCCAGCCGTATAGTTGGTCGTTAAACTATCAGTACCTTTCATGGATGGAAGGGGTGATGTTGAAACAACTATACGACCGCAGCTATATGGCCAGAATTTTTATTCCCGTCGTATAGTTGGTCGTTAACCTTCTGTGTCCACCAAAAAAATTCTGCTTCTCCAAGGATCCTTTATTAATGTGAAACTTAACGAAATATCAAGTTTTAACAGAAAAATGTTAGCTTAGATCTTCGACCAATTTTGGAATTATCAATCTTCCTTCTTTGCTATAGCATCAAATGTTCCTTGTTTGACACAATGCTCAAATAAAACTTTAATTAAAAATTTAAAAACTTACTCAAACCTTTACTTCGCATGGGTTGCCTCCCATGAAGCGCTCTTTTATGGTCAATAGCTTGACCGTAGTGCTTCTCATTCTGTCTCGAGTCCATTCTTCTTGCAGTTGCCATTCCTTGTTTATCTTTGCTTAATCACTTATTCTGGGGTGATCACTTGTATGGTGACTGCACTTATATCTTCTTTTACTTGATAATGCTTTAATGGTTGTCCATTTACCACCCATGCAAGAGAGGGTGTTTTTCCCTGGAGCTTCACTGCTCCCAATGAATAAGCTTCTTCAACTATATATGGGCCTTCCCACTTTGATCTAAGTTTCCCTGGAAACATCTTAAGACAAGAATTATAGAGCAACACTTTGTCTCCACTTTCAAAGGTCTTATTCTCTATTTTTGTATCATGCCATCTTTTCACTTTTTCCTTAAACAACCTAGCATTTTCATAGGCCTCGCTTCTAAACTCATCTAAAGCATGAATATCTAATAAACGCTTTTCTCCTGCTGGTTTAAGATCATAATTAAGGTTCTTGATTGCCCAAAAAGCTTTGTGTTCCAATTCTAAAGGTAGATGGCATGCCTTACCGTACACCATCTTATAAGGTGTCATACCCATTGGATTTTAAACGCATTACGGTATGCCCACAGAGTGTCATTTAAGTTGTATGACCAATCTTTCCTTGATTTGTCCACCGTCTTTTCGAGTATGGTCTTTAATTCTCTATTAGAGAGTTCCACTTGACCACTTGTTTGAGGATGATATGGTGAAGCAACGCGGTGAGTTACTCCATATTTGCTGAGGATTTTCTTGAAAGTTCCTTTCATAAAATGAGAACCACCGTCAGTGATTAAAAATCTAGGAACTCCAAACCTGGGGAATATGACATCCTTGATCATCTTCACTGAGGTGGCTGCATCTGCATGACTTGTTGCAATAGCTTCAACCCATTTAGTAACACAATCAACCGCAACAATAATATGAGTATAACCATTTGATTCTATAAAAGGTCCCATGTAATCCATTCCCCATACATCAAAGGGTTCTATTATGAGACCAAAATTCATTGTCATTTCTTGTCTCCTACCTATATTACCTCTTCTTTCACAAGCATCACAGTATTCCACATACATGTGTGCGTCCTTGAGCAAGGTGGGCCAATAGAATCCGGATTGAAGTACCTTCGTTACAGTTCGCTTACCTGCATGATGTCCTCCATACGGACTGTCATGACAAGCTTTCAATATTGCATTCATTTCATGGTTAGGAACACACTTCTGAATCATTCCATTGGGTCCATGATGATATAGATCCGGATCATCCCAAAAGTAATATTTAAGATCATTAAAGAATTTCATTCTTTGATTTCTTGTCATACCAGGAGGTATAAATTTTGTTGCGAGACAATTAGCATAATCTGCATACCACAGATCAGCAATGTCAACATTTGCTAAAAATTCTCTCGGAAATGATTCATTTATAGGTGCGGGGTTAGTAACTATTCCCTCCATCCTGGAGAGATGATCTACTACTGGGTTATCTTTACCCCTCATATCTACTATTTGCAAATCATATTCTTGTTTTAATAAAACCCACCTAATCAACCTGGCTTCGCATCCTTTTCACAAGGAGGTGACGCAAAGCTTGGTGATCCGTATGAATTATTACCTTAGAATTAATGATGTAGGATCTAAATTTGTCGCAAGCAAAAATTATAGCTAGGAACTCTTTTTCTGTACTAGCATAATGTCTTTGAATCTTATTAAGAGGTCTACTAGCATAATAAATAACATTTAAATTCTTTCTGTCCCGGTGTCCCTACATAGCCCCTAAAGCATAGTCACTAGCATCACACATGATTTCGAAAGGTTCATCCCATTTTGGACATTGCATGATAGGGTGCTAAAACTAATTTATTCTTAAGGTTCTCAAAAGCTGTAATGCAGTCCTGATCTAAGTAGAATGGAGCTTCTTTATCAAGAAGGTTGGTGAGAGGCATAGCCATTTTAGCAAAATATTTTATAAAATGCTTATAAAAACATGTATGTCCCAGAAACATTTTTAAGTTTTTAATGTCCTGAGGTATTGGAAGATTTTCTATATCATTCATATTAGTTTTATCTATTTCTATTCCCTTCTCCGAAACCTTATTCCTGAAAACTTTACCTTCTGTTTCCGTGAAATGGCATTGTTCTCAATTCAAAACCAAATTTGAGTGCATGTATCTCTGCAAGACTTTGGTTAGATTGTAGAGGCAATTATCAAAGGTTGTTCCACAAACAACAAAATCATTTGTTAGAACTTCCATAGTCTTCTCAACAAAATAATCAAAGATATTTAGAACACATTCTTGAAAAGTTTCTGCTGCGTTACATAAGCCAAACGTAATTAATCTATAAGCATATCTGCCATAAGGGCAAGTGAAAGTTGTTTTGTCTTGATCTTCCGGTTGTATGGAAATTTGAGAATATCCAGAATAACCATCAAGAAAATAGAAATAAGAATTATTACTAAGTCTTTCTAAAATTATATCCATGAACGGTATAGGCTTATGATTTTTCTGTGTCTCTCGGTTCAGCTTCCTAAAATCAATGCACATACGATATCCTACAACAGGCCTTACAGGAACTAGCTCACCATCCTCATTCATGGCTTCATCAAGAGCACCTTGTCTTGGTATGCAATGAGCTGGGTTAACCCACTTACTGTCAGAGATAGGACATCTTATGCCAGAATCTAATAAGCGTATAACCTCTTTTCTTACTACTTCCTTCATTTTCGGATTAAGTCTTCTTTGCGTATCCACTACAGGTTTAGCATCATCAAGCATGGTAATCTTATGTGTTACAATAGATGGATCTATTCCTTTAATATCACTTAGAGTGTATCCAAAGGCTTCACGATGCTTAACCAAGACCGAAAGGAGTTTATTTGTTTCATTCTCCGATAAATTTTTGCTAATAATAATAGGACATTTATTTTCATTATCTAAAAACTCATACCTCATATCGTGTGGAAGTTGTTTCAATTTAATTGGTGGAGGTTCTTCATCTCCTTTTCTTACCAGTTCTTCATTGTCATGTGGATTTTGTGCTTCTGGAACTAAATCAAGGTAATCATCCATGTCTTCTCTCTCCTCGTCATCTTATGCTTCCTCCCAATTAATTAGGCTCCTCTCTAATTCATCTTGTGGAGTACTAAAATGAATTGCGGCTAGCTCGGCAATTGTTTTCTCTTCCTTGATATCTTCCACTCCATATGGCCTCTTCTTTAGTTTGGCGAAGTGGAATATCATTTCCTCTTCTCCAAACATCAGTGAAATAGTCTCCTTCTTATTATCAACTCGAGCTTTGGTTATGGAAAGAAAAGGCCTGCCTAAAAGAATAGGACAAAAAGAATCTTGAGGCATATAAACAATATGAAAATCAAGGGGGTACATGAGTGATCCAATAAAGACAGATATTTCTGATTACACCTTCCGGTTATATATTGGTCCTATTAGACAATTTAATAGTAGTGTCTACCGGTTCCACATCTGGATTATTTAAATTGTAGCGAAGTTCCTCATAAAGTGATGAAGGCATAATATTTATAGTGGAAATTGGCTCACAAATTCCGTATAAGAAAGTTTCTCCATAATATATAGGAGTCATAGGTTTATAAGTTCCGATACCTCATACCTTACCTTCGATAAACTTTGAGGTTTCGAGGTCTAGCATAACCACTTCATCATCCACTATTTGTGCTTCCATAAGATCCTTTAATATAACATTATTTATATTGGTAGCTTCAGGGTTCTTTTCTGGTTTCTTTGGTATGTTCTTTATTTGTTCTTCCTCTTTTTGCCTTTTCTCGATGATCTCTTGAATAGGTACAGATACCTTTGATCTGGATTATGGATGTAGTATAGCTTCTTTTTCCCTAGTAGACCTAGGTTATCAAATCCTCCAAATTGATTCTATTGAACCAAACTTAAGTAATGGGGCTTAATTTCATAGTCATCAGCAGCGATTGCTGGCTGAGTAATATGAGTACGCAAATAATCATATTGGGAGTAGCAAACTCCCCAAGCTTATTTTCAGCCATACTTCCTATGTTTTTGGGTTTTCTTAGATAAAGAATTATAACAGTAAAGGCAATAATTTAAAGACTAACTAATTTTTTGGTTTATCAAATAAAGAATGAAAGCAAACTAACAAAATTAAAAACAAGAATTAAAACTAGCAAGGTTCCTAATAACCTCACCAGGGTAGCTATTGCTTCCCTAGCAACGGCGCCAGAAAAATGGTTGATACCTTCGATCCAGATTACGGATGTAGTATAGCTTCGTTTTCCCTAGTAGACCTAGGTTATCGAATCCTTGGGACGCGAATGCGTAGTGAAGTTACTTTAATGGACCTTTGGGAGTTCTAGAATTCCTTTTGTGTTTTTACCGGACCAATAGCTTGCGTCTTTTTGTTGTTGCCGATGATGGAGAGGGAGGGCCTAGGGCGTTCGGTTTCACCTGTAGCTGTGCAAAACATCTAATGGAAATAAAAGATAGAAATTGAAGGAAATATGCCCTAGAGGCAATCATAGAGATGATTGTATTTCATGTGTATCCATGAGTTATTATAATGTTCCTTGAATATCCATATACCAGGCAACTTGTATTGATTGGCAATTATGTGAATTGTTTGTGAAACTCTTTACTTGTATGGTTATCTAATAATTGTCCCTAGTCGGAGTTCATGCGAGGACACACGTGAATATTAGACTAGCACATCGATTGGTTAATGACTATGTTTCGCAAGTCATTGACATAGAGATGTCAAACCAATGATGTGGACACATGTTATGAACATGGGGTTGGACTGACCCAACATGAGACTAGCAATAATACTTGCAGCTCTCTCTACACATCGTGTACGTTTTGTCCTTAGACCTGAGATTGTCGCATGTACTTGAGATGTGGATCGACCTACTTTGGGGCTATCAAACACTACTCCGTAACTGGGTAGTTATAAAGGTAGCTTTCGGGTTTTTCCTGATACATGCTGCAAGGCATCGGTCAATCAAGATGGGATTTTCCCCTCTCTACTTGAGAGAGATATCTCTGGGCCCCTCTAGTGATCGGATCCAGAAATGCATGGCCGTGCTACATATGGTTAAGAGTTAACCTAGTAAAGGGATTCTGAATCACAGTATCGAGAAAGAGAGGTCAGCTTAGAGATAGACCAAATATCGTGAGGCAAAGGGAAAGACATGTACTCAACCTTGTGATGGTTCGTCCGAATGATCTTTATATGCGTTTAGGAGTTGGCACGTCTTGCTAGAGGCCGCTACCAACTATTGACGGAGTAAGTGTACTCGCGTCATGTCTATACTGTATGAACCTATAGGGTCACACACTTTAGGGGCTGGAAGCCTAATGAGGATTGGATCTGAATTAGACCAGGCTTAGGCTGCTAATGGGCTGCTAATGTAGAAGCCCACCAGGGATGCCTATATAAGAGGGAGTGAGGCGAGCTGAAAAGGAGAGAGCATTCCACCCAGCCGCCACTCCTCTTCCGCCTGTGTTGCACGTGCAGACCTAGCAGTCTGGCGTGTGACGGCTTCCACTCCGGACGTGTGGATACCTCGGAGGTGCTGCATCTGTAGCACTTGGACGAGCCGCGCAAAGGGGAGCTGCTCGTGGGACGAGGACGAGGAGGAGACGTAGAACATCTACACTGCCGCAACGTGCTTCATCGAGTTCCGCACCTGCGCGTCTAGCGGTAATCCCGTGATCTATGACAATAGTATTCCTGGTTGACGCGGTAGAAAATTTTGATTTTACGCTAGTGTAGCCTACCCGTAACCCTTCAGAAATAAAGTATGCGTGTACTTGTTAGACCAAGATAAATTATATGTGGGTAGTGCATCCATAATTGCTACTGCCTCCACAACCGCTTATAGCAATAACCTACTAGTATCATCCCTAGAAGAAAGAGAACTAATGATATGCATAGTGATGTCACCGTTAATCTCAAGCTAATCCCTCACATACAGTTGTACTACCCCTTTTGTCACTAGGGTTCCCAACCTGTAGATTAGTCATCACTCATACTCCCTATACCTGGCTCAACCCTCAGGGTATTGGGTACCTGACAAGTCCTTGGATTGAGGCAACAGAGGATACAATAATCATCATGTCATACAAACTAATACACGATCCCATCTATGATAAATCACATGCACAATTGCTACATGGCTAGGCCGAAGCCCTTGGCCCAAGGAGAATTACTCACACATAAAGATGAGATCAACAATCACAAACATTGTAATAAAAATCATAAGATTGATAGTAATAGTCTTACAATGTCACCAATCGGAGAAGAGATCTACTATTACAAGTGGTGGAATATGGCTATGGAGATGGAGAAGGGTTTGGAGATCTGGAGGCGGCTGGTGATCTGTGGCAGAGACTTTTTGCGAGGTTTGGCTTGTTTTCTCGTCGCTCGAGGCTTCTTTATATAGGGGTCCCTTCACGAGAGTTGTTCTGTTTGACCTAACGGTGACGGTGCCAACTATATGACCGGAGCTATATGGTCAGAATTTTTGCTCCGACTGTATAGTTGGTCATTAAAGCGTCTACCTCCGTTGTACGGCTCCTGGTTTCTTCTGGTTGTTGGAAATCTCGTATCTTTGACTTTAATGTAGTGATTCCCTCCTTTAAACGACATTATCTGCACAGGAAAAATACAAAAGAAAGGATTGCATACCCCTCTAAATATTAGCATTAATGGTAGGGTTTAGAGAGATATTTCATCAAGAATATGATTAATATCCAGTTTAAATGTGGATGTAGATGGCTATATTTCAGAGATATCAACCTGCCCAAGCTTAAACTTGATCTTACCGAGCAAGAAAACCAAAATCAAAAAGGAACTCAGCATTTAAACTGAAATAACAAGATGGTGATCTTACTCATGATTAGTAGTCTCATGTTTCCTCCACTTCATAAATCTAAAAAACTTCAGCATAGATAGAGTAATGGCAAGCATATCATACTTCTTTCATGCATCCTTATAGTGCAGCAAAATTATCGTAAACATCGATGATTCAAATGAGTAAACTTTATTCCATGTCAAGTAATCAACTTATAGGCTTGCCTTTGAACAGTAAAGTATAATCAGGTAAATTAAGGGTGTGAGAGTTGAAAAGCATATATACTAGAGTATCTCAATTCTCCCACATCAATGAATCAAGACTTTGCAAGAACTACTTTTCTATTGATTGTTCTTCAAGAATTTCAGTTTTTAAGTAATTGAGAGCATGCCAAAGATTTTTATTAGTTTATCAGGCTGTGATGGACACTCGTGGCATCACTAAGGTTTTGTTCCTTTTGCATAATTATTACTCATAATATCCAGAGGAGTGATTCCATCATGATTATAGCTACCCGGGAGTGCCAAGAATCTTACCCACTATAGCATCGCTGCTATAAGTGTTTAATCAACTCATAGCCAAAATCTAGGAGTTTCCTCCATGAAGATCGTTCATAGGCCAGCGGTGTTGTTGGCATCCCATGAAGTTTGACACATGTAAAGCTATATCATTCTTATGATTAACAAGTCAAACTTTGGCATTGATACATTGCAAATGTATCTATAATTTTTGATGTACCATGCTTGGTTTTATCCACTTTCTTGTGTTTTGTTCCAACTTTGGAGTACTTTTCATATGATTTCTTGTACTAACATATTAACAAGAGCCACAGTGCCAGCTGCCTGTTTTCTGCTGTTTTTGGTTCCAGGAAAGTTAGAAAATGAATTCTCGGAATTGGACGGGACAAAAGCCAAAGTGCCTATTTTTCCGGATGTCATCAAGTGCCAGAATACGAGAGGGAGAGGGGCCAGAGGGCCACGACACCACCTGGCCGCGCGGCCAGGCCTGGCCCGCGCCAGGGGGTGGTGTGGCCGCTCTCGGCATCCCCTCGGCCTCTCCTTCCGCCTATATATTGCCCTCGGGACGAAAACCCTAAGTACCCGATCAAAAATCCACGAAAGAGTTTGTAGCCGCCGTCATCTCCATCCCTAGATCGAGAGGGATCTGAAGCTCTTCCCGGCAACCTGCCGGAGAGGGGAATTCACCCTGGAGGCCTTCTTCATCACCATGCAAGCCTCCGGTGTGATGCGTGAGTAGTTCATCCTTGGACTACGGATCCATGTAGTAGCTAGATGGCTGGTTCTCCTCCTTTGTGCTTTCATGTTTAGATTTTGTGAGCTTCGTTCATGATCAAGATCATCTATTTGTAATTCTGCATGTTGTGTTTGCGGGGATCCGATGGATATTGAGATGCTTTTTCAGATTGATTATTGATTTTGTCATGTCTTTGTTATTTGTGATCTTGCATGCTTTCCATTGTTAGTAGCTATCTTGGCCAAGTAGATGCTAGCAACTCCAAGAGTTAGTATTTATGCTCGATAGTGGGTTCATGCCTCTGGTAATCTGGGGAAGTGACAGAAATCTCTAAGGTACTAGATGTGATGTTGCTACTAGGTAGAAAACAACAATCCTTTGTTCATAGAACAATCGTATTGTTTACTTTACACGCAGTTCGTAAAGCAATAATCTGTTGCTTGGAACTTAATACTGGAGGGGGTTCGGATGATAACCTGAAGGTGGATTATTAGTCATAGATGCAGTTGGATGGCGGTCTATGTATAATGTTGTAATGCCCAATCAAGTCTCAAATGAGTCAAGATGATTAGTATATGCATGTATTGCTTTCTCGGTGTTTGTCAATTCCCCGCTGTAATTTTTTCACCCATCATGTTATCTATCTTAAGGAGAGCCACCTCTAGTGAACTATGGATCCCGGTCCTTTTCTTTACGTACAATCTACAACTGTTTACTGCTTTGTGTTTACTTTCTGCAAACTATTACTTCTTTCCATTTGATACGTTTAATCCTTTGTTTTCCGCAAAACACGGTGAGATTGACAACCTCATCGCAAGTTGGGGACAAAGTTCTGTGGTTGTCTTGTGCAGGTCTCCACGTGGCTACTAGCACCGGTAGTGCGCCCTGCCAAAGCTTAGCTAGTAACACCTTTGGGGTGTTTCCTTCCTCCTACTGGTTCGATTAAACCTTGGTTTCATAACTGAGGGAAACTTGCTGTTGTGCTCATCATACCTTCCTCTTGGGGTTCCCAATGAGCTCTACATAACACCGCACCAGCACTTTTCTGGGCGCCGTGCATTGAGCCATTGATGACCCACAAGTATAGGGGGTGTATCGCAGTATTTTCGATAAGTAAGAGTGTCGAACCCAACGAGGAGCAAAAGGTGATGGATAGTGGTATGGATCAGGAATTCTCTGCAAATACTTAGCAAACGGATTTTTAGGGGTTTTTAATATAGCAAGTAAACAAAGTACGAGTAAATAAAAGACAGTAGGAATAAATGCAGCAAGTGGCCCAATCCTTTATGCAGCAAAGGACAAGCCGGTTGTATTTCTATAGATGACCAAACGTTCTCGAGGACACATGCGAAGACTGTCAAGTGATTTCGCTTCATATAGTAAATTAATCTTGTCTAGCTTGCTAAGTGTTGTGTGGGTGAACCTCTCCCCGAGGGCAATATATAGGCGGAAGGAGAGGCCGAGGGGGTGCCTAGGCTGGCCACACCACCCCCTGGCGCGGGCGAGGCCTGGCCGCGTGGCCAGGTGGTGTGGCCGCCCTCTGGCCCTTCTCCATCTCGTATTCTGGCACTTGATGACTTCCGGAAAAATAGGCACTTTGGCTTTTGTCCCGTCCAATTCTGAGAATATTCATTTTCTGACTTTCCTGGAATCAAAAACAGCAGAAAACAGGCGGCTGGCACTGTGGCTCTTGTTAATAGGTTAGTCCAAGAAATCATAAGAAAAGTACTCCAAAGTTGGAACAAAACACAAGAAAGTGGATAAAACCAAGCATGGAACATCAAAAATTATAGATACATTTGCAATGTATGAACATCCCCAAGCTTAACTCCTGCGCGTCCTCGAGTAGGTAAATGATAAAAAGAAAGAATAATTTTTGAGGTGACATGCACCATCAAAGACTTGATCAAAGTATTTGTAAAACATTCAAAGCTGGGATCATAGTACTTCAATCATAACATGAAGGACAAAGTTCTAGCAATATGCAAAGAAACTATGATGTAACATGAAAAGGCACAAACAAAAGATTCATGAATAACAATGCTTCGCAAGACGTTTGTTTGTTTCACATAAAGAAAACATAGCATAATAGTATTCAGCTTGCCCCTCAATAGAGTAGCAAATATAAATGCATAGGACACCTTCAAAGTTCATAAGAGTGACTAGATACAATAGTTTAAAACAAGCAATATCAAAGTATGCATCAATCAACTAGTCTTGGGACAATGCACATAGAACTAAGAATGGCCACTATGCTCTCAAAGTAAGTAAATAAAGATAGAAGGTGGAGACTCAATGTAATGGTGGAAGAAAAGCCTTTGTAAAAGGAAGTAGGGATTCAAGTCTCATAAAGAGCTTCCAAAAATTATGGTACTTATAGCTTTCAGCTCTCATTGCCCCTATCATAAGCATCTTTAAGGTGATTAAGGTTAAAGTAACACAACTAAGAGGATATGCTTGACAAGTTATAAACCGAAATCTCATGCCCCTTACTTACGAAGACCGATCCTCATGCTACTCAACTTCAGTCACGAGTAAGCTCTTGTCATTGTAAGTACATGTGTATCATTAAGAACCGCCAACGGGGTACCCCTTGCACATGATACGGGAGCTTTCCCATAATCAAAATGACAAGGCAAGCAGACAATGAGCATCTCAGCGATCTTTTTATTTGCTATTTGCATAGGTTTTTATTGAGGATGCTTCATAGAGTGCTCATTATGGTGATGCTACAAGTTTCCACCATGATTAGGCATGGCTTAGGCTAGCGGCCTAGGCGTTTCTCTAACACACATACAAACTCCATGATCTTACAAGTTCCACTTTTATTTCACACCGCCGGGATCCGTAAGCAAAAGAACATGATATCAACGGGGTACAAAGTACAAGTGCAATGTTGAAAGCGTTCCCCATGGTACATGTTTCTGCTAATTTCAACTTATAAAGCGCAAGCATATACGCAACAAACAAGGACCCAATGGTTCAAGTTTATTAGATGCAAAAAGTAAAGTGTGTCATCAAGTTCGTGAGAGCTTTAATCACTAGTTTTCTCACAACAAGTTTAATTTCGAAGGTAAACAAAAGCATGAATATACTTGGAATAGCATAAACTAGTAGGTAGGTATGGTGGACTCTTGGGAATAACTTGGTTTAGGGAGTTGGATGCATCAGTGGAACTCATACTTTGTTGTGGAGGCTAGCAAAAGACTGGGAGCGACAAACTAAGAGAGCAATACTGGCCATAATCATGCAGAGCGACAAAACATCATTGATAAAAGCATAAAGTGATACTACAAGTTGAAAACTAAAGGATATTAAAGGCTATGGTGCCTTGAGATAGTCATAACATGGTGTGAGCATGTGCCAAGTCAACCCAAATAAAGCATCAAAGGAGAATATCACTATACTATGCTTTAATATGCTAAAACAATGCATGATTCATCCAAGGCTCATTAAGCAATCTCAATTGTTTATAACAAGTCATGCTACACAAAAGAATACTAAGCATAAAGCCAAATCAATATCAAGCATGGCATTACAAAGCATAGGCCACAGTCAAAAACAAGCTTTTTTACCACATAAGCATGAACTTTCCTACTCTTTTCCAAACCAAACCAAACTATTTGCAAACTAATGTATGAAAGAGGGGGTCCAACAAATTTATTTAGAAAACTAAGCAAACCAAGCAAACTAAAAACCAAAACGAAAACGAAAAATAAGACGCTCCAAAAAAACACAACTGTGCATGAAACAATAAAAATGAAGTGTTTGGAAGAAACCTGGAATTTTTATTGATGAAGAAGGGGATGCCTTGGGCATCCCCAAACTTTGACGCGTGTACTTCTTGGATATTTCTTGGGGTGACACGTGTGGCATCCCCTAGCTTGAGCTTTAGTCCATCCTTCATCTCATTACTCATTCCTTCCATACACCTAGAATTTTTCCTTCATACAAAACTTCACACAATCTTTTTTAGCAACATTAGTTCACTTAAGATAAATAAGTCTTAAGGTTCAGTTCTAACACCAAATAAACTTCCATTAGAACACTAGCTACTGTAGTACTTCACTCAAAAAGCTCAATTCCCCAAAAGAACTCAAAAAGGAACCCACAAGAAGCAAATGCAGAAAATGGCAGAAATCTGTCAAAACAGACCAGAAGGTAAAGACGAATTTTTTCGAAGACCTTCAGTTGCTCAAATCAAAAAGTGTTGAACTAAAGAAATTTAGATAACAACCTGGGGCAGAAGAGCAAAACATTACAGCTCAATCCGACATACAGAGCTCTCTCACGAATTTTTACGGTGAAGCACAGAAATCTGTTTCAGGACAGCAACTTTCTCAATCATTACTTCTCTCTCATTAGAGGTTATTCTTGGCACAAAAAGCAAATAAAAAGGATAAGGAGCGGTTATTACAGAGGTAATAACTTCCAAGACTCATCTAAAAGTTTTGGGTTATCTCCCAATAAGTACTTTTCTTTAACGCCTTTAAGTTAGGCATAAGAAGCAAGAAAAAGAATCAAGTGTTCTCAAATGAAGAAGCATGAAGACCAAATTTTGTTTTCATAGGAGAAGCAAAAGAAATCTTTTATCTCTTTTTAGGGAAGTGTTCTATACCTTTCTTGAGTGGGAGTTGATATTTAATGGTGCCTTCTTTCATATCAATGATGGCACCAACAGTTCTAAGAAAAGGTCTTCCCAAAGTAATAGGATAATAAGCATTGTATTCAACATCCAAAACATAGAAATCAACAGGGACATAGGAATTGTTCACCATACTAAGAACATCATTAAGACTCCCCATGAGTTTCCTTTTAACATTATCATCAAGTGGGATATTCAAATAGCAATCTTCAAGAGGAGGCAAATCAAGCATATCATAAATCCTTCTAGGCATAATAGAAACACTACTATCAAGATCACACAAAGCTTTGAAATCAAAGTCATTCACTTTCATATTAATGATGGTTCCCAACCATCCTCTTGTTTTACAGGAATAAAAGCTTTATGTTTCATCTTTTATTCTTTAATCTTTATGAGAGCATCAGTAATGTGTTTTGTAAAAGCCATGTTCATAGCACTAGCATTAGGACTTTTAGCAAGCTTTTGTAGGAACTTAATAACTTCAGAGATGTTGCAAGCATCAAGATCATAATCAAACTTATCATCTAAAGTAGTAGAACTATTACTAGCCTCAACACTAGTGGTGGTAATAGTAGAAACACTAATGTTTCTAGCAATTTCATCTTCTCTTTCCCACTTAGCATGTAATTCAGCTCATAGTCTAACATTTTCATCAATTCTTACTTGTATGGCATTAGTAGCTGCAAAGGAATTGTCATTAGTTTTAGGTTTAGTAGCCATTTTATTCAAAGAAGATTGAGCTTCAGCCAAAGATGCTATATTTCTTTCAGCATTAGAGAGTTTTTCCTCAATAGTTTTATTGAAAGCAGTTTGTTTACTAATAAACTCTTTAAGCATAACTTCAAGTTCAGAGGGAGCACTCCTATTATTGTTGTAAGAATTTCCATAAGCATTACTATTGTTGGGAGGATATGGCTTGTAATTATTGTTACCAAAATTGTTCCTATAAGCATTATTACCATAAGAATTGTTGCCAAAATTATTATTTCTTATGAAGTTCACATCAACTTGCTCTTCTTGAGAAACCAAAGAAGCCAAAGGGACATTATTTGGATCAATATGGGCTTTCCCGTTAACAAGCATAGACATAATAATATCAATTTTATCACTCAAGGAGGAGGTTTCCTCAACATAATTTACCTTCTTACCTTATGGAGCTCTCTCAGTATGCCATTCAGAATAATTAACCATCATATTGTCCAGATGTTTTCTTGCAGCACCCAAAGTAATGGTCATAAAGGTACCTCCAGCAGAAGAGTCCAATAGGTTCCTTGAAGAATAGTTCAATCCTGCATAAAAAGTTTGGATGATCATCCAAGCAGTCATTCCATGAGTGGGACAATTCTTTACCAAAGATTTCATTCTTTCCCAAGCTTGAGCAACATGTTCATTATCAAGTTGTTTAAACTTCATTATTTCACTTCTCATGGATATAATCTTAGTAGGAGGATAGTATTTTCCAATAAAAGCATCTTTGCACTTAGTCCAAGAATCAATACTATTCCTAGTTAAGGAATTCAACCATTATTTAGCTTTTCCTCTCAAAGAGAAAGGAAACAATTTCAGCTTAATAATATCACCATTTATATCCCTATGCTTTTGCATCTCACAAAGTTCAACAAATTTTAGATGGGAAGCAGCATCTTCATTACCAATACCAGAAAATTGTTCTCTCATAACAAGATTGAGCAAAGCAGGTTTTATCTCAAAGAAAGTATTTTCACCCACAGGTGGAGCAATAGGTGTGCTCATAAAATCATTGTTGTTGGTGCTAGTGAAGTCACACAACTTAGTGTTTTCAAGGGTAGTCATTTTTTTTGGGTTTTCAAATAAGAAAGCAAACTTGTAAAACTAATTTTTTTTGTGTTTTTGAAGAACAAAACAAGCAAACAAAGCAAAAATAAACTAAGAAAAACAAAAACAACAAAGTAAAGAGATTGGTTATGAGGGACTCCCATTGTGAAGATGTCCTTGACTCTCCGACAACAGCGCCAGAAAATCGCCTGATGGCTCAATGCACGGCGCCTAGAAAAGTGCTTCATGGCGGTGTTGATGTACAGCTCGTTGGGAACCCCAAGAGGAAGGTATGATGAGCACAGCAGCAAGTTTCCCTCAGTTATGAAACCAAGGTTTAATCGAACCAGTAGGAGCAAGGAAACACCCCAAAGGTGTTACTAGCTGAGCTTTGGCAGGGCGCACTACCGGTGCTAGTAGCAACGTGGAGACCTGCACAACACAACCACAGAACTTTGTCCCCAACTTGCGATGAGGTTATCCATCTCACCATGTTTTGTGGAAAACTAAGGATTAAACGTATCGAATGGAAAGAAGTAAAAGTTTGCAGAAAGTAAACACAAAACAGTAAAAGATTGTAGATTGTATGTAAAGAAAAAGACCGGGATCCATAGTTCACTAGAGGTGGCTCTCCTTAAGATAGATAACATGCTGGGTGAACAAATTACAGCGGGGCAATTGACAAACACCGAGAAAGCAATACATGCATATACTAATCATCTTGACTCCTTTGAGACTTGATTGGGCATTACAACATTATACATAGACCGCCATCCAACTGCATCTATGACTAATAATCCACCTTCAGGTTATCATCCGAACCCCCTCCAGTATTAAGTTGCAAGCAACAGATTATTGCTTTACGAACTGCGTATAAAGTAAACAATACGATTGTTCTAAGAACAAAGGATTGTTGTTTTCTCCCTAGTAGCAACAGCACATCTAGTACCTTAGAGATTTATGTCACTTCCCTAGATTACCAAAGGCATGAACCCACTATCGAGCATAAATACTAACTCTTGGAGTTGCTAGCATCTAGTTGGCCAAGATAGCTACTAACAACGGAAAGCATGCAAGATCACAAATAACAAAGACATGATAGAATCAATAATCAATCTAAAATAGCATCTCAATATCCATCGGATCCCCGCAAACACAACATGCAGAATTACAAATAGATGATCTTGATCATGAACGGAGCTCACAAGATCTAAACATGAAAGCAGAAAGGAGGAGAACTAGCCATCTAGCTACTACATGGATCCGTAGTCCAAGGATGAACTACTCATGCATCACACCGGAGGCTTGCATGGTGATGAAGAAGGCCTCCAGGGTGAATTCCCCTCTCCGGCAGGGTGCCAGGAAGAGCTTCAGATCCCTCCCAATCTAGGGATGGATATGACGGCGGCTACAGACTCTTTCGTGGATTTTTGATCGGGTACTTACGGTTTTTGTCCCAAGGGCAATATATAGGCGGAAGGAGAGGCCGGGGGGTGCGTAGGCTGGCCACACCACCCCCTGGAACGGGCCAGGCCTGGCCGCGCGGCTAGGTGGTGTGGCCGCCCTCTGGCCCTTCTCCGTCTCGTATTCTGGCACTTGATGACTTCCGGAAAAATAGGCACTTTGGCTTTTGTTCCGTCCAATTCCGAGAATATTCATTTTCTGACTTTCCTAGAACCAAAAACAGCAGAAAACAGGCAGCTGGCACTGTGGCTCTTGTTAATAGGTTAGTCCAAGAAATCATAAGAAAAGTACTCCAAAGTTGGAACAAAACACAAGAAAGTGGATAACACCAAGCATGGAACATCAAAAATTATAGATACATTTGCAATGTATCAGAAGCTTAATTTCATAGTCATTAGCAACGATTGCTCGCTGAGTAATAGGAGTACGCAAATAATCATTTTTGGGAGTAGCTAACTCCCCAAGCTTCTTTTCAGCCATACTTCCTATGTTTTTGGGTTTTCTTAGATAAAGAATTATAATAGTAAAAGCAAGTATTTAAAGACTAACTAATTTTTTTATTTATCAAATAAAGACTGAAAGCAAACTAACAAAATTAAAAACAAGAATTAAAACTAGCAAGGTTCCTAATAACCTCACCAAGGTAGCTATTGCTTCCCTGGTAACGGCACCATAAAAAGGGTTGATACCTTCGATTCGGATTACAGATGTAGTATAGCTTCTTTTTACCTAGTAGACCTAGGTTATCGAATCCTTGGGAAGCAAATGCATAGTGAAGTTACTTTAAAGGATCTTCGGGAGTTTTAGAATTCCTTTTGTGTTTTTACCGGACCAATAGCTTGCGTCTTTTGTTGTTGTCAATGATGGAGAGAGAGGGCCTAGGGAGTTCAGTTTCACCTGTAGCTGTGCAAAACATCTGATGGAAATAAAAGATAGAAATAAAGTATGTGTGTACTTGTTATAGCAAGATAAATTATATGTGGGCAGTGCATCCATAATTTCTAATGCCTCCGCAACCACTTATAGCAATAACCTACTAGTCTCATCCATAGAAGAAAGAGAACTAATGATATGCATAGTGATGTCACCGTTATTCCCAAGCAAATCCCTCACATACAGCCGTACTACCACTTTGGTCACTAGGGTTCCCAACCTGCAGATCAGTCTTCACTCATACTCCCTATACCTAGCTCAACCCTCGGGGTCTTGGGTACCTGACAAGTCCTTGGATTGAGGCAAGAGAGGATACAATAATCATCATCTCATACAAACTAATACACGATTCCATCTATGATAAATCACATGCACAATTGCTACATGGCTAGGCCGAAGCCCTTAGCCCAAGGAGAATTACTCACACATAGAGATGAGATCAACAATCACAAACATTGTAATAAAAATCATAACGTTGATAGAAATAGTCTTACAATGTCGCCAATCAGAAAAGATATCTACTATTACAACTGGTGGAATATGGCTATGGAGATGGAGAAGTGTTTGGAGATCTGGAGGCGGCTGGTGATCTGTGACAGACTTTTTGCAAGGTCTGGCTTGTTTTCTCGTCGCCCAAGGCTTCTTTATATAGGGTTCCCTTCACGAAAGTTGTTCTGTTTGACCTAACGGTGGAAGCGCCAACTATACGACCAGAGTTATACGACCGGAATTTTTCTCTGGTCATATAGTTGGTCGTTAAAGCGTCTGCCTCCATTGTACGTATCCTGGTTTCTTCTGGTTGTTAGAAATCTCGTATCTTTGACTTTAATGTAGTGATTCCCTCCTTTAGACTACATTATCTGCGCAGGAAAAATACAAAAGAAAGGATTGCATACCCCTCTGAATATTAGCATTAGTGGCAGGGTTTAGAGAGATATTTCATCCAGAATATGATTCATATCCATTTTAAATGTGGACGTAGATTGCTATATTTCAGAGTCATCGGGTACTGAGGAGAATTCTTCCATTAGCGCTCTTGCATGCTTCTTCTCTTCAAGGGGTTTATGGGGTTCCCATTCTGTTGATACCTACAAATGTCCTACATAATTCTCAATATTTTTTTTACTGAGTAAGAATCAATACCGAGGGTTTTAATCATTGCACCAGTCCTTTCATCTGCAAAGAAACCGTTAACGCAAGCATATTCATAAAAACTATTTGTAATGTTCTCCTCATTTTTAAGATTTTCCATTGCCTCCCTCATTTTTATTATTAGATTCCAAGTTTCATTATAGGTATAATATAGAAAGCTACCATTAGTAGCAGTGTCTAGATTCATTCTATTTTCAATATTAAGCCCTCCATAAAAAGTATGAGTGATTAACCAATCAGGCAAACGATGATGGGGGCAATTATCTAGGTAACTTTTGTACCTTAGATATCCTTCATACAAACCCTCATTGGGATTATTTTTGAAACTGATAATAATACCCCTCATCCTGTGAGCTTTGCTTTCTGAGTAATATTTTGATAGAAAGTTGGTTATCAATTCCTTCCAAGTCGTTGCTGCTTCTGCACAAAAATATCTATACCAGTCGCAAACATTATTAGAGGGAGTTTGTCTAAACAACTGGGTTTTAACCATATCAAGATTACAATCATCGAATATAAAGGAACTGAGAACATTTATAAAGAATTGTAAGTGTCCATATGGACTCTCTTCATTGGTTCCTATAAATTTCTTAGACTGTAGTAGTTCAAATAATAAAGGGTGGATCACAATTCCATCCGGATTTATGCTTTTATTGATAGTTATAAAAGCGTCCATGGGCAAACCCATTTTCCTTACTGCCTCAAGCTGGTTTAAATGCTGAGTGTTGTCCATTGTTGCGGTCATGCAACTTAAATAAAAATTAGTATAACGAAAGTAACTAACTAAAAGTTAAGTGACTTATAGCGCTAAGCTCCCCGGCAACGATGCTAGCAAATAGCTTGATGACCGCAAGTGCACAGATCGTTTGTAGCTAGTTTCGAAACAAAGATATCGATCCCATAGGGAGCAGTAGGCGAAAGACTAAAATGCTTTTAACTACAACTAGACGAAGTACTTAGGGAATAACTTTAAGATGCAAGAAAAGTAGAGTTGTTTTGGGGTTTTTGATTGAACGAGGCAATTTAAAGTAAAGTAAAACTTAATGCAGAAGGTAAGAATCGCGTGTGTAAAAGAACTTTGGAACTACAATAGGGGAAAAGGCATTCTTAGGGAGTGGTGGATACACCGCTAGCAATTTAGACTAAGCAATCAAGATTATTATAACGAATATTCTCATGATGTGTATATATGTGGGAGGAGATCCATATATAGACAAATAGGCAGCAACAACTGCTCACATCATCCTTCATAACCACAGCTGACGAATATATGACATCAATCGTATTATCCCGCTATTAAGGGATTTCTCCCGTGGCATGGACATGGCTTTATGAGTTCTCCTTGATTCCCCAAGTTAGTACGTAAAGAATGAAAACAGCTTTATAGTCATAGTAAGTGATATCATCCCTCCGTCTACCAACAAGTAATCCCCTTCATCGATTCCCCGTAGGAGGCAAATGTTAAGAAGGTGCACAACTCCTAACATCAAGATGAAGACAATTAACACATACACATAATGATGTATAACATAATAATCTCTATCTCATCTCAATCATATGCTAGGTTTTCTCCATCTCCCCAAGAACTAGAGATCTACTCAGACATGGAGGCAATCAACATCATGGCAATGGTAATGGAAACAATGTAAATGAATAGTTCTTGTATAAATCCACAACGAGTATAGAAATTACAGCAAGATCGAGATGGGGAGAGATGGATAGATGGAGATGGTGGTGATGCAGCGGTTGATGAAGATGGAGATCGATGCCTTGGCCTCCCAGATCTGCGTAGGGCGAAGATGGATCCCTTGAGCAATTTCCCCCTCCAGATGCCTTTCGGAGGTGAGGTTTTGGCGATTTCTGGGTGTTCTGTATGTCGTCTCTCTAATCCAGTTGCACGGGGTGAAACTATTTGAAGAGGCAGTGGCGACGCCAACTATACGACCAGAACTATACGGCAGGAAAAAGTATTTGGGTCGTATAGTTGGTCGTTAAACCGTCTGTAAGCCTTGTTCGCTTCGGGTTTTCTTCTGGTATTATTGATATCTCCCAAATAAGTGATTTACGTTGTTTTTTACTCCTTTTCTCCTCAGTACAACTGCTTCAAGAATTGTGTATATTGGATCCATCATATGTCCTAATCCTAGTGAAAATAGACATAAAATATGCGCGCGAGCGCGTAAAATACCAAGATCCTACATCTACAATGCAAAATAATAATATAAAACATGATGCAAATATGCACTTATCATTGGCGTAGGGAAACATTATTGTTTTCATGCGCGATCCCCCACATATCGACAGTGTGCTCCAATGTTGAAGAGGATGCGGGGCTGCCATGGAACATGAGCATGAATTGAATTGACGGCTTAGTTGTCTTACGGTGGTCTGCAACAAATTCTAGGTATGAAGGCAAAAGTAAAGTTCAATTTACTCTGAGTCTCCCAATAAGTAATCATGGTGATATGTCCAATTAATTATGCCATGCCTTCAAGATACTAAAATGGCTCATAAGAAATATTTTCCATTTGATCAGCCACTATGCCATAAGTCGGCATTTTGGTATAATTATATGCTTCACGGTAGTAGTAGTAGTTAGCAAAGGCAATATGGATAATCTATATGACCAAATTCAATAACTGATGGTCTGCAAAAAGATTAGTTGAATGCAAGAAAATCTACACTCAACCATTTGCTAGTATTCAATAACCAATACAACAATTCCAAACCAAAAAATTCCAAGGCCAAAAATAAATGTGCAATAAAGCAACTAAGAGTTGAAGTTGTGAACAAAAACAGGTGTGTGTGTCATGCATAAGATTGTGCTTATATTATCATGGGTCAACCATACTTCTCTAGCATCCCATCTGTCTAACACCTGTAATACTACATGGTCTAGTAATATAATTGCTACTTCCTACATATAATTGTTGCATCATAATTATATCATGCTCATGTCATCATGCCACCTTGCATTTGAGCATCATATAAAACCTTTCTCCTTTTGGTTCTTATCTCATATATGCAATTATCAATTGTATTTGGTTCTTGATATATGTTAAATGCCCAAGTTGAGTTGAGGGCATATCTTTTACTTCCCCTTCCATCTACTAACATGCCATACACCTCTCCTTTTATATCCTCTATTTTCCACCATATACATGTATGTGGCCTTTTGTTGGCAGTATTCAAAACCAGGCCACATATATTTGTATGGATCCAATCCACCTATCTAGTACACCCATACACTTGTGATATGTCCCACCATATTAATACATCATGCATGCAAGGAGGTAATATTGCATGTCTCATGCAAATAAAACCCTCCACCTTCCCCTTTTACCTTAATCTTTTATTTTTGGGTGTGGTGTCCATTCTACCTTGCTTTTCCATCTCCTTCTATTCAATCCTAGTGCTTGCCTCTCTCAAATATTCATATATGCATGTGGCATACCTTCCATTCAAATCTAGTTCTACATGCAATATTAGCCCTAATCACATGTGATATCATTGCCACTAGTGACCTTCCTTTTTCTTCAAAGTCTTTGGCACTTGTTTGTTGGTTCAATTTTTTTTGATCAAACCCTATATCTACACTCCATCTACAAGTTTTCCTAGCTAATCTAGCTATCTAAATTAAAGACTCCATCTCTATATTTATTTCTGTCTCTTGATCTCTGCTCAAATCTTGGACACTATATTCGTCCAAAGTATTGTCTAAAACTAGTTCCACCTAGTCTAGTTTGGACTATATAAAAACTCTAATCCCCGTCTTCTTTATACGCACACACATTTTTTCTCTCACTAGCTAAAACCCAAACTGTGCATGTGCCCACATTCTTAAACCAGCTAGCTATCTGCACCCTATTTTGGTATGTTGTGGCATGCACCGGTTCCCACACATGTGTAACAATGCAACCTGGGCGGGAGATGTGTGCAGCCCTGAACCAAGCGACAACAGTAGCTGCAGCGCGCCCTGTCTGAACCGACGCGCTGCATGCCTCCCTTCTCCTCCTCCTGTTTCTCTTCCTCGCCTAGCACGTGCTCGCCTGGTCCCGGTCTAAAGCAGAGCTACAACACGCCAACCCATCCCCCTCCCATCTACCCCCTCTCATCTCCATCTAGATCGAGACCCATCTCTCCCCACCATCTTCCTCGCCAAGCAAAGCCCTACCTTAGACGCTGCCATGGCCGCGGCCTCGCTATCTACCCCGCCATGCCGCCGCCACGACCGTCGTCGGTTCTGAACCTGCTCGGGCTGTTGGATCTCGGAAGAAGCTGTGGGAGCTCGTCACCGTCCCTAGGAACCTGCCGAACCAACACTCCGCCGCCACGCAAGCCGAACGCCGCCGCGGCCAGCGCCACCTCGTCTTCGTCCGGGACATCTTTCTCTCCGGTCGTTCCTTCCCCCCCCCCCCCCCGTCAGCAAACCTCGGTGAGCCACAGTCGTGTCCCCTCTTCCCTCTCTTCCTCTCTCGCCATCTTCCGCTCGCACGCCGCGCGCATGCAGACCGCACTCACCGCGCCCGCAACCGACCGCAACAGAAACCTAGCGCACCTTTGTTCTTCCGTAGATTCCCATCGATGTGGGCCGTATCCGTGCGATCTTGCTGAACCAAAGTTGTAGCCCGAGCAATCCTCTTCAACTCTCCTTTTTACGGCAGGGCGAAATACGCCGCCGTTCGGTCATAATCGTCGTCGCAACCCAGCCCGAACTCAGCCCGTTTCTGAAAAAATTTCCGTCAGTTTTTAAACCGCGAGATCTCCTCTGTTCATCTCCTTGCCTCGTCCGCTTCAGACCTCCATTGACGAAGCTCCAAACACCAAAGTTGTAGTCCGACGTTGGCTCTACAACTTTTGTTTTTGCAGCGTCGCCAAATTTCCAACGGTTTGCTCGCCATCGTCTTTCGAAAAATCGATGCAGCTAGCAGTTTTTCTTCGTCAGATCCGGTTCCTCCCGGAATTTTTCTAAAAGCACCCCTGGTAATTTTGTACCGCCACAGATTCGACCCCGTGGTTGCCACTTGTCACCCTCATGCGCCGTGGGCCGCCAGCGTTGCGGTCCCACTGGTCATACACCGAGGCTATCTTCGGCCGAGTGAGAAAAACTGGTTCAATTCCGGCCACACCAGCTCGACCCAGTCAGAACCCTGGTCCCGCGTCTCTGTGACTGTGGGTAGAGAGCCCCTGGGTAACAAAAGTCCCTGCCATCTTTTTCTAAAATAAAAATATATCCAAAAATTGTTTATATGTTTTAATATCCAGAAATTAATATCTTTTATTTGATAATTCCAAATTTGACAAATGATATATGTTTTTGAATCAGAAAAATGTGAGGAATTCATGTATGCTATTCAAAATAATGTTTGACCACTTTAACTTTTCGAGATGATTAAAATTGTAATAAAAATGCCTTTTCTTAATTAATTAATAACTTTAAATCTATAACTCCAAATCGGACAAAATAATGTGTCTAAATCGATCAGCGCGACGAGCCCGTTCTAACTATGCATTCCATGTTCTGAATTGCAGCATGCATCATATAAATATAAAGTATACATCAACTTATTTGGGAGCAAAACATGCCTAAAACTCAGTAAAATGCTTTATTCTTGTACCCCACACCTCACCCATGCCATGCTACATTATTGCCATGTAAATTGTGCATCATTCATCATGGCATGCTTATTTGCTTGTCGCATTTTAAATTCATATGCTTGTGCACTTTATTTATGTTGGCCCTTGTTTGTTTGGTTCTTCTTCGAATAGACGCTGAGTAGGGGAAATATCAGGAATGCCAGGAGTACTACCTAGATCCGTCTCTCGCTTCAACTGAGCTGCCAGACAAGCACTACCACATGCTTGCATACATATAGTACCTACTGCCTCTATCTTATTCTTGCATCATTGAGTCACGATTGCATTAAATTGAATCCCAAGTACTACATAGCCTTTACTTTTAAACCCCACCGAGCTTGTTCCTCCATCCCATGAGCCATTACTACATGAGTTGTTTGAGCCATGCGAGTCGTAGAACAACATGTGTAGGGTATGTGAGTGTCTGATGGATAATGAGGTACCTAAACAACTTAACCTGAGTAGTAATGGGATAACTAATGAAAGAGGCACCGGTGGGCAATATCTGCTATTTGGTTTTTCATGCTCACTTGTGTCCCGTAGGACCCCGAGTACTTGATTCCTGTTCCTTGACTATTCGCACTATCCACATCCGGGAGGCCTTATGGACCCCCCTGAGCCAGAGCTTGATTCATATCTATTTCTTGGGGCCACAACTAGTTTGGGTTTTATTACTATCATGTACTTATGCCATGCTTTACTGCTATATTTTACGATTGTGCGTGGAGCACCTGTACTGTTTTGGATCGTGACACGTTTTCGCTGTATCGACAAGCCCAGTCACACTTTCGGGTTCCCAGTCGTTCCCAGTCACACTTTCGGGTTCCCAGTCGTTCAGAGCCATCCCTCCCTTCAGGGTCTCAGCCAAATGGTCGTTGTCAGTCTAGCAAATATTTTGGTAGCTATGTATACTAGGGAAAAACAAAAACATGAGAGTAGGACTGCTTCCATTTTTCTTCTTACCCACCCACCCACCCTTTTCTGGTAAGGAAGTGTAACGTTTTCAATCCTCTTCTAAAATTCAAACTAGGATTCACGTGTTCGGGGTTCCGTAGTACCATAGGTTGTGTGTGTGTGTGTGAATTCCTTGTCTATCTGTTGCATCCAAATGTTATCACTATCTGCCTTTTGGTTATCAACTGTTGGTACATTCCATACCGACAGGCCTTTGTAAACCAACACGATCTATCTGATTCGTTGTATACCGGTGCGATCTGTCTTACTCTTTGTTATCTGAAGTTATCTTGTTTGGGGTGTTTGTTTCCGTAGTTACTAATCTTTAGGTTCATCTTAAGAAGAAGGTGTTGGGATATGTGTTTTACTTATTCATGTGCGGAGTAATGATTTGAGTGCGGGATGGAGTCGCGACCATACCACTACTCTTATCATTCGCTCTTGTATATTGAATTGGTAGAGTTACTAATCTTGATTCGTTAAGTGGGTTTGCGCATATAGTGGTATTTTAATGCCGAAATTTGCGGGAAAAAATTCTTTGTTAGCTTGTGTACCACACTCCTTGTTCAGTCGTGTGCGATATGCTTAATATCTTCTAGGTGCTTTGAACTTTGTTGATATTTTCATATCATCTTAGTAAATTGTATCCTTTAAATCTTGGTTAATTCCATTTTGGTACTATTTTGGATTATTATTATTCTCCATTATAGTACTGACTTGTGTTTTATATCAATCATAGGATGGCACCACCAGCCGTTCTGAGGAGGACATACCACCTGAACTGGGGGCTGCGTTGGCAAGTATTGCTAATGCCTTGGGAGCAATGCAGCAGAACCAGCAGCGATTTGAAGAAAGTGTAAGGAGGAATGAGTTTGTTCCGCTACCTCCACCTCCCAAGCGAGGAGACATCAAGAGTTTTATGAAGTTCAACCCACGCCATTTTGAGGTGTCTGATCAGCCACTTGATGCTGATGATTGGTTGCGGGAGATGTCAAGGTTGCTGATAACGGCTGATGTTCCTGAGCAAGAATGGGTAAAATGTGCCACTCACCTTCTGAAGGGAGATGCAGCTCTGTGGTGGGAAAATTACCTGAAGGCAAACCACTCTGGTTTTCAGCCTACTTGGGAGCAATTCACTGGGGCTTTCAAAGAGCAATACCTGTCAGAAATTGTCATGGAAAGGATGAAGGAAGTGTTTCTCAACCTCAAGCAGGGCAATGACAATGTCAATACCTATATCAGAAACTTCATGAACCTTTCTCGGTATGGTGGCGATGAGATCTCTGATGACAAGAAGAAGCAAAAGAGGTTCAGGCAAGGGCTCAATGCATCAATCAAATATGCAATCACTCATGCAAGGTCGGGGTCTTTTCTAGAACTCCAACATACAGCTCTACAGGAGGAAGCAAGTAGGCAAGTGTTTGAGGAGTCCAAGAAACATAGCCGCGACGCAGCAAGCTCTTCAGCTTTGATAACTCCTTCTAAGCGCCGCGTGTGGGTTCCTAACACCCCACCGTCGCTCCCGGCTCCACCAAGACCGTCAAGCTACGCGGCAAGGCCACCAAACTCCTTCACCGCGGCTCCTAGGGGCTACAACCACAACTACCCTGGAGCGCCTGGCGGAGTCCCTGGCTACGCTGCTCTACGTCCACCTGGTGCCTGTTACACCTGTGGGAACACTGGGCATCAACACTAGAGTTGTCCAATGAACAACAAAGCTCTTCCTCCACCACCTCCAAGACCTGCGGCAAGTTCTTCTATGGTTCGTGCACCTCCACCTCGGGCTCTCAACATCAACACCAAGCCTGGGTCTACGGTTGCTCGTTCCAACTGTGTCAACGTCGCTCAAGCTGAGCATGCACCTGGAGTTGTGATGGGTACGCTCCCCGTTAACTCAGTCCCTGCATGAGTTTTGTTTGATTCTGGTGCTTCGCATTCTTTTGTTTCTCACAAGTTTGCGCATGAGCATGATCTGGCTATGGTTCCCTTATTGCATCGTCTTGTGGTACAATCTCCTGGGTCAAACATGAGGGCTGCTCATATCAGCCATGGCAATCAGATTGAGATTGGTGGCTCTTCGTTTCCAGCTTCCTTAATTATTCTGGGCAATTCTGACATTGATGTTATCTTGGGCATGGATTGGTTAACAGCAAATACAGCTGTGATTGATTGTGCTGAACGCTCGGTTTCTCTGAAAATTCCTGAAGGCCATATAGTCTATTCCCCAAGTCTGACTCCTGCAATTCAGCTTTTCTCTTTGGCGGCTCTGAATGATGATGCTATGGAAGCTATTCAGAGTGTTTTGGTGGTCTGTGAGTTCCCAGATGTTTTTCCTGAAGAGTTGCCAGGTATGCCTCCCGATCGAGAGGTCGAGTTTGTGATTGAGCTTGAACCGGGAACAGCTCCTATCTCCAAGCGGCCTTATAAAATGGGTCCTGCTGAATTGGCTGAACTCAAACGTCAGCTTGATGAACAAGAGAAGTTGGGTTTCATTCAGCACAGTACTTCTTCTTGGGGTAGCCCAACCATCTTTGTGAAGAAGCGAGACAAGACTGATAGACTTTGTGTCGACTATCGGGCTCTCAATGCTAAAACCATCAAGAATAAATATCCCCTTCCGCGGATTAATGATCTCTTCGATCAGCTAGCTGGAGCTGTGGTATTCTCTAAGCTTGATTTGAGAAGTGGGTATCATCAAATCAAGATTCGCAAGGAAGATGTTCCCAAAACAGCTTTCACCACCCGCTATGGCCTGTATGAGTACACGATCATGTCTTTCGGTCTTACCAACGCACCTGCCACCTTATCGAGGCTTATGAACTCGGTTTTCATGGAGTATCTTGATAAGTTTCTTGTGGTCTATATGGATGACATCCTAGTCTATTCTAAGTCAAAGGAAGAACATGAAGAACACCTTCGGTGTGTCCTAAACAAGCTTCGTGAGAACCGCCTGTATGCAAAGTTCTCCAAGTGTGAGTTCTGGCTGCCTGAAGTCACCTACCTTGGTCACGTCATCTCTGCCAAGGGCATTGCCGTCAACCCAGAAACTGTTCGGACAATTGTTGACTGGCTTGCACCCAAAAATGTCAAAGAAATCCGGAGTTTCTTTGGTTTGGCTAGTTACTGTCATCGCTTCGTTCAGAACTTCTCGAAGATTGCGAAGCCTCTTACCGATCTCCTCAAGAAAGGCAAGAAATACCTTTAGTCTCCTGCATGTCAAGCAAGCTTTGAAACACTCAAAGAGAAGCTCACTTCCACACCAGTCTTGATTCCTCCAGATACATCCAAGCCTTTCCATATATTCTGTGACGCCTCCTTGCAAGGATTGGGTGCGGTCCTTATGCAAGAAAAACAAGTTGTTGCTTATGCCTCTCGACAGTTGAAGATGCATGAGATCAAGTATCCTACACATGACCTCGAACTCGCATCAGTTGTCTTTGCTTTGAAAGTATGGAGGCACTACTTGCTTGGCAACCGTTGTGAGATCTTTTCTGATCACAAGAGTCTGAAGTATATCTTCACACAACCTGATCTCAACCTTCGTCAGAGGAGGTGGATTGAAGCAATTAATGATTTCGATTTCACAATCAACTACACTCCGGGCAAAGCTAATGTCATGGCCGACGCTCTCAGCCGAAAAGCTTATGTCAACAACCTCATGGTGGAAGAACAACAACCTCTCTTGTGCGAGGAATTCCGTCAACTCAACCTTGAAATTGTGGATCAAGGGTATCTTTTGAATCTTCTGGCAACCCCTCTCTTGGAAGAAAAGATTCGTGCTAGTCAGCGAGGTGATGTTATGCCAAAAACATCATCTCCAACATTCAGCTGCCGAGGTATGAGTCCTTCCACGTCGATGATCAAGGAGCTCTATTCTTTGAACACCGGATGTTCGTTCCGAACGACCCGGGATTGAGAGAGCAAGTTCTTAAGGAGGCGCATGATTCTGTTCTTTCTATCCACCCTGGCAGCACTAAGATGTACATGGACTTGAAAACACAATATTGGTGGCCTGGGTTGAAACAATGTTGTGCCAAGTATGTCTCCGAGTGTGATGTCTGCCGCAGAGTTAAAGCTGTCCATCAGAAACCTTCCGGTCTTCTACAGCCATTGAAGCCTCCGGAATGGAAATGGGAGAAAGTAGAGATGGACTTCATAACTGGTTTTCCAAGGTCGCAGAAGGGCAACAATGAAATCTTTGTTGTCATCGACGGGCTTTCTAAAGTAGCTCACTTCTTTCCCGTCAAGGAAACAATTTCTGCAATTCAGTTGGCTGAGCTCTATATCAACAGAATTGTCTCTCTGTATGGGGTTCCTCTTGAGATCAGTTCAGACCGTGGAAGCATCTTCACTTCCAAGTTTTGGGGAAGTTTCCAAAATGCTTTGGGAACAAAGTTGAACTTCAGCACAGCTTACCACCCTCAGTCGCAAGGACAAGTTGAAAGGATCAATCAGATTCTGGAAGATATGCTCCGTGCTTGCGTCATCTCTTTCGGCATGAAGTGGGAAGAATGCCTTCCTTATGCTGAATTCTCTTACAACAATAGCTTCCAGAAGAGTCTAAAGATGGCACCATTTGAGGTTCTCTATGGACGCAAATGCAGAACTCCGATTGGTTGGTCGGGCGCAGGTGAAAGGACATTGTTTGGCCCCGACATTGTAACTCAAGCGGAGGAGAAGGTTCATATCATTCTTGAAAACCTGAAGGTTGCTCAAAGTCGCCAGAAGAGCAACTATGACAGAAAGCACACGGACATGGAGTATGTCCCTGGTGATCTTGTTTACCTTCGTGTCACTCCCATGAGAGGCACGCACCGGTTTGGTATCAAAGGAAAGCTTGCTCCTAGATACATCAGTCCCTTCAAAGTTCGTGGAAGAAGAGGAGAAGTTGCTTATGCTCTTGAGCTTCCTGAAAAACTCAAGGTCCATGATGTTTTCCATCTATCTCAACTCAAAAAGTGCTTTAAGGATTCCGGCAAGACCGTGGACCATGAGCTCATCAATCTCCAAGAAGACCTGTCTTATCAAGAACACCCCATAAAAATCTTAGAAGTCGCAGAAAGAAGGACTCGCAACAAGTCCATCAAGTTCTGCAAGGTGCAGTGGTCGCACCATTCCGTTGATGAAGCCACTTGGGAACGCGAGGATGAGCTCCGTGCCAAGTATCCTACCCTCGTCGTGTCTTCTTCTTCCTAGAATCTCGGGGCGAGATTCCTGTTTAGTGGGGGAGAGTTGTAGCATCCCATCTGTCTAACACCTATAATGCTACATGGTCTAGTAATATAATTGCTACTTCCTACATATAATTGTTGCATCATAATTATATCATGCTCATGTCATCATGCCACCTTGCATTTGAGCATCATATAAAACCTTTCTCCTTTTGGTTCTTATCTCATATATGTAATTATCAATTGTATTTGGTTCTTGATATATGTTAAATGCCCAAGTTGAGTTGAGGGCATATCTTTTACTTCCCCTTCCATCTACTAACATGCCATACACCTCTCCTTTGATATCCTCTATTTTTCCACCATATACATGTATGTGGCCTTTTGTTGATAGTATTCAAAACCAGGCCACATATATTTGTATGGATCCAATCCACCTATCTAGTACACCCATACACTTGTGATATGTCCCACCATCTTAATACATCATGCATGCAAGGAGGTTATCTTGCATGTCTCATGCAAATAAAACCCTCCACCTTCCCCTTTTACCTTAATCTTTTATTTTTGGGTGTAGTGTCCATTCTACCTTTCTTTTCCATCTCCTTCTATTCAATCCTAGTGCTTGCCTCTCTCAAATATTCATATGTGCATGTGGCATACCTTCCATTCAAATCTAGTTCTACATGCAATATTAGCCCTAATCACATGTGATATCATTGCCACTAGTGACCTTCCTTTTTCTTCAAAGTCTTTGGCACTTGTTTGTTGGTTCAATTTTTTTTGATCAAACCCTATATCTACACTCCATCTACAAGTTTTCCTAGCTAATCTAGCTATCTAAATTAAAGACTCCATCTCTATATTTATTTCTGTCTCTTGATCTCTGCTCAAACCTTGGACACTATATTCGTCCAAAGTTTTGTCTAAAACTAGTTCCACCTAGTCTAGTTTGGACTATATAAAAACTCTAATCCCTGTCTTCTTTATACGCACACACATTTTTTCTCTCACTAGCTAAAACCCAAACTATGCATGTGCCCACATTCTTAAACCAGCTAGCTATCTGCACCCTCTTTTGGTATGTTGTGGCATGCACCGGTTCCCACACATGTGTAACAATGCAACCTGGGCGGTAGATGTGTGCAGCCCTAAACCGAGCGACAACAGCAGCTGCAGCGCGCCCTGTCTGAACCGACGCGCTGCATGCCTCCCTTCTCCTCCTCCTGTTTCTCTTCCTCGCCCAGCACGTGCTCGCCTGGTCCCGATCTAAAGCAGAGCTGCAACACGCCAACCCATCCCCCTCCCATCTACCCCCTCTCATCTCCATCTAGATCGAGACCCATCTCTCCCCACCATCTTCCTCGCCAAGCAAAGCCCTACCTTAGACGCTGCCATGGCCGCGGCCTCGCTATCTACCCCGCCATGCCGCCGCCACGGCCGTCGTCGGTTCTGAACCTGCTCGGGCTGTTGGAGCTTGGAAGAAGCTGTGGGAGCTCTTCACCGTCCCTGGGAACCTGCCGAACCAAGACTCCGCCGCCACGCAAGCCGGACACCGCCGCGGCCAGCACCACCTCGTCTTCGTCCGGGACATCTTTCTCTCCGGTCGTTCCTTCCCCCCCCCCCCCCCCCCCCCCCCCGTCAGCAAACCTCGGTGAGCCACAGCTGCGTCCCCTCTTCTCTCTCTCTTCCTCTCTCGCCATCTTCCGCCCGCACGCCGCACGCCGCGCGCACGCAGACCGCACTCACCGCGCTCGCAACCGACAGCAGCAGAAACCTAGCGCACCTCTGTTCTTCCGCAGATTCCCATCGATGTGGGCCGTATCCGTGCGATCTTGCTGAACCAAAGTTGTAGCCCGAGCAATCCTCTTCAACTCTGCTTTTTACGGCAGGGCGTAATACGCCGCCGTTCGGTCGCAATCGTCGTCGCAACTCAGCCCGAACTCAGCCCGTTTCTGAAAAATTTCCCGTCAGTTTTTAAACCGCGAGATCTCCTCTGTTCATCTCCTTGCCCCGTCCGCTGCAGACCTCCGTTGACGAAGCTCCAAACACCAAAGTTGTAGTCCGACGTTGGCTCTACAACTTTTGTTTTTGCAGCGTCGCCAAATTTCCAACGGTTTGCTCGCCATCGTCTTCAGAAATATCGATGCAGCTAGCAGTTTTTCTTCGTCAGATCCGGTTCCTCCCGGAACTTTTCTAAAAGCACTCCTGGTAATTTTGTACCGCCACAGATTCGACCCTGGGGTTGCCACTTGTCACCCTCATGCGCCGTGGGCCGCCAGCGTTGCGGTCCCACTGGTCATACACCGAGGCTATCTTCAGCCGAGTGAGAAAAACCGGTTCAATTCCGGCCACACCAACTCGACCCAGTCAGCACCCTGGTCCCGCGTCTCTGTGACTATGGGTAGAGATCCCCCGGGTAACGAAAGTCCCCGCCATCTTTTTCTAAAATAAAAATATTTCTAGAAATTGTTTATATGTTTTAATATCCAGAAATTAATATCTTTTATTTGATAATTCCAAATTTGACAAATGATATATGTTTTTGAATCAGAAAAATGTGAGGAATTCAGGTATGCTATTTAAAATAATGTTTGACCACTTTAACTTTTCGAGATGATTAAAATTGTAATAAAAATGCCTTTTTTTAATTAATTAATAACTTTAAATCTATAACTCCAAATCGGACAAATAATATGTCTAAATCGATCAGCGCGACGAGTCCGTTCTAACTATGCATTCCATGTTCTGAATTGCAGCATGCATCATATAAATATAAAGTATACATCAACTTATTTGGGACCAAAACATGACTAAAACTCAGTAAAATGCTTTATTCTTGTATCCCACACCTCACCCATGCCATGCTACATTATTGCCATGTAAATTGTGCATCATTCATCATGGCATGCTTGTTTGCTTATCGCATTTTAAATTCATATGCTTGTGCACTTTATTTATGTTGGCCCTTGCTTGTTTGGTTCTTCTTCGAATAGGCGCCGAGCAGGGGAAATATCAGGAATCCCAGGAGTACTACCCAGATCCGTCTCTCGCTTCAACTGAGCTGCTAGGCAAGCACTACCACATGCTTGCATACATATAGTACCTACTGCCTCTATCTTATTCTTGCACCATTGAGTCGCGATTGCATTAAATTGAATCCCAAGTACTGCATAGCCTTTACTTTTAAACCCCACCAAGCTTGTTCCTCCATCTCATGAGCCATTACTACTGGAGTTGTTTGAGCCATGCGAGTCATAGAACAACATGTGTAGGGTATGTGAGTGTCTGATGGATAATGAGGTACCTAAACAACTTAACCTGAGTAGTAATGGGATAACTAATGAAAGAGGCACCGGTGGGCAATATCTGCTATTTGGTTTTTCATGCTCACTTGTGTCCCTTAGGACCCCGAGTACTTGATTCCTGTTCCTTGACTATTCGCACTATCCACATCCGGGAGGCCTTATGGACTCCCTTGAGCCAGAGCTTGATTCATATCTATTTCTTGGGGCCACAACTAGTTTGGGTTTTATTACTATCATGTACTTATGCCATACTTTACTGCTATATTTTACGATTGTGCGTGGAGCACCTGTACTGTTTTGGATCGTGACACGTTTTTGCTGTATCGACAAGCCCAGTCACACTTTCGGGTTCCCAGTCATTTACCGCCGTCCACACAAACCCTGTGTCCGTTCCAGAGCCGGCCAACTTCGTTGCGGGTAGCTTAGTGGGGTGGCCCCCTGAAATATTTCTGAATCCTGTGATCGCTTTGTCGTGAATGCCTCGTTGGGTTTTGATTTGGTTTTTCCGAGGTTGATCGAGTGTGTGTTGCTATTTGTGCACCCCTGCAGGGTAAATCTTTCTGAAAGCCGTGTCCGCGGTTATGGACGACTTGGAGCACAGTTTCTCGATCATAGACAAGTATAACTAAAGTACCGCTTTTAATTTGACCAAATACCTGACTAGTAATTAGTACAATACTCATGGAATGGTTAATAAAACTGCCAACAGATGGGTTGTTCGTCCGCTTTCTCGTTGGTAAGCGAGAAGGAGGATGAATCTGTTAGTTTATACTATTATAACTGTTGTTACTAATTAACGGACATTCGTCTATCATTGTTTAGGCGGATGGTTAGTGAGTATCTACAGACTTGTTAGTTATTATCTTTTGCTGCAATTGCGTCACCCCAAGTATATATCCCCTTTAGAGGCATAAAGACTTGCTGAGTACCCTAGGGTCTCACACGATAAATTGTTTGATTCAGATGAACAGGTGTATTCGCAAGATGGATACTGGGTGGAGGAGACAGATGATGTTGGCAACGATCACTCGGTGTAGAGATTCCGGGGATGGGGATCCGTGAGATCTGTGGGCGGGATGTGTTTATTATGTGGCATCTTATGCCGATTTGCTTCTTATCCGTACTCGGATCTTGTTTTCCGCTTCCGCCTGATACTCTGATGTTTGATGTATGAGGAGCTATCCTAAACTATTATCTCTATCTAGGATATTTGGATCTTGCCGTATGGCGTTGCAATATTTCTATTTCTTTTAGATGGAATGGCTCTGAGGACTGTTGTATGGTAGCTTGCATACATACTCACTTGTGTATGTATTTGATCTCTTCGCCTGTTGCCTACGCCGCTCGCTCTTGTCCCGATGTCTTGGAAGTGGTTAGGACTGCCGACGGGTCTACACGTGGGCGGTCCTCTGGGCCCCCGCTGTACTATTTTAACCACTTCCGCTTCATCCAGGCTTGAACTTAGAGCGTAGGGTCCGAGGTAGTTACAACTTCCTGTGTGTGTTTTATGCATAAGAATGTGAATAGGGTAACACCATCTTAGCCATACTTCCGTGGTATTGCATACTGCATACTATTAGCACTAAAGTATCATGGATGCTGATGTACTGCACACTGCAGTCCTGAACAACTATGCAAATAATAAGTTGCAAAATATTCAAATATTATTTGCTTGATATTGAAGAGCAGAAATGTTAGATTTACCATAAAGACACATTTAGTGCATTGCGCAGAAAAAAGATACAACATTTGGATCCTCTCTATATAAAGTGTAGGGTAGTTTCATCATTGGCTAATACTCCAATTAGTAAATGTAAGCTAAGATACATCTGAGGTGCCACCGTCGAGCTCCCGTGGTTTAGAAATACCATATGAGACTTCCTCAAAAAGCACATTGTCATATTATAAATTAAGCTTTGTTGTTTGAGACATTTCTTAACTAAGAATTGTTTGAACATTTAAGGGAATGCAATACATTACGCATAAAAAGATACAATATTTGGATCCTCTCCATATAAAATGTCAAGTAGTTTTATCATTTTTCCATGCTCCAATTAGTAAATTTAAGCTAAGATACACCTGTGGCGCCACCGTCCAGCTCCCATGGTGTAGAAATCTTGTATGAGACTTCCTCAAAAAGCACATTATCATACTAGAAATTAAACTTTGTTGTTTGAGACATGTCTTAACTAAGCATTGTCTGACCATTTAAGAAATGCAATACTTTTCTCAGTTGTACCGAATGTCATCTCTTTGTCTCCTTTGTAGGTCAACTCACTCTAGCCATGAAAGTAGTACTGTCAGATATTATGTAGCTATACAATCTTGCAGAATTTCAAACATAGGAAAAATAGGCATGTTGTGCACATCAAATTAAAACCAGGCTATCTATGTGAGGATAGCATGGTGCTTTATTTTTTGTTCCTTGTGTAGGTTGTCGAAGTTGGAAGAAACGGGACTTCATATGTGTGCTTGCAGTAACACAAAGTAGATGGGTGTCCCTTCTCCGGTGCCTACCTTGTGGACCGGTAGAAACATGATTAATGCAGGCGGGATGGCTGATGAAGCGATTAATTACCAGGTGAGAACAAAATGAGTGTCGACATGAATAGAAAGAATCACTACTTCCCCTCAAGCATACTCATCGAATTTCTGAATGTTGTACATAGATGGTGCTTTCATTATTCCAAGAGAAGACGTGTTGTGGGTTTTCTTTTATGTAGGTGATTCTGAAGGAGAATTAGCCTTGGTCTAGGTCATATTGCGGGAAGAGGCGGATTCAGTTGTTTGATTCGGACTTGATGATGCTAGTCTAGTTGATGTCTTCGTGATGCCCTGGCATGAAGCTTCCTTTAGTAAAAATTATGCATGACCTGACTGGTCGGGAGATTTATTCAGAGATCGTATCTAATTAGACAGCACACGCCCAACTGAGGCAACCTGAATAAATAAGCTTAGAATCACTTTACCTAATTTGTACATTTGAATCTGCACAATTGAAAGAGTCATAAATTTGAATCAGAGCTGAATGTCAACTCTGAAGCTATGACTCAAACTGACTTGGATGGGTGAAATCTGGAACTTAGTTTGTTTTTCGACAAAATCTCATACGGGATTTTGCAGAGCGGGAGAGACACACCTGAGCAGCCACCGCCGAGCTGTCATGGTCTAATGGGAAAGTGCAGGGCATGGGATGGTGGAGGAGCAACTTGTGGGAAGAAGCAGTAAAGGGACCCAACAATGAGTGTGCCGCCACCGTGGCTCTCGCCTGCGGAATGAAAACACGCCCAACGACCAGATACTGTGGCCGCAGCTTGCCATGGAGTCGTGTCGGCGGAGGTCGATGTCCTTGGGTGCACCCACCCCAGCATCGTCGCTAGCGGCAGCTGAGCGGGAGGCAGGAGGATTCACATCGGTGGTCGATTCCATGGACGGAAGCCTATGCTACTCGTGCCTCGCAGCTCTGCCTCGTATGAGAAGAAAAAAGAAGGGCAGAGGAGGAAAACCGATGGACCTCACAGAAAGGTGAACGGATGACGGCAACGACGATGTAGACCACCGGATCCGGTGCCTCCACGAGCCGTGCATCGTTGCTTCCCTTCTCGTACGCTCCTCTTTGGGGCGTTCGACAGCGGCAACAATGCTGAAGACAAACGCGGTGGAGCTCGATCTGCCACCTCGCGTTGATGAATGGGGGCGGGTTTGGATTGACGAAGTACACCCGGTGGTTGTTGCTCAGATGGTTGTAGCGGTGGGTCGGCGGCGAAACACAAGCACGACCCACAACAGCTTCCCTCCCAAACAGCGACCCCGCACGATTCTTAGGATGACCCCACACATTGACCAAAAATGAACCGACTTTGAAAAAATTTCAATAGCCAGACACGTAGCCCCATTCGTGGCACCACGTGAGAAATTTCACAAGCGAAATCAAACCCGAAGCACTCACAGGGCTTCAATTCTAGAGAGCCTAGTGCTCTTTAGAGATAAGACGTCCTTTTTAGGACGGGTGGAGTATTAAAAGTTAACGGCGATAGAAACGGCGCTATAGTTAACCAAGACTCACAGTAAACCATATATTTACACACACACACATACATATATATATATATAGTATACTCCTACCACACAAAAGCATTGAAAAACAAAAAATCATTCACATAACTATATGTTAAGTCCCGTGGGATTCACCCCCATCCAGCGAGCCACTTAGCACGACCTGATTGGTAGAAATTCGCAGGATGCAGTAGACGCATGAATAGTGAAATGAACAGTATTTCCCCCTCCTTTAACAGTCTTCGGCGACAATTTTTAATGCAACTTTCCGGCTAAAAATTCTCTACCATAGTTAACTATGTGTACCACTCGGAACAAAAGTTACCTAGACTGTATGTTTTTACGCTCCTCTTTTTAACTATTCGGTGATAATTTTTTGACATGCCTTTCCAACCGTAATTTTCCAATGTAGATGTACCCCCGACCTTGTTTGCTATGGCGGTGTCAGGTGCATGGAATAGAGAAAGAGTCAAGGAACGACAGTAAATCATCTCAGGTCCAGACTCATGCACACATACAAAACTTGTATCATCCATTGCTGCAGGAAGCATTGCAGGAGAACTACTACAACATCAGGTTAGTGGCAAGCAGTTGAGCACTATCATCGTCTCCGTCAGACCCCGTGCTCTGGCCATATGCGCCGATGCCGAGTTAATGACCAGCTCTGGCCAGATGCGCCGCTACCACAGGGGTGACGAGCCGCTCCCTGTCAGATGCACCGCCGCCACGGTGAGGAGCTGCTCCAGCAAGATGTGTCTCTGCTGCCGCCCGCCGCCAGGTCCAGGAAGAACTTCTTGCCTCAGCGATGGTGGCAGCGATGGCGACAGAGTCGAACAAAGGCTAGAGCACGCGGCAACCGCACCGGGTAGGAGCAGAGCTGGACGACGGCCAGGGGCGGACCCAACTAGAGCTTTGTGGGGGCCAAGGCCCCCACTCATTATTTCGAATTTCTATACTATTTTTCCATGTTTGACACTTAAATGTACAAAATTTGCTAATTTTAAACAAGAAATGCCCCCACTCACTTGATTTGCCCCTACTCGTACGTTTCTCTGGGTCCGCCCCTGCGACGGCTCGACGAACTGCTCATGGCGGTGACGAGCGCGCAGAGAGCCAGGAAGAAGGATAAGATATGACGACACGTGTGAGCACGCTGAGTTTGGCTTTCTCCCTCCCCGCATCAATCTGGACCGCACGCAACCGATCCGATGGCTAACGGGAGTCCATCGAGTTTTAAGTCCGGTCTGAATATAGATTTCCCGAAGTAATTTATGCCTCGAGTGGCTGACGCATCCCGGCAGGCGCCAGCCCCACTGTGCTCCGCTGACTGCGCCAGCCGTTATCCTTATCCGCGACTTCACCACCACCTGCTCACCTCCTCCTGGCCCCATCCCCAGTATGGCCACCCTCCGCCCTGCCCCCCGTACCGCCCTCGGTGACCTCCGATCGGTCGCCGTCTGTCGCAGCACCTGCCGGCCCTCGCACCTCTCCTCCCCGCGCTGGCAGCAGGTTATTCAACCTCCTATTCATTTTTATCCTCCTGGTTTTGGTGGGGTTTCGACGAGTCTGATTTAATCAGGAGGAACCGATGCTTTTTCCTGTGTTGTAGGGTGATAGTTGTGCTTCCGTGAGTTGTTTGGGTCGGTATTTGCTGGTGTTCTTGGGCCTGAAAAGTTTCTTAGATTTTAGTTAACCAGCTAGACGGTGGGATAATCTGAATTGAGGTGCTTAGAGCTATCTTGCAGTTTTTTCACTTTCAGAAGGAATTAGGTTCTTTAACCTTGTTAGGCTTGGCAATTCGCTGATTGGTTCAGAAATTCAGATATAACAATACACCAGTACATCGTAATTCGTTAATATATTTTTGCTGCTGAAGTAGACATTTCATATAGGATACGAACTCTTTACCTAAACTGTAAGATGTGCATATACGTGTTACTAATGGATGTAGTCAACGCAACGTTGCTAACTAGTGAACTAATATACCAAATACCATCTCTCCTAAGTAAACAGTTGCAAAATATTGACTTGAAGAACATATGCCAGAACAGTTCTGTACACGTGTTTGACAAATTAATCTTACTCACAAACATCTTATATCTTACTGAGTACAAAATATGCTCCATTTTGTGTGGACATGCATATTTCTGTATCTTATGCATGCAATTTACACATTCCTGTATTCACTAAATGTATGAAAATAAATTCAAAATTACCGGTTTAAGCTAACTGTTCAACTGACCTGGTCCGACAAACAAGTATTAGTTTTATGTCAAGAAGGAGTATTGTGGTAGCTTGTAAAGACTTTTACCCAATTGATTCTGTTTTATATTGCTTTAAACTAGTGGCATCTCATATCCATTAATGTCTACACTATTGTATAAAAGTATTCTCAGATGTTAGGGTAAATTTAAGTTTCTATATGAACTATCACACAGATCGTTCCTGTGTTTTGGGTATTCAGTCTCCTTCAAAACCTACAGATGTAAGAACCCGTATCACAGGGCAGCATATCTGGTGATCAGCGGTGTAACAAAACTGCATATTTATGATTTTATGAGAGTATCAGGTAAACCTGGCTTTAGTGGCAGTGTATCACAAACCTGTAGCTTCGTTATCAAAGTGTTCCCTAAATATGTAATTGCGCGAAACTGGTCTTGGTCTGTAGTTTTGTGAACAGTTGCTCACTGAGTTTGCAATTCTGTAAGATTGGTCTCATCTCTAGTGTTGTGATAGTGAAATCCTAAGCATGTAGTTTTAAGAAATCTACTCAAATTAAGTTCTTCACTCTCCAGCTCGCAGACATGCATGATTTTTTAGGGCTTGCGTGGGTTGGTGCCCCATGTTGGTGATGCCAGAAGATGCTTAATTTTGGTTAAGAATGTGGTGGTGATTTGTTTGTTGTAAGTTACCGGACCAGAAATTTGGAAGGCACCTTAGTTTAGTTATTGGCTCTCTAGTAACAAAACTTTGGCATAAAGTTCAAAAAAAAAAAACTTTGGCATGACTTTGCGCTACAAAATTTTGGCAATAAAACCTGCCAGCATCCTATGTGGCATTGTCCAAATCCAGTTGGAGGCCAAATTTCCTTGGTTAGTCAAGATTTTTGGCAAGAAAAATTGGGGCACCAAAGCAAGTATTCCCTTAGTTCTTACTGACTTAAGTTGATTCATCTCTTATACATTAGTTTCAAACTTGTCGTTAAATTATACATGTGCAGGACTTGTGATCACATCCTTATCAACTTTGAAATGCAGGGATATATGTTGAATTGGAAATCCAAATGCACTACCAAAAAGCTACTTACTACAATTACCGGTGCAAAATTTGATGAATCTGAATTTGATAGCGTTGATGCACCACTTGAGCCCCAAACATGGGAAGGGAGCTTGTTGTGTGGCTTGTTGAAGAGTCAGCCTCACATTTTTCTAGCTGCTGCAGCAAAGCAACTCCAACAAATGTCTATTGAAAGGAAAGACACCCTAACTCGCTGGGAACATAGTATCGGTTCTTCGGAGGACTGTCTTCACAGGTTAGTAATATTTGCCTGTCCATTTTGGACATATTTACTTGCAGGCTCTCACCCTCTGAAGGGTTCAACGTGATTCTTTCTTTTTTTTCCAATATTTTCCGTGTATGTTTCAACATTTATTAAAATAGAGTATGATGATGTCTTGTAGAAGCATGGCAAACAACCTTTGTTCGACATGTCCTATTTTATAGTACTGAGGAAGACATGAAGTCAACCAAATTAGATAAACCATCTTTAGTCATAACTACTTGTGAGTTTTGTTATATTGGCTAACACTCTGAGAAGTTAAACAATTAATAGAGTACAGGTTGATATAATGCAATTATATAGCATGCTAGTGTTTTGTTTTGCAATTGAGGCTAAAATCTGGAACAGGAAAGGGTATCACCAGAGATTATATGGTGGGAAAATAAATTGGATAAGCTAATGTTGTCCCCTAGTATTCTTAGTGCAGACAAGATATGGGTCATTGTTCTATTGGAGACTAGTATATATAATGAAAGAATAAGGACAGTAAGGTCTTATCTTCATTGAGGGATTCTTTTTCATGCCATGTTTGCCATATGTAGCTACATAGTTCAGATTAACTGAGTTCATTCCTGGCATGGCAAACATTGTCAAACCTGCAACTTCATTTTGTTCTTTTGACTTTTGGTTATCTGGATAACTAAGTATATTATTGGGAACCCATAACAAATAGGAGGATTGCCCAAATGAAGGAGCAGGAGTGCAGGACTGCTATTGAGGACGTCATGTACGTGTTGATTGTTCATAAATATTTCAAGATTGAAGTTCCAATGGTTCCGAATCTATCAAAACTCATGAGTAATAGAAGATTACATATATGGCCACCAAGGGAGGAAAATCTTGAATCCATTCACGGAACTGAGGTGTTAGGTCTAATTAGGGAGCACTTGACCAGCATTATCAGATGGGTGCACAGGAATGGTCCCAAGATTAATCTGTCAACACTTCGGGTCAAAAGACTCCAATTAGGTCGGATTTATTCTGCTTCAATAATGTATGGCTACTTCCTCAAATCTGTCACTGTAAGGCATCGTTTGGATCTGACTCTTGCTCAGCCACAAGGATCTGCACAACCAATTCAGCTTCTCAATGCACAACCTGCAACTACCTGGAAACAAGAACAGAAAGATGCCTTTTGCAGTTCTGTACAACTGTTGTCTTCTTCGAAACGGAGTTCTATTGTCGATCTTCATGACTTGAAGAGTTACATAATGGGCTTTGACCCAAAGACCTTGGAGTTATGTGCAAAGGTGCGCTCAAGCGAAGCTTCTAATCTAATTGAGAAGCAGAGCCGGGCACTTCTCGAAGAGAAGTTAGGTTCCACAGAGAATGATGAGGCAGTAATACTCGATCCGGCAACCCTGAAAAGGCTGCTGCTTGAAGCCATTGCATTTGGTTCCTTCCTTTGGGATGCTGAAGATTATGTTGATGAGATATTCAAGTTGCAGGATAACTGAAAATATGGTTTCCGGAAGTTCCTGGAGGCCCGGAGATACGAAGCAAGCTGAAAGAAGAATTTGCGGAAGCTTCGTGAAGCCTTGTATATATTTTTAGGAAGTTAGCCTTTTTCTATGCATGTAAATCTTGACCCCCTGAGTTTGCTTTCATTCTCAGTGAGCTTCCTCTACCCTTATTTGTGCAAAGTTTTTATAGTTCGTTGTCGCGTTTGTTTCTCTACAAGGTCTTGTGAATCCACATATATTTGAATGATAGAAATGTAGAGGTTCTATTTTAACATAGATGCACATTGTAGAATGAATGTGTAGCTGCAAATTTGACGCCAAATGATTAGCAAAAGCCAAATGGTGTATATGTATGTGCTAAAGAACTACTCCCTCCGTCCCAAAATACGTCCCAAAATACGTGACGTGGGTTTGTTTAGATTCGGAGGTATCTAAACATGTTTTAGTATATAGGTATATGTGAATCTAGACAAACTCAAGTCACTTATTTTGGGACGGAGAGAGTAGTATTTTTTTTTTTTTTACGAGATGTTCTTTCTGTATGGTGAGATAAAGGGCTTATTCTGTCATGCAATTTTAAGCGGTTCTTGATAAGTTTTGCATCGCTGAAAGACCATGGTGTTTTAAGACGATGAACTGCGTAAGCACGACAGCTTGCATCATGTCGGGAGCACACCTGGTGTGTTGGACTGCATAAAATACAGGCGCAGATTTTCACCGAGCATCGATGCCGGCAGCCACACGACTTATTACCTTCTCGTGACACGTTCTTGCCAATATCCCGTGATGCAAAAGGACGACACTCTTCGGTGGAACAGCAACTGATAACGCTGTGGCTCGGTGCTCAATTGTTCAGTTCCCGGTATGCCCCCAACCAGGAAAATACTCATACAGCAACAAAAAAACGATCTCTAGTGATGCGTTTGGTAGGTCGCATTGGATTTTTGGCTCCAGGCATGTCTAAGGTGGCCAGTGCCATACTCATACAGCCAAAAAGCCACCTTTTGCGGATAAAAAGCCACATTTTGTAGGTTGTTTGGTAGGTTGCACAAAGAGAGCTTTTGCACGAGGATAATAACAAATGGTTGTTGTTTGGTTGCCTGCACTAGTTTGACCCTCACGCTAATAGACACACCTAAGCCGTCATTAGCATCGTTATGTTCTTCGTTTGTGGGCTGCATCAGCTGTTGGCGCGGCGCCTGATGCGGCTGCGCCGACGACAAAGGACGACAAGGCACCTGTTGTGGTTGCCTAGGCAATAGAGGGCGGAGGGTACCTACTACAGCTGCGCTGGCGTGCGGCACGACATCTACTACGGCTACGCTGGCGTCAGGGATCACAAACACGGCCAGCCACAATAGCGTTGATGAGGAACTGCTCGATGATGGTGTCGTGTCCTAGATTTCGACACCGGGGATGGATGATCCCTATTTTAGTTCGGCCAGGGCTCAACGTTGGCGAGCTCGGTCGACGAGCTAGATGAACACAATCATACGGGAAGACACATGCTTTTTACCCAGGTTTAACGACGATATGCAGATCCCTACGTCCTGCAACTGTCTACTATCTGGTGGATGAACACATAGTTACATAGTTTATTCTCGGAGAAGAACACAATCTATTATTCTCTCTCTTTTCCTCCCCCCCTTTTCCAGCCGACCTAGGCCTCCTTTTATAATGGCAAGGGGACACCACAAGGTCGGTCACGGTGCGACGACACTTGGATACCACGTGGCTACGCACAATGTGAATGGGTACAACGTGGCTGAGCTCCTCCGTGGACTAGTGGCCTAGGCCACAGAAGAAGAGCCTAGATGGAGGGGAGGGTTTTTTCTTGTCACTCTAGTTCCTGTCAGTACCCGTGTGCTAGCCGGGATCATTTTGTTCCTGGGCCACGATCAACCGAGCCCCCGAGCGGCTCTACCAGGAGAGGGTGTCCCTGTGGAGAGGACTTCAGTTGCGGGTCACTAGGGTGGATCCCTTGGACCCCGAGGTCCATGGATACAACAGCAGTCCCCGGTCATCGGTCTAGCGGGGACTACTACTGTAGCTGGGTTATGCCCCAAACTTGAATGAGCCACCAACTATTCCTCCTTATGCGGGCGAAACGCGTGGCACGATGTCTTCGAAGCACGTGCATGGTCGCTTCGGCCTCAGGCCTTGCAATAGGCTTGAATGGTCATCTGCTGGAGCGTCCTAGGAATGCACGCCAGTTATGGCTGACAACGAAGCAGTTGGGTGCCCGCTGCCTCGGGGCCCCTTTTAAAAATGGACCCAGCCACAACACGCTCCCCTCACTTTCCCACTTCCACCTCTCCTCTTTCGCAAGACTTGCATCTAGATCCAGCCACCGAGATGATGAACCAACGAGCGGTGGGAACCGAGAGAGGGACTTCCTAATCTAAGACCCGCTCCGGTGCGGTGGGGCTGCCGAAGCCCTCTCGTGCCCACCTTTGGTCGACCGTGGATGAGGAGAAGCTCCAGGCCCTGCTCGCTCATGTCGCGTCCAAGCGCCATGAGAACGATCTTGCTTCCTCAAGATGGGGCTTATTCCCCATTTTCAGAGTTCTTCATTGAGATGATGAAGGCATACCACGTCCTCCTTGCGTAGATTCACCCCAACACTCTCCTGGTGATGTCATCTATGGTGTTGTTCTTCCACTTCTTTGCTCCTCGGGTGGACAAGAAGCTAAGGCTCGCTCGAGGCATTACCTTCTGTCTTGCAATAACCGCTCCAAGCAATAACCCTCAGGAAATTTCAAGTCCAAGTTGCGGAGTGGCGCGACGAGTTTTCTGGGTGTGCGCTGGGGAGCGTCTCCCCTGGATGTTTGACCTCGATGAAGATGCACCGCCTCTTCATGCTTGGGGTCGACTGAGTTCCCAGGATGTGGCCCTGTGCCATTATCACGGAGCGGATCCAGGTGCTGGTGGACTAGGGCCTGACGATCCATGCCGTGATCTTTAACTACCTCCGTCGGTGTCTAGGCCCTTTGAAGAGGAGGTCTCACCCGGCTTAGGAGTACGCTGTTCCCGAGGATCTCACGTGACTCCAGCCGGGGAAGAGTCAAGATCTATCCCAGGAAGCTCTGTCCGACTTGATGAGAAAACTCATCACTCCAACAACATCGGGGAAGAAGCCTGCGGGCCTTAGCCTGCTCTGCTTGGACGATCACTAAGATGAGATTTTGGAGACTCTTCTTCCCTATAACGCAAAGGGGATTGTGAATGGTAAGGACTCTGAATCTGACCCGGAGGAGTCAAGGAGCAGTGATGAGAGTGCCGATGAGGAATCGCTGGCCCCCGAGTCCTTGCCGCCCGATCCTCTAGTGAAGAGGAAGAAGAGTCCTCCTAGGATAACGCGGCTTCGGAGCAGACCGCCGAGGAGGAAGTCGAGGACCTACTAGACGGGTGTGTCTGTACGTCCTCGAGCTTCCACTTTCACGCAACCGTCTCCAGCGGATGCCCACGGAAAGCAAACCACCGAGGGATCATCAGCTCATGCTCCTCCTTCACCGCCCTCCACCGGTTGCCCCGAGGCCTTAGCGCGACATGGCGAATTGCCTGATCCATCGCAAAAGTGCTCTTGGGATAGTCTTGGCAGATCGCTGGCCTCACCCAAGGACCAGCCTCCCCCAATGAAAAAAGGGAAGTGAAACTTTATGGGGGGGCCTAGTGAATGTACTTTCCTCTTGATGCTTCTTTCTTTTGTTTTTTGGTTACGGGTGTTAACTTACTCGATTGCCTTCACCTTCAGGGGCACTCTAGGCTCCCCGAGCACTGATGCGCATGTGCCAGCCCCTGATCTACCCTTTGGCGGCTGGTCAATGCTTCCAGCCATTGAAATTACCGGTGGGTGTTTTATTCACGCTTTTATTAGCCTCTTGCACTAATTTTGACTAGCCTTGTATTGCATTATTTTACCCCCCCTCCAGGTTTAAACATCATGGGAGAGAGCGCACCCACCTCTGGGCTATCCCTGGAGGAGGCAATGGTATTGGGAGCCGAGGACACCATCTTCAAACCTTGTTGACTAGACCGGAAAGTTCCTCGCTGGGGTGGGAGCTCTCAAACCTGGCTCGAGATCATATGCATCCTTCATCCAAGACAACTCGACCTTGCATAGATGATAAGGCTTCGCGCGTCCTAATCACGTCCAACTCTGCTCCTAGTCAAGGTGGAGCAAGCCTTCCGCCTAGCTAGGGCATTTCCCGAGATCGGGCCGAGGAGGTTCGGGTCCTTTCTAGGAGGGTCTCCAGAGCAAGCAACAAGATGTGCAGCTCCCTTGGCCTTCTGTCGGGCCACAAAGAAAGTATGCAGCTCACCCCTACTGGTGGAGAAACGGTGGACCTAAAGAGCGAGCTAGCAGCACTATGGGATAATCATTCTCGTACGTAGGGGAGGCCACCGAGTCGGCTCGTGTCAGAGAGAAACCGCAGACATAGCTCTCTGAACTAATCTCAGAGATGCCCTGGTTGAGTATGAGGCCCCCTGTGCAACCGCCTAGCTGGAAGAGCCTAGGCGGGAGGCAAAGAGTGCTCGTGGTTCTGCCTGGCTCGAGAAGGAGCGGAGTGGCATGCAAATATCCTCCTTTCTACATGAGGCCTCTTGCCTAGACGAGATGCTCCATGCCCTCCACCTTCTTTTGATAGATTTTCCCGAGGAGGACGATGTCGACGTGCACTCCCACTTCTTCACCGTATTGTTGGGTCGGGTGACAAGTCTGTGTGCGGCAACCAACGCAATGCTAGTTGAAGGAGGGAAGGACGTGGTGGCGGTGGTGACCCGGATGTTCCTTTCTCGGCTCTACCACCACCTTCCAAAGTTTGACGTGGAGACCGTCTTCAAGCCCCTCATACCCGAGAAGGATATCGAGGCCTCTGAGAAAGCCGTGGAGCCTATCGTAGCTGTGTGGTGAAGATAATGAGCCGCTAGTTTGAGGAATGAATGTTGTCCTCCATTTCCTTAGGCCATATGTACCATAGGGAGTGCACTGATGTGTTAGGGTTTAACTCCCACAGTCTATCTTGTAATTTGCTGCCATACTGTCTTTCCTTATGTGCAGCTTGTGCCTCCGGGGTCACAATGATGTGTGTCCTAGATGCACTATTCATATCTTCTTTCTTGAGGTCCAACCACCACATATCTCCGACTGTTAGGTTGAAGGTGCCAAACCCTAGCGTGGACACAGATGGGTATGCGTCGGTTGTGGCTCCTTTATCGCAAACTTGACCAGGTTTCTGCCTCTCTCCAATTGCATTGTGAGGAGGTTCTAGTACTGGGTAGCCCCGAGGTAGCCAGAAAAGCAGGCAACGACGAGGTGATTCTCTCTTTGCTTGGAATTAGATTGCTGCCTCTCTCACCCGCGTGGTGGGGTGCCAGCCCTTGTCCGCATTTAGATGAACAAGGAAAGGTAGAAAAACAACCACTTTCTGGATGTCTATGAGTTTGACCATTGCCTCTCTCCAGTATCTTAGAGGGGAGGTGCTGACCCCGGCTAGCCACATAAGATTTTCGGGGAAAGATAGGCGCGGGATGAGGCTCTTGCCGTGTTGGTTTGATACCTCTCTGCCAGCTGTATAGCAGGGAGGTGCCTATTCTAGATAGTCGCTAGCTATTCCCAAAAAGGTAGGCTACAACCCCAACACCTTGTTCTGCCCCAACCATCATCTCTCTCCATCCACCCAGTGGAGAGGTGCCTACGGGTAGGCGACGGTCGTGGCTGATGTTTCTTGCCACAAGCCTGGTCACTGCTTCTCTCCAACCGAGGGAGGTGCCAATCCAGATTAACCCTTGGGTAGTCTAGAAGGGGTAGTAAGTGATCAGGACATGCTTATTTTCTCCGGAGTCAACTGGCGCCTCTCTCTAGCCACTCTACGGGGAGGTGCCAATCCTGGTCATTTTTACAAATGACCAACGAATGGTAGACATCGATTGCCCCAGACCTGAAACTTACTCATGGCCTCTCTCTCTACTCGTTGGGAGGGGAAGTTCTGATCAAGGATGCCCTCGGGTCATCCAAAGAAAAGTAGGCAACGAGGGCTTTAGGGTTCTTTAACGCATGCTCGTCCATGGGAGTCTCCCCGGGAGAGCAAAACTGAGAAGGACACACGACCAAACAAAACAGGACTCTCCATTAATGAGGAAGCATGGATGAATGATAATCAAGATGAGTGCATGATAGAACTGCTCATCCATGTTCATCCACGTGGATTGCCTCTAGATACACGTCTTGTGCTATGGGACCCAACCGACGCGCAAAATCTTTTCATTACAAGGGGACAACCCCCAAGTAGTCTACTCAATGAGCGGTGTTACCCGCCCCGTGAGACCAACCATGGGTAAGCCCGGATAGGCAACCCGCGCAACAAACGAGATCACTACATGTAGTATGTGCTGGCGGGACAATTCCTGCCATGCACGTGTGTCCCGAATCAGCCCGGGACACACTATCCTAGTTTTCTAGAGCCCCGAGCGAGAAAGTGGTTGCGTAGGGCTAGAGCTCCCGGGCCCAGCGCCCTAGGTTCATCCAATCAATGCGTCGTGCTCCTTAGGATGACTAGCGTCAGTCCCAAAGAGGGCACCCGTGTGAGAAGAAGAAGATGAGGAGGAAAAGCAAGAAGGCCCGAAATAAGAGCAACAGCTGCCGAACCCCTACACCAGAACATGAACAACCTCGTCATCAACCTTCAAGACTCCACAACAAACCTCTTGTCCTAGTTCACTCATTGGAGCGGCCAATAGAACTTGGGAAATTATCCTCCACCACCACAATGAGTAACAAGAGGGATTTCAAAAGCCTAAGCTTGGGGATGTGTTCCCTACGCAATTTATTTATGTAGTAAGTTTGTACTACAGCTCCAAGTGAGCTTTAAAACACTCGTATTGGACTTGTTCCAACACTTTATTTTTTTTGTTTGCTTTCATTTTTCATTTTATTTTTGTTCCTTGCTTTGTCGCCAATACCTTCTATTCTCTAAATCCAATTTTCCTTTTTTATCTCTATTCACGAAAAGTGGTTTTCCATTTGCCTCTTTGCTTCAGTATTATTAATGAGAGTGATCTACTTTGAGTTTTGAAGGAATACATAATACGTAAGAAAATTGTGAATCAATTGATGAGAGGTATGTCTTACATATCCCACTTTAGAAGTTTGGAATATTTATGCTAGTTAGTAGTTTTGTTAAGGTATTATGCTAGTGGGAGTAATTCAAGATAGTCAGAGTGAAGCTTTTTATTTGCATGATTAATTAGTCGTGTAGGATTTTTCTCTAGTTCTTGTAGTTAACTGATTCTTTCTTTGAAAAATAATTATGCCAAATAAGTACAACAACAAAAAGTCTCCAATTATGACTTATGTGATGTGTAATTATCTTAAGAGTTTAATTTTGAAGATACTCAACCCCATAGATATGATGATAGACTTGATAGAACTCTTGAAAGGAGTTGTTTGGAGGAAATAAAGTTCAGTGGTAATTGAGATGCTTGTCAAAACTGAAAATTGTGAATCATAAGTATGATATTTCTTTAAGCTTGTTTACAAACTATTGATGCACATCCTGGGATGCCAACAACTCTTCTAGCCTTCGAATGATCTTGGATAACTCCTGATTTTGGCTATGAGTTAATGACATGGGTAGCTATGCTACTAAATGGGAAAAAGTATTTGTACTATTAAGGGTTGTGTACAAAGTTGCTATTGGAAACGGTTACGATAACCAAATGTATCATCTAGAATTTTTGGCATGGTCTCATTACTACTAGATGGATTTCCTTGAAAGACAATGAATATAAAAGAAGTGTTTTCATAGTCTTGATTTATTGATTTGGGTGTTATCTAATGAGACACTTCATTGTTATTCTTATTTCGACATGATCTCTCACACTTAATATGCTAATGTGAAACTTCCCAGTGTTCCTTGGCAAGCTGAGAGTTAATTAGAGGAATTGGAATGACTGCTACACTTCTTTTTCTTTATGCTTATAGAATCTTTATTTTGATTATCTTGATTTACCAAAGCTTGTATGATATTATTTATAACTATACTAAGCTTTAAAATGGAAGAAGTGCTGCACTCATAAGCTACCAATCATAAAATCGTAAGTGAGTTTACTTTCTCGTCATTTCAGTTTAAACGCTAAGTTCCTTATGACTTTTGGTTCCTTGCTCGAGGATGATGAAGGTTTAAGCTTGGGGATGTTGATGGTTGTGAAAATAGCCATCTTTACCCACATTTATATCTTATTTTATGTCAAACAATTGACTAAATAACTCTCTAGCTTCACCACTAATGATAATTATGGCAAAGATGTTCAAACCTTGGTCTTTACTTGTATGATATAGGAAATCCCACTTTTATGGTGAGATCAGGAGCAATTATGGAATATTAAGACGTTGACAATACACCCAAGTCAACCCGGGTTGAATTGCTACCTCGAGGAATGCTAACGGTTGCCGTTATGGGCAAGCCCCGCCTGTACCGTGTGACTCACCCAGCACCGCCTTTGCTAGGTCAAACGCAGGAACTTTTGTTAAGGCCTCCATATATTTCGATACTCCAGCTGCCGTGCAGAGAGCGAGCCATTCTCAGACTGCATCAGAAACACACCAAGGAAGATCCACCACTTCACCACCACCATAGTTCATCATCTCCATCTCCGATCCCCTTCATAGCCATATCCATAAGCTTGTATTTGACATCTCCTCGTGATTGGTGACTTGTAAGAATATTTGATTTCAATCTAAGTAATTGTACAATGTTTCCTATCCTTGATCTTATTATTATAAGTGAGTAGTCCTCACGGGCTACGGGTTGGGGAGTAGCCTCGCAGAGATTATGTGTATCTAATTACATGGGAATATTGTGTGCTGATTTCATACAAGATTTATATATTATATCTATTGGAAATATACCCTAGAGACAAATAGTAATAAGGATTATTATCATATTTCATAAAGTTTATGATTAAGTTTTATATCCTGCTATAACTGTATTGAAAGGAAACATCAATACACGTGTGATATATAAACAACCAGGGGTTCCTGGTGAAACTCTAGTCACTGGTTCATTGGTCAACATATGATCAAGGTTTCCTGATCATGTGGCATTTATGCCAGTTGGAAATGGACTCATCTCATTCTAAGAATGATATGATGAACTAATACCCAACCTAAACATCATGACCCGATCATGTCATGAAGTTCAAGTTACGATGCTTAGAATAGACCTAGTAGACTATTCCTTAGTCCGTGAGGCTATATCACTCACTGTCTCCCGAGGGTACTTTGATAGCATCAAACGTCACTTGGTAAAATAGTGATCATAAAGGTGTGTTCAAATATTCGAAGGAACAGTAGATGCATGATACGTCAAGAGCGGGATTTGTCCATCCGCGTGATGGAAAGATACTCGAGGGCCCACTCGAAGAAGTTATATCCAATAGTTGCGCAGCGTGTGATTTGATCACAGGGATATCACTTATCAAAATGAGTCAAGTAGCATTTGTCAGTAACGATATTGAACCCGACATGGTGATGTCATTGATCAGATCTCGGGCAATTCAAGTATCGAGAGACAAAAGGAATAAGACACGATAGTCACAGTTCAAACGACAAAAGATTTCATTGAATGCACAGGGGTCACATGGCCATCCAGGTCCCTTTGTTGATCATTGGTCCGGGAGAGTCCTGACCATGTCTAGAGTGTTCTCGAACTATGGGGTATCATGCTTAAGGGGTTGGTGATGCTTAGAGAGTGTTTACATGATAGGTAGAATCACCGAAGAAAGAGAAGAGAGAAAACTGGAAGGGTTTCGATAAGTCCGGAGGATGTTCGGAGTGGAGGTGGAAGGTGTTCCATAGCCAAGGAGAATGAATAATATGTGAATGAATGTTAAATATTAATTTAATAATTTATTCATAATTATTTAATAAAGAGAAAATCAATTAAAAGGTTAAAAGTCTTGATGGGCCAAATTCTAGAGGGAGAAGGGTCCATGAGGGAAAGGCAAAGGGAGGAAGGAGGGAGGAGATGGCCGGCTTGGCCTAGCGCCCCCCACATGGGGCCCACTAGGGCCCCTTGGGGTCGGCGGCCACCCCTCTCCCCCTCTCCCTTGTTTAGTCCCACCCTAGGACTTTGAGGGAGGGAGTACCTCCCCTTCCCCCTATATATAGTGGGGTATTTTGACCAAACAAACACACACAATATTCAATAAAGGTTTCCTCACTTTTGGGGAGACCTCCGATTGATATTTCTCCCTCTCTCTCTCTCTCTCCCGTGATCGTGGTCCCAAGTCCGGACTGCACGAACGAGAGACATCTTCACCGCGGAGCACCGTCGCGCTACGGGATTCGGGTCCAGGAGCTCTACTTATGCAACTGCTACTAGATCGGGGAAGCGGGAGTCATTGCCAGGCACCAGATGCATGTAACTCCCTGCGAGGTGTCACACTTGAGGCACTAGAAGTCATTGGGGACACATGAGCACAAGGAGTTCATCATGACCTTGAGGTCGGCTTTAGCTCGTCTACATCAACCATGCTCTCCTGAGCGTTGACAATGCTTTTCGGTCTTCAAGGGTAAGTTCGCGAAAATCCCCTCCCGTTACTGATTACTAATAGATAGGTCCTAGCAGCATCAGGGGTTGAGGGGCGTAGGGTAAAATTTTATTGTTTTCATACGCGAACCCCTACAGTGGTATCAGAGCTAGATCTATGCGTAGTAATGCTAGTACATGTAGAACACACGAGATGTAGCATGTGGGCATTGATCTTTTAGTTGTTACCCTCCCACGTGTACTTGTGTATACCACAACAATGCTTGCTGAAGTGTCCCCCAACCGACTTTACACGTTCATTCACGAGACTGGTCCACGCTTGACATACGGCTTGTACCGTATAAAGTGGCTTTGGGGGTGTCTGTCTCTCTCGCATTAGTTGGTATGCCATATGCAATGGAGGGCCCCAAAAGGGGTGTAGAATAGACAACTATTTGATCAACATTGTGGTGAAATTTCGTAGGTAAGAACGGTTTTTGTGCGAAAGCCTATTTAGCCACGTAAAACATGCAAAGATAAAGTAGAGGCATCTAACTTTCTTTTCCAGGGGGGCATTGTGATGTGATATGGTTGTGGCAAAGGTAAAGTACATAATTTATGTTGCTAAGTAGTAGTAGACGGTCACAGAGGTGATGGACTACCACGCCAGAAGGCACTAGTACCCTAGTGCCTACGGCGCAGGAACCCTGGCGCCAGAATACGGAGGCGCGGGATGGAGATCACAGCAAGAAGGACCATAGTACCCTAGTGCCTACGGCGCCAGAATCCGAACGCACGGGATGGAGATCATAGCGCAAAGGACCATATCACATCACTCTTACATTCAATGTTATTGTTTGTATATCTTATTGTGTGCTAGTATTAGATACTCGACGATAGCCTAATAAGATGATACCTATTAAAATACCAATGATTGTGTTCTCCCTTAGTGTGCACCACCAAGAAAGTTCTTCGGTATGAGGCATCGCCGTGATGATCGGGTGTCAGACATATCTACGGTCGCATACAATGGGTGTAAGCCATGTTGCACAACGAATACACTAAGGTTGATTTGGCGACCCTAACATGTGTAGACATGGCCTCAAAACACGGATGGTCGAAAGATCGAGCATGAGTCGCATGAATGATGTGACTGACGTTTAGGCGTCCACCTAAGCACCCACATTGATGGTCGTGATGATCGGGGGAGATGTGGGGAAAAGGGGTCGTGTAATCACTAGAACCCTTCAGGGGATAGGTGTTTTTAGTGGAGTTATTACTTAACTCATTTAATTGTAAACTTAGTCTAAATTCCTTTTGCAATTATAAATGTAGAAAATGGTTCTCCTCGATGCTACCTTCCCTGTTGACGATTGGTTAGATGGAGAGAAGCTCAGGATACATGGATCAAACTTTTCTATGTGGGTTGCGCGTCTCCATGTTCTCCTTAGCGAGAATGACGTGGTCTACTATATACTCAACGAGATGGATTTGGAGTAGCCCAGTATCTTAGAGACCCCAGAGTAGCGGGAAGACCGCTATTACCATCGTGAGATGTCTACTTTCATATCAGTGGCGATGCGTTTCGGGATGGTGGATGAGCTGTGGCCAGTCGTGGGTAATCTTGACCCTTGTACGGTAATGGTACAACTTAGGGAACATTTCTTGGAACAAGCACGCATATGGGAGCATGAGCTGATGGGAGATTTCCTCTCCATTAAGATGGAAGAGAACTCTTCACTTGAAGACCACTTGAGCGGATGCATGATGCGTACATGAGGACTGCATACTTCCTGGATAGCTGGATGATGAGCTCTTTTGCAAATGGCGTAGTGCTGTGGTCGCTGCCATCAAGCTACCAAGCACAAGCCAGGATTTGCATTATGAGAGGTGACGCAGAAACATAGGATTTCCACGAGTTCATATCACATTTCATGGATGTGAAGGTTGAGCCCGTTGTCGGAAAGGTTATCAATGACAAAGGTATATATTTGATATACAATTTTATAAATGTTATAATCTTGCAAACACATATTGCAGTGTTAAAGTATTTGATACTTATTCTGTTTTGCTAAAAACAGGTCCTTCTGCATGAGAGGTGCTTGCTACAGAGGAGGTGACGTTGCGTGTTGATGGCGAGCATGATGATGATGGCCAACAACGCACACACACTCTCTCTATCGACATTATCACTTAGTTTATTGTTTTGGATTATTATTGTAATCGATAGATTGTGAACTTCTTTAGTGTGTCCCACACTTCATGAGACAGTTATTCATATGAGCTTGTAATAAATAGTTGTTCCACTTTTTATGAATGATTTCTATTTGTGTTCATATCTTGTTTGATTATGTGTGAATTGTCTTGGTTATGAAACTAATTGATAATGCATGAAAATTCGAAAAATATTGAAAATGCCTTAAAATACCCAACTTAATGATATATTCATTTTGAATGAAACCATTGTTTAAATTCAAAGTTATGTTGATAATATGTGAAAGTCATTCGATTTCTTGTCACATATAAATCATGCCTAAGTTCGGCAAAGATAACTTAAACACCGTGTAGTGCAAGAATACAAAGTGTTTGATGAATTGTTGAAAGAAACTACATATTCGATGTATTGTATTTCAACAAATGGTAATTATCATTATATGATTGTTTAAATGTGTAAAGAAGTTTACCAAAAGAAACATGAGTATGAAACTATTTGATATGATCAAAGTATTCCATCAATAAAACGTGTTGAAGATAAAAGAGAATCTAATTACTATGATTTGATCAATAGTAATGAAATTCGACTTTGTAAGATTGGCATAAATAAAATTGTAAAATGCAATGCGTTTGAAATGTCAAAAATGCAAAGCATCACAATGTGATATTTGATATCAAAGTGGGTGAATAGATGGCGCCGAATAAATCGTTGTAATGTAGATGTAAAGACCATTAGTTAGAAATAGTTAGCACTCAATTAGAATATATAGTGAACCATCTGGATTCGTGAGATCGGCGCTATATCTGGTATGGATCATCGTGAAAGTTTTGGGGTTATTCGATATAACCAAAACAATAGTGAATAAGTCCTTGTAGATTATTCATTGAGAACTTTGAATACGAATTCCATGGCTAGAACCAAATGAAAGGCAAAACTAGTATTGCTTAAATTTTGGTGCCTTTCGAGAAAGTTTATGTTCTCGAATGGGAAGCTTTTGGAAGATAGTGAAAACATGATGATGATTCAAAACCCTGCATCAGAGTGTTGAGAAGCGCAACAGAAAGCGTTCCTGAACAATTCTCTTCATAAAGGAAAGAATCAATTATAACAATCATTGTGTTTCCCTATTAGTGTTTTCACTACATGAAGTAGGATTCAAAATGTACCCCATATCCTGTATGGATACATTTGAGAATCATTTGTCATGTTACCGGAATATGACATACCTACGAACTACCAAGGAAATAATGGTAAACTAAAGTTATGAGAAATCCTAAAGATAAAATTCACTTGAGATTAGAAAGCAATTTATTGCTGAATCTTAACAAGTAAAGTGGTTACTTGGATTTTCCAAAACAATGCAAAAGTCATGAAGGAAAAGGTGAAGACAAAGGCACGATTTGTCATGAATAATGTCTTGGACAAATTCAAATGAATTTGATTCAAGTGTGCTGAAAGTCTAGTGGATTTAAAACTAGTAAGGTACTGGTATCTCATAATATATCTCTCTATTTGATAATTGATCAAAGGATTTTGAAGTCATTCAAAATAGTGAGTGGATATGCAATTTTCATGAAATTGAGTGGGATAAAAGTAAGTCTTAGATTCAAATATGTAAGAACATATTTTGAGTAGGAGTAGTGACTCAAACTCAAGTATGCTGGGAACATATTTTGAGTGGGAGCTTAAGGATTGATTCTTAAGTGTGTATATGAAACATTAAGAATAAAAGCGCAAGTACCAATAAATAATAATTTATAAGGATTAGAAGTTGATAGTAAGTATATACGATAATATGTGGTATTCCTAAAGAGATTCTGAAAAGAGTTTCAGAATAGGAATTGATTCAGGACTAGTCCTTGGTCAATTCAAATTAGGAATAGCATTAAGTCAAACATCAATGGTTGAAAGAAATAAAAGGATGATCATCATCCGCTATGTTAAAGACATAGGTTCTGTCTTGAAAAACCATGATGGTAACTTAACATAATATATGATCCAAGAAGGAACGGTTGAAAAGTGATTAAGCATGAATCACAGAACGTTGAGCTAAGTTTGTCCATGGTGTCTAATTGAGAACTGTAGACATAATTCCAAATCCATAAAGGATGACATATCTTAAAGCATAAAGGGTTATGTTGTAAGAAGATTGGAAACTCCTATATCAATAATACCAACTAAATTCAAGTAGGAAGCAAGGTGAACAAAACATCGAAAGTTGCACAGGGTGCACTAGTGTTTCGATGGTTACATTTATAATAATAGATAAGGGTACCATCTAAAGTGATGTATACTATTATGGCAGGACTAGTTTGTCTTTAACGTAGAATGATGTGTCCCAAGGCACAGTGCCCATGAGAAAGCCCATGAGGTTGATCTAAAGTTACTGTAGGATCCTGGAAACCGGCCTCGTTCTGCTGCCATAGCTACGATGCATACACAAAGATGTTATCATGTGATAATGAAGTATTAATGTCAATCAAGGTGACATTAGTAAGTTTCAAAGGATTTGGGACTGTAACGTACATGCCCAAGACTCAACCTCTTCCATGGGCAAGCATGTTCAAAGGTACCGGAATATGTGGTGCCAATGATTAAGAACAAATGCAGCTAGTTTATTTGTACTCTAGTGCAAGTGGGAGACTGTTGGAAATATGCCCTAGAGACAAAAAGTAATAAAGATAATTATCATATTTCATAAAGTTTATGATTAAGTTTTATATCATGCTATAACTGTATTGAAAGGAAACGTCAATACATGTGTGATATATAAACAACCAGGGGTTCCCGGTGAAACTTTAGTCACTTGTTCATTGGTCAACAGATGATCAAGGTTTCCTGATCATATGGCATTTATGCCAGTTGGAAATGGAGTCATCTCATTCTGAGAATGAGATGATGAACTAATACCCAACCTAAACATCGTGACCCGATCATGTCACGAAGTTCAAGTTACGATGATTAGAATAGACCTAGTAGACTATTACTTAGACCGTGAGGCTATATCAATCATTGTCTCCCGAGGGTACTTTGATAGCATCAAAAGTCACTTGGTAAAACAGTGATCATAAAGGTGTGTTTAGGTATTCGGAGGAACACTAGAGGCACTATACGTCAAGAGTGGGATTTGTCCATCCGCGTGATGGAAATATACTCGAGGGCCCACTCGGAAAAATTATATCAATAGCTCTGCAATGTGTGATTTGATCATAGGGATATCACTTGTCGAAACGATTGAGGTAGCATTTGTTGGTAACGAGATTGAACCCGACATGGTGATGTCATTGATCAGATCTCGGGCGATTCAAGTGTCAACACCCGGATTTTTAATCCCATATGCCTGTTATGCCATACATCGCAATCCCAGGATTACCATTTTTGCGACACATAACAGATTGGATATCAGAGTACATCGTCCATTACAAACCATAATAAGGTCTTACACAAATAAAGGATCTCATGATCCAGTCTTAGTACAAACAAGTAGCGGAATAAATAGCATAGTGGTGGGCTCCTTCTTCAGTGTCACAGGCAATGCTGACGATGGGAAATGCTCCTAGTTGTCATAGCCGTCCTGCTGTCCTTCTTCCGGATAGTCCTCCTCATAGTCTAGCCACGGGAATAACCAGGGACAAAGCCATGAGTACTCTTTAAGTACTCACAAACTATCACTAACAAGTAATGTAGTTCTAGTAGGAATGTTAAGTTCTAAGTTTATTTGCAAAGTTAAGTTTGAAACCTAAGCTGAGTTCAGAAACAAAGAAAGATAAAATAAAGTTTGAACTCACCTAAGTGGGAACTTAGTGTCATAGTCACAACCATGTTGTGGTCAAGTCATGTCACAATTCATTTCATAAGTCATTTTGAAAACATCTGACAACGGAACAATATGGCCACTCCAACTTTCCATAACCGCGGACGCGGCTATTCGAATAGTTTGACACTCTGCAGAGGTGGTACACTTTCACCACAAAATTCGATACATCTATCAGGGGTAACCCTGAATCATCATACTTAGTATGCAGATAATCAAACATAACCTTTCCTTTACACACTCTAGTATAAGCACCTCTCCTATGAGCTTGGCCTCCCAGCCATGGCCATCTGCCATCCTGGGCACTTCATAGGTGGACAACATTGAGAGGTAGCCCCAGCTCAAACCTCTCCCGCGAGGGAACTCATACTAAGACATATAAACTTCCGGCTAAGCCTTACCCAATTCAGGTATTGTGGTTGTACGGTAAAATTGGAATGGTGTCTCATCTGAACCCAACCATCAGTTTTTATAAAGGGCTAAGGCTCATGCCTCAACATTTTCATCATCATAAACCATTTGTGTTTCTCAACACATGTCAAAACATCTCAATATAATGACTCATCATTCCAAGGTTTTCATAAGCATTTTCACCAAGTATTCCCATCTAGAGTGATCAAGTTTTTGGTTTAGCTCTAATCACTAAGTTAAGAGTATTCACTAATGTGGGATGCTAATATCAATCTCATGCCATAGAATGACATATAAGTCTAACTATACAGGCCAAGTTTTATACTCTTTATGCTATCTATAAATAAAGTAAAGAACTATGGTAAAGTAAAAAGGTAAAACTTGGAAGTAAAACTAGGGATGGGTATAAAACAAAAGGTATCACCAAAGCATGTCTAATGCATCTTGCTTTGGTTATATTGCATCTAGTGATGGCTTGTAAGTTTTAGCTTGCCAATAATAGCTTGCCTTGAGTGGTGTAGTGGTTGAAATTCTCCTCGTCTTCTTCGGGGTAGAACTCCTCCTCCTCGTAGACTTGGTCGGTACTATCATCTATAAATACATATGGAATACACAATCACCAAACAATACTTAACTAGTCTACTTAGCACACTAAGGCACATATTTGATGATCTAGTATCATCACAAACATCACAAGGTTTAATGAACTAGTTTCATTTATTTTATTTGAGAAAAGTAATTTCTACTCATTGAAATTAATTAGGATTTAATATTCTCCAATTAAAATATGGGATCATGTGGACACATGTCATCAACATATTCTAATACATGGGAATGTGATTTAAACGTTGGATCACATTTTATAAAGTCTAAGATTAATATTTAAATGATTTAAACTGGCTAGAAATGCCTATATAGCATTATTTTGGTACTAGTCCGAAGTCACTGCATGCAAACCTAAATATTATTACATATTCAGATAGGCATTGTCAAATGTGATTTTTGAGAGTTGGAATAAACTCAAAAGCTATTATGGTTGATTTTTGAGAAATGTTTGAATGTGGAAAAGTCTCTGTCTTGTTATTTTTGCTATAGGTGATCTATAGCTCTAGTTGATTTAAATCCAACGGGATTGGATAGAGATTTAAATTATCTTTCGAACAAAATTGGAATCATGTCATTTGGTTAAGTAAATCTTTCTAAATTGATTTTTAAACAAGGGGACAAAATCTAGATTAAGTCTAAATAGAAAAATCTACATTTGAATTCTAGGGCTAGCGCTGGAAAGAAAATGGGCCGGCCCAGTGGCACTCCGTGGCACAGCTAGCAACTGAGAAGGGGGTCCCGCATGTCAGCGGCACAACTTAACACGAAGTGGTACGGGGCGATGTGGGTCGTGCGATTAGAACCTAGATCAACGACTCTAGTTCATCATCGACGACGGACTGGTCGTCAGCGAGACGGAACCCTAGCGGCTCGGTGGGGGTCGACTGGGGGCTTACCAGCGCTCCAGCTAACGTGGCGATGGGGGCGATCGAACGAGGAGATGACGACGGACTCAGGCAAGGTCACGGCGGCTCCTGGGGTGGTTAAAATCAGTGGGCCACTTCTTCTTATGCTGCGGCGGCTCTAATGGAAATTCTGGCGAACGGCTGCTCGAGTGGCTCTGACGATGCTGTGAGGTGGTTTTGAGAGAGAGGGAAGTGAGGTAGTGTGGCGAAATGGTGCAGGGGAGGCCTCCTTATATAGGCTCGACGAGGCGGCAGAGCGGCATGGGCGTGGCTCGTCGGAGACAACGGTACATGGCGCTAGAGGCGTGGGCGGTGTAGGCGGACAGTGGCTTGCCTCCTAGCAGTCAGCTATGACGTGATGGCTACGCTAGGGGTGGTGGCGTTTGGTCGGGAAAGGTTGGCGCTTTGAGCGGCAGAGGCGGTGCTCGACGCGGCATGCGGTGGCTGCTGGTCGCACGGCGGGAAAAGGGCATGTCTGGCGGTGTGCTGGGGTCAAGGCGGAGCGGCGCGTGCAAGCTAGGGTCGAGGCGAGGCTTGTGCTGGCCTGTCGGGGACGGCACTCTCGTGTGCTCCGTGCATGGCGTAGAGCCTCGGTGCGCGGGTGATTTGCGGTGGTCCAGGGGCTGGCACGGCTCGGGGAAGGGACCAAGGGCGGCGATGTGATCACGCCTACCTCCCTGGTACGGCGGATGAGGGCGGGGCTGTGTACTGCGACATGGGCATGGTCGGCCGACGATCATGGCGTCGGGGTGGCGCGACACTTCTGCTGGGGGCGAAATGGCAGCTTGTTTATGGTCTGGTTAGAGCTAGGGAGACAAGGGAACAAGATTGAGCCCAATTGGCTCGACAAAGCATTGATCCAAATAGTGTTAGTTAGGCAGATTTATTTTTGCCTGCCAAGTGTTCGACAAAATGGACGCAAGAAGATTTTATTTGAATTTTGAAATGATTTTTGGTGGATGTGTTAGTCATATGCTTAAGCATTTGTGGTTGCTTGGGATTGTCAAGGGGAACTCATTTGAGTGGTTTTTGAAAAAGTGTGATCTATGCATATGAAATGGATTCCATTTTCAAATGCCATTTAAATTTAGTGTTTAAATGTTTTTGTAAGATTTCAAAGTGGGCCTTGGTAGATCTTTACTTGTTCTAGCAAGGGGTGCAAAGAGTTATAATTGTTTCTGTTTGAATTTGACTTCTAGGAACACCTAAAGTGACCTAGTGGATTAAAATGGCACAAATGACCATTTGCATTTATTAATCTTATTTGATTTCTTTTTCTTTGTAATTTGCTTGGGAATGATCTAGATGATGTGGAATTCATCTTTGAATCATTTTACAACCATTAGAGCAAACAAACATGGCAATTCAAAACAATTCTATATTAATGCAACACACATATGCATTCTTAAATGTTTTAATTATAAAAAGTTTTTGTTAACCCTAAATTGGGTGATTTGGATCTTGATAACCTTGATTAAAGTTTTGGGATGTTACAAACCTTCCCCCTTAAACAAAATCTCGTCCCGAGATTTAAGAAAGAAAACTAGGAACTAAAGCAATATGTCAACTCAGTCCTAATGTAATCTTCTCGCTCCCAAGTGGCTTCTTCTTCGGTATGGTTGCTCCATTGGATCTTGAGAAATTTGATACTCCTGGTCCTGGTGGTTCTGTATGCTTCTTCCAAGATACAGATGGTCACTTCACGATACGTCAGATCCTTGTTGATATCAACGGCTCGGTGATCGATGTTCTTGAAAACTTTGGTCTTCTACGGCACTTCCAAGCATTTGCGAAGTAACGAGATATGGAACACATTATGGATGGCATACATCTCTTCTGGCAATTCCAGTTGATACGATACTTCTCCTCGACGATTCAGAATCTTGAAGGGTCCAATATATCTGGGGGCTAACTTTCCTTTCAGACTAAAATGTTGCGTTCCCTTCAATGGTGAAACTTTGAGATACACAAAATCTCCGACATTGAAAGTCAGGTCTCTACGTCTCTTGTCAGCATAACTCTTTTGACTATATTGGGCAGTCTTGAGGTGCTCACGGACTTTGTGAACCTTCTTTTCGGCTTCTCGTAGGATGTCAGGTCCGAAAATCTGACTCTCTCCTACTTGCGACCAATTCAAAGGGGTACGATACTTTCTTCCATATAAGAACTCAAATGGGGCCATTTGCAAACTGGCTTGATAACTGTTGTTGTATGAGAATTCTATGAAAGGTAGACAATCTTCCCATTTTGATCCGTACTCTAACACACAAGCTCTCAACATATCCTCTAGGATTTGGTTGACTCTTTCGGTTTGTTCGTCGGTCTACGGGTGATAAGCTATGCTGAAATTCAACTTGGTTCCTAATCCTTCTTGGACTTTTTGCCAAAATCTCGAGGTAAATTGGGTTCCTCGATCTGATACTATGGTCTTGGGAGTTCCATGCAAACTGAAAATTCTAGTAATGTACAACTCTGCTAGCTTCGAACTTTGGTAGGTTCTCTTAACAGGTATAAAATGAGCTACCTTAGATAGTTTATCAACGATGACCCAGATTGAGTCATTTCCCCTACTAGAAGTAGGCAAACCGGTGATAAAGTCCATTCCGACGGAATCCCATTTCCATTCCGGAATCTGCAATGGTTGCAACAGTCCTGCGCATCTCCGATGTTCCGCTTTGACTCTCTGACAGATATCACACTTGGCGATGTAGCTTCCGATTTCTCTCTTCATCTTGTGCCACCAAAATTGCTCCTTCAAATCTTGATACATCTTTGTTCCTCCGGTGTGGATAGAAAGAGTATCAGGAGCTTCTTGCATGATAACTTGCTTCAGCTCCGAATCTGCTGGCACACAGATACGCCCTTTGTACCACAGAACTCCTTCTTCGTCTTTGGTGAATCCATGTACCTTTCCTGTACCAATACGACGCTTGATTCCGTCGATACTTGCATTTCCCTTCTAGGCTTCCTTGATCTGGCTAATCAAAGTGGGTTGAAGTTCAATGCTAGCGAAAAATCCTTTGCTAACTAGCTCAGTTCTAAACTGCTCCAACTCCTCATGCAAACTTGGTTGCTTCTCCTTGATCATAGTGTTTAACCTACACGGCAATCTACTAAGAGCATCCGCTACCACATTGGCTTTGCCGGGGTGATAGTGAATGTCAAGGTCATAATCCATGATTAACTCTATCCATCTCCTTTGCCTCATATTCAGCTCATTCTGAGTGAAAATATACTTCAAGCTATTGTGATCTCAGTAAATCTCATAGCGATTACCCATAAGATAATGACGCCATGTCTTCAAGGCTAAAACTACAGCTGCTAATTCAAGATCATGGGTAGGGTAGTTTTGCTCATGCGGCTTCAGTTGTCGAGACAAATATGCGATGAATTTGCCTTCTTGCATCAATACACATCCGAGACCAATCTTGGATGCATCACAATACACATCGAACGACTTCTTGATACCTGGCATAATCAATATTGGGGCTGAAATCAATATCTTCTTGAGTTCTTGGAAACTTGCTTCGCATTTATTGGTCCATTCAAACTTCTTGTCTTTCTTCAACAATTGGGTCATGGGTCTTGCGATGCTCGAAAATCCTTCTACGAACTTGCGGTAATATCCTGCTAATCCGAGAAATGCACGGAATTGGGTTTGAGTGATTGGGGCTTCCCATTCTTCAACATCTTTGATTTTGGTGGGATCAACAGCGACTCCTCCGGTAGACACAATATGTCCAAGGAATCTTACTTATTTCAGCCAAAACTCACATTTGCTGAACTTGGCATACAACTGATTCTCTCTAAGGGTTTCAAAGATGTTTCTCAGATGTTGCTCATGGTCTTCTTCTGACTTAGAATAGATAAGAATATCGTCGATAAACACAACGACAAACTTATCAAGAAAATTCAAAAAGATCTTATTCATGAGATTCATGAAATAAGCAGGAGCATTGGTTAATCCAAAAGACATGACCGTATACTCATACAATCCATATCTGGTGGTAAAGGCGGTCTTTGGAATATCCGTTGCACGAATCTTAAGTTGATGATAACCAGTCCTAAGATCAATCTTAGAGAACACACTGGCACCAGTCAACTGATCAAATAGATCCTCTATCTTGGGCAATGGGTACTTGTTCTTGATGGTGACATCATTAAGATTCATGTAATCTGTGCACAAACGATTGCCTCCATCCTTCTTGTCGACGATCAACACAGGCGATCTCCATGGCGATGTGCTTGGTTGAATCAAGCCTTTCTCTAGCATAGCATCAAGTTGCTTCTTCAGTTCCACTAACTCTGATGGGTTCATGCTATAGGGTCTCTGAGCTATGGGTCTGGTTCCAGGGATTAGTTCAATGATGAACTCAATATCCCGATCTGGGGGCATACCGGGCAATTCATCTGGGAATACGTCGGGGTATTCACAGACTACTCTGACTTGGTCTATGGTGGGTAGGGCTAGACTCTTGTTGCATTTGAATTGACGGGGCAAGGTTTCAGATATATGCTCTACTGATACTCCAGAGCTACTGGTCATGGTGATGGCTTTCTTGGCACAATCTATTGATGACCCACAAGTATAGGGGGTGTATCACAGTATTTTCGATAAGTAAGAGTGTCGAACCCAACGAGGAGCAGAAGGTGCTGGCTAGTGGTATGGATCAGGAATTCTCTGCAAATACTTAGCAAACGGATTTTTAGGGGTTTTTGATAAAGCAAGTAAACAAAGTACGAGTAAATATAAGACAGTAGGAATAAATGTAGCAAGTGGCCCAATCCTTTATGCAGCAAAGGTCAAGCCGGTTGTATTACTTAAGATGACCAAACATTCTCGAGGACACATGGGAAGACTGTCAAGTGCTTTTGCTTCATATAGTTGATTAATCTTCTTTAGCTTGCTAAGTGTTGTGTGGGTGAACCTGTGCTAATGTACCGACCGTCCTAGTACTAATACATACTTGTGATTATACCCCTTGCAAACATCCGTAAGTACAAGAAAGTAATTAAGGTAGAAACCTAACCACAGCTTTAAACTCTAAGACCCTTACGTCCCTTGTGCAATGGTTTCCTAACAGGGGTTCAGGTTTCTGTCACTCCGGCAACCCCTACGATTAGTAGCCAAATATACAATGCATTCCCCTAGGCCCATATAGGTGAAGTTTCATGTAGTTGACGTTCACATGACACCACTAGAAGAAGTACACCACAACTTAAGTATCAAACTATTGAATCTTTCTCAACACAATTCCACTACTAACAACATGACTTCTCCCATCTCCTCAAGAACAAAACGAACTACTCATAAGACATCAGATGGATCATGATCAGAGATGGAATAATGATGTATAAAAATCTGAACATAAACAATAATTCAATGGTTCACTCAATGGCATCAACTACAAAGAGTAATCAACACCGGGAAAGTTTCCCCTATGAACTATGCAAGATTCAACCCAATTGTTACAGCAATATGGAGATGGTGATGAGGGTGCTGATGGTGATGATGGTGGTGATCCTGATGAAGTCTAGCTTGATGATGGTGTTGATGGCGACGATCTCCCCTCTCCGGGAAGGAATTCCCCAGCAAAAATCTGTCTGCCGGAGAGATCTTTCTCTCTCGGGATCATCTATGAACTATGCAAGAGTCAACCCAATGGTTATAGCAATATGGAGATGGTTTAGGGTGCTGATGGTGATGATGGTGGTGATGATGGTGATCCTGATGAAGTCCATCTTGATGATGGTGTTGATGGCGACGATCTCCCCTCTCCGGGAAGGAATTCCCCGGCAAAAATCTGTCTGCCGGAGAGATCTTTCTCTCTCGGTGTTTTTCGCCCCGTAGAGGCGGCGGAGTATTTCTGTGGTCGCTCCCTGAGTCTTAGGGTTTCGGGAGGATAATATACACCAAAGGGGAGTGCCAGGGGTGGACCAGGGCGGCCACACCACCTGGTGGCGCGGCCTAGGCTGGCCCATGGCAGGGGGTGGTGTGGGCCCCCTATGGCCCATCTCCAGCCCCCTTCTGGCTTCCTTCGTCTTCTGGAAAAATAGGATTTTCCGTATATTTTCCTGGATTTTCTGATCTTCGCGAATTTTGCCTTCAAACAACACCTTTTCCATCAGAATCCTGACTGCAGCGGTCCATGCTCCAAAAGTCATCAACTATGCAAAAACAGATGAAATAACATAAGCATCACCTCTCAATACGAAATATATCAATGAATAACAGTGAATTATGACATAGAATAGTGATGCAAAATGGACGTATCAACTCCCCCAAGCTTAGACTTCACTTGTCCCCAAGTGAAACTGAGCTCAATAAACATGACCTCGGGTTTATGGAGTGAAGAGTCGATAAAAGAATACGGACAAGAAGCATCACATTCATCAATACATAGATCATAATAGAATACAACTCACTATTATATAACTTACTTGTAATAAGTAAAGGAAACACAATAAAGATACATAAAGTAAATCATAATTGGTAATGGCAAACTTAGCTCTTGGTCGAAGAATAGTTGATAATTTGCTGGAGTTCACAAATAACTAGTTTTCAATGATAGCTTTCAAAGTAGTAAACATCAAGATAAGAGCAATGTGAAAAACAAGGAACATAAGAAACATGATTGAATAAATCATCATATGAATGAATGAAACACAACAACTCAAAATACTTGCTGAGATAGAAGGGAGTAGGTTTACTGACTCAACTAAAAAGTAAAAGAAAGGCCCTTCGCAGAGGGAAGCAGGGATTGCAAGTCTCATAAAGAGCTCCCAAAAATTATGATACTTATTAGCTTTCAACTCTCATTGCCCCTATCATAGGCATCTTTTGGTGATTAAGGTTAAAGAGAGACAACTAAGAGGGTATGCTTGACAAGTTATAAGTTGAGATCTCATGCCCCTTACTTATGAGTATGGAACCTCATGCTACTCAACTTCAGTCACGAGTAAGCTCTTGTCATTGTAAATACACATGTATCATTGAGAACCGCCAACGGGGTACCCCTTGCACATGACACAAGAGCTATCCCATAATCAAAATGACAAGGCAAGCAGACAGTGAGCATCTCAATAATCTTTTTGTTTGCTATTTGCATAGGTTTTTATTAAGGATGCTTCATAGAATGCTCACTATAGTTATGCTGCAAGTTTCCACCATGATTAGGCATGGCTTAGGCTAGCGGCGCAGGCATTTCTCTAACACACATATAAACTCCATTATCTTACAAGATCCCCTTTTATTTCACACCGCCGGGATCCATAGGCAAAAGAATCATGATATCAACTAGGCACAAAGTACCATTGCAGTGTCGAAAGCGTTCCCCATGCTACATGGTTCTGCTAACTTCAACTCATAAAGCGCAAGCATATACGCAACAAATAAGGACCCAATGGTTCAAGCTATTAAGTGCAAGAAAATAAAGTGTGCCATCAAGTTCGTGAGAGCTTTAATCACTAAGTTTCACATAACAAGTTTAATTTGGGAGGTAGATAAAACAAGAATTTACTTGGAATAGCAATAATGCTAATAGGTAGGTATGGTGGACTCAAACGGCATGGGTTTGGTTTAAAGGAGGTGGATGCACGAGAAGAATTCCTTCTCGGTACAGTTTTTTGGCTAGCAAGGCTGGGTAGCAAGTATAAGAGTTGAAGGAAACAAACATACATACAAGTGATAAAAACAAACATGCAATCTTCCTTGGAAGCACAAAAGGTCTTAACTAGAGAATACTAAACTTATGAGCAAATCAAGAAATAAAGACAATGAAATTATTTTTCTTTAGAATACTTTTATCTTTTCATTCAACTCTCAAAAATAGTGTTGCTACTGACCGAGCCAGGTTTGCCAAAACCAACTAAATTAACTCAATGATCCCAAAGTGATACCAATAATAACAACAAGATCAATCATATAACCACGAATTGAAAACTAATATAAGATATGCCAAAGAGTGAATGATAGAACTTCTCATTAATAATCCATAATGGCAACTCACACCAAGGGATACATATCTAACGAGCGAGAGGGGACACTTCCATAATGCAAACCATCCTACATAATAACTTCTCTATTCATGATATGACTCTACTAAAAAGGTAAAAAGATAGAAGATAGTGATGTGATACCGTGGCACTCCCCCAAGCTTGGAACAAACCAAGGGGATGCCAAACCAAATGACGAATTACTCCTTTGGTGGTGGTGGTATCCTCTCGATGAGCTTCTTGACTAATTTCCCCAAGTCTTCAATCTCGAAGGTGAGGGTACGAATCAACTCCGAGTTGTGCTCGATGCGGTGCATGATCATGTCAGATTGTGGATCCCAGCTCTTGTGATTCTTTTTCCATTCTTCCCCCTTGGAGTCTTCTTTTCCTGCATGGTTATGGATAAAGGTATGGAAGGGACTCTTGGTGCTTGGAGAAGGTGTCCTTGGTGCCAAATAGTGACGTGGAGGTTTACCTCCAGTTGACATCCGTGCAGTCCTTCTGATCCTGGCAGGGTTTGCCACCACTCCAATGCTTGCAATGGTAGTGCCGGTGTGCTTTGCCTCCTCTTCACCTTCACTATTGATCTCCTTCTCCTTCCCAGGGTCTTGGAGGTCTTCCTCCATAGGCTCCTTCCCCTTATCCTTGGCGGACACCATTGTGCTTATAAGCTTTCAAAGATAATTCCTGGCAGAAACAGATCGAAACAAAAACACGATATACGAACCTCGCGGGATCCGGGGGGCTATATATTACGAAGTTTCATGAAGAAAGGAAGGTACTGGGAGAAAACGGGTCAGAGACGGAGTCTGGAGTGGCCACACCACCTGGTGGCGCGGCCAGGGGTGGGCCCGCGCCACAGGGTGGTGTGAGCCACCCTGACTCCGCTTCCGTCCCTCTTTCGCTTCGTAGCTTCCCATATTGACTGAAAACTGCAAAAATATAGTTGGATAGTATTTTCGTGGAACTTTTCTTACCAGAACTGTTACCTATTTGAAAACGGACTCTGCATGTCTCTAAATTTGGTCCTTGATAATTTTTTCTGGAGTTATAACTTGAAAGGCATCAACATCTTCATTGTAAGAATCCCCAGCAATATAGTGTTTGAGTCGCTGCCCATTCATTACTTGTGTAGTATTATCTTTTAAAGAAGAAATTTTTATTGCTCCTGAATGGTATACTTCTTCAATAATGAAAGGTCCTTCCCATTTTGACAGTACCTTTCCTGCAAAAAATCTGAGTTGAGACCTATACAATAGAACTTTCTCACCAACATGAAATTCTCTCTTAAGTATTCGCTTGTCATGCCATCTTTTAACTTTTTCCGTAAAGAGCCTAGCATTTTCATAGGCTTCACTCCTCCATTCATCTATAGAACTTAAGTCAAATAATCTTTTCTCACCAGCGAGCTTACAATCTCCATTTAGTTCTTTAACTGCTCAGTAAGCTTTATGTTCTAATTCTAAAGGTAGGTGATAAGCTTTCCCATAAATCATTTTATAAGGAGACATCCCCATAGGGTTTTTGTAGGCAGTTCTATAAGCCCATAAAGCATCATTCAACTTTTTAGCCCAGTTTTTTCTTGATCTATTAACAGTCTTTTGCAAGATGGATTTAATTTCTCTATTTGATAACTCTACTTGCCCACTAGTTTGGGGGTGATAAGCTGAAGCAATTCTATAATTAACATCATATTTAGCAAGGGTCTTTCTAAAACCACCATGAATGAAATGAGAACCCCCATCAGTCATGAGATACCTAGGCACTCCAAACCTAGGAAAGATAACATCCTTAAGAATTTTTAGAGAAGTTTCCCCGTCAACACTCTTCGTAGGAATGGCTTCTACCCACTTAGTAACATAATCAATGGCAACAAGAATATGAGTATAACCTTTCGAGGGAGGGAAAGGACCCATAAAGTCAAATCCCTAGCAATCAAAGGGTTCAATAACTAGAGAGTAGTTCATAGGCATTTCATTGCATCTAGAAATATTACCAACACGCTGACATTCATCACAAGATAAAACAAATTTTCTTGCATCTTTAAAAAGGGTAGGCCAGTAGAAACCTGATTGTAACACCTTTTGTGCAGTTCTATCTCCTCCATGATGTCCTCCATAAGCACTACCATGACATTTATGCAATATCTCCTTTTGTTCATATTCTGGAACACATCTTCGCATAATACCATCCACTCCTTCTTTGTATAAGTGTGGGTCATCCCAAAAATAATGCCTCAAATCATAGAAAAACTTCCTTCTTTGCTGAGCTGTAAAAGTTGGAGGCAAATACTTGGAGACAATAAAGTTAGCATAATCAGCGTACCAAGGGCTCCCTCACGAGCTTACCCCTACTGCGGCTAACTGTTCATTTGGGAAACTATCATTAACAGGCATAGGGTCAAAAGAGATGTTTTCCAATCGAGATAAATTATCAGCTACATGATTTTCAGCACCTTCCTATCTACTATATGTAGATCAAACTCTTGTAAAAGTAGCACCCATCTAATAAGCCTAGGCTTAGCGTCCTTCTTCGTCATAAGGTATTTAATAGAAGCATGATCATTATGAATGGTGACTTTTGAGTCTACAATATAGGGTCTAAACTTATCACAAGCAAAAACGACAGCTAGAAATTCTTTTTCAGTAGTAGCATAATTCCTTTGAGCAGCGTCTAAAGTCTTACTAGCATAATGAATAACGTTTAACTTTTTATCAATTTGTTGCCCAAGGACAGCACCTACAGGAAAATCACTAGCATCACACATTATTTCAAAGGGTAAACTGTAATCAGGTGGTTGAACAATAGGGGATGTAGTTAGAGCCTTCTTAAGAGTTTCAAAAGCTTCCTTACAATCATGATCAAAAACGAAGGGTACATCTTTTTGAAGAAGATTAGTGAGGGGTTTTGATATCCTAGAAAAGTCTTTAATAAACCTTCTATAGAAGCTAGCATGACCAAGGATACTACGAATACCTTTGATGTCTCTTGGGCATGGCATCTTCTCAATTGCCTCAACCTTAGCTCTATCAACTTCTATGCCTCTTTCAGAAACTTTATGCCCAAGGACAAAATCTTCATTAACCATGAAGTGGCATTTCTCCCAATTAAGAACAAGATTAGTTTCTTCACATCTCTACAAAACTTTATCAAGGTTGTGCAGACAATTATCAAAAGAAGTTCCATAGACAGAAAAGTCATCCATGAACACTTACTACAATTTCCTCACAAAAACCATGAAAGATAGCAGACATGCATCTTTCAAAAGTAGCAGGAGCGTTACATAAACCAAAAGGCATACGTCTATAAGCATAAGTTCCGTAAGGGCAGGTAAAAGTAGTTTTTTCTTGATCTTGTTGTTTAACAACAATTTGAGAGAAACCAGAATAACCATCAGGAAAACAAAAATGGGTCTTTTTAGACAACCTTTCCAACATTTGATCAATAAAAGGAAGCGGGTAGTGATCTTTCTTAGTAACTTTATTGACTTTTCTAAAATCAATGCACATCCTATAGCCTACTACTATTCTTTGGGGAATAAGCTCATCATTATCATTAGGAACAACGGTAATACCTCCTTTTTTAGGAACACAATGAACAAGACTAACCCATTCACTATCAGCAATAGGGTAAATAATACCAGCATCAAGGAGTTTCAATACCTCATTCCTTACCACTTCCTTCATCTTAGGATTAAACGTCATTGGTGCTCTACTACTAGCTTTGCATCTAGTTCTATATTGATAGAATGCTGACATATAGTAGGTGAAATCCCTTTTAAATCATCCAGAGTATAGCCCATAGCTCCTTGGTGTTTCTTCAAAACCTCCAATAACCTTTCTTCTTCCTTTCCTGAAAGTTTAGAGCTAATAATAACATGATATATCTTTTTATCATCAATATAAGCATATTTAAGATCATCAGGGAGAGGTTTTAGATCGAAGACCGGAACCTTTTTAGGTGGCAACGTGGTACCCAAGTCTTCTACAGGCAAGTTATGCTTAAGCATCTTGGGTTGACGACGGAGAATATCGTCAATCTCATTCCTTTCTTCCATGAAGATATCACTTTCGTGACCTTCCATAAATTTCCGCAAAGCATTGTTAGGAGCAAGAGAGATAGAAGCAAGTTGTTCAAATCTAAAATCCTCATTATGGGTTTCCTCTTCACAGGGTTCTTTAGTAAATTTCGAAAAATTAAACCCATAAGATTCCCCATCAAACTTAGTCAAGATTTTCTCCCTCTTGCAATCTATAATAGACAAGTACTCGAGAAAGGTCTACCAAAAAGGATAGGATAAGTTTTACTAGTAGTTGAACCAAGTACTAGAAAATCAGTAGGATATTTAATCTTACCACAAAGAACTTCCACATCTCGTACAATACCAATTGGAGAGATGGTCTCTCTATTAGCAAGGTGAATAACCACATCAATCTCTTCCAACTCGCAGGGACTGATTTCATGCATAATTTCTCTATAAAGCTCATAAGGAATAACACTAGAACTTGAACCAATATCACATAAACCATAGTAGAAATGATCACCAATTCTAACGGAAAGCATAGGGATACTAGCTTTTTTAGCTCTATTAGGATGTGAAACAATATTAGAAGTATCCTCACAAAAAACTATGTGTCCATCTTCTATACTTTTAGTGACAAGGTCTTTCACAATTGCTACCACAGGTTCAATGTTTATTTGTTCAACAGGTTTTACAGTTCTCTTTTCACTTTTAGTGATTACATTAGTTATCATAGGATGATCCTTTACCTTATCTGGGAAGGGAATCTTCTCGATATAAGGTTCAGGTAAGATGTGATCAATAGTGCAACACTCAGCACTCCCAAGAGGAACACAGTCAACAATATCTTTATAAGGTGCATGGTACTTGTTCCATCCCCTTTTTGGAATTTCAATATAAGAAGCAAAAGCCCTAAAGCAATTCATAATAACTTGTAAATCAAGACCATAAGCATTACTAATATTTTGAAAGTCATCCGTTCCCATAAAAGATTCAATGCATTCATAATCATAATTTATACCTGACTTTTTACCTTTGCCATTCTCCCATGCTTCAGCATTGTCTTGAATACGGTCCAGAAGATCCCATTTAGCTTCTTCTTCCATGCGAGTGAATGATCCAGCACAGGAAGCATCCAATAAATCCTTATCATGAAGAGAAAGCCTTGCATTAAATTTATTGATAATAATATTGTTGGGGAGCTCATGAATGGGACATTTGAGCATTAGTAATTTCAATCTCCCCCAAGCATGAGCTGTACTCTCTCCATCAAGAGGCCAAAAGTTGTATATTTGATTCCGATCTTTATGAATCTCACTAGGAGGATAAAATTTTGAATAAAAGAGAGGCACTATTTCCTCCCATTCCAGAGCTTGACCATTCTTCAGCAGCTTATACTAGTCCTCAGCTCTTCCTTTCAGCGATAATGAGAATAGCTTCTTCTTAACTTGATCTATAGTAATACTTGCACACTTGAACAACCCGCATAATTTGTGTATAAAGAGCAAATGATCACCAGGATGGACAGTTCCATCCCCAACATAGTAGTTATCCATAACACGATCAATAATTCTTGTAGGTATTTTAAAAACATCATTCTCAGCAGGTGGTGGCTTATCTACTACCTTAGCAATGGTAGTAGCACTACCAAATAAGAAACTCATCAAATTATCCATAACAAAAAGAAAGCAACTAGCAGAAGTAAACAATACTCACAGTAGAAGTTTCGTTTACCAGTTCCACTCTCCAATAGTGCTTCACTCCCTGGCAACGGCGCCAGAAAATAGTGTTGATGACCCACAAGTATAGGGGGTGTATCGTAGTATTTTTGATAAGTAAGAGTGTCGAACCCAACGAGGAGCAGAAGGTGCTGGCTAGTGGTATGGATTAGGAATTCTCTGCAAATACTTAGCAAACAGATTTTTAGGGGTTTTTGATAAAGCAAGTAAACAAAGTACGAGTAAATATAAGACAGTAGGAATAAATGCAGCAAGTGGCCCAATCCTTTATGCAGCTAAGGACAAGTCGGTTGTATTACTTAAGATGACCAAACGTTCTCGAGGACACATGGGAAGACTGTCAAGTGCTTTCGCTTCATATAGTTGATTAATCTTATTTAGCTTGCTAAGTGTTGTGTGGGTGAACCTGTGCTAATGTACCAACCTTCCTAGGACTAATACATACTTGTGATTATACCCCTTGCAAACATCCGTAAGTACAAGAAAGTAATTAAGGTAGAAACCTAACCATAGCTTTAAACTCTAAGACCCTTACGTCCCTTGTGCAATGGTTTCCTAATGGGGGTTCATGTTTCTGTCACTCCGGCAACCCCTACGATTAGTAGCCAAATACACAATGCATTCCCCTAGGCCCATATAGGTGAAGTGTCATGTAGTCGACGTTCACATGACACCACTAGAAGAAGTACACCACAACTTAAATATCAAACTATTGAATCTTTCTCAACACAATTCCACTACTAACAACATGACTTCTCCCATCTCCTCAAGAACAAAATGAACTACTCACAAGACATCATATGGATCATGATCAGAGATGGAATAATGATGTATAACAATCTGAACATAAACACTAATTCAATGGTTCACTCAATAGCATCAACTACAAAGAGTAATCAACACCGGGAAAGTTTCCCATATGAACTATGCAAGATTCAACCCAATTGTTACAGCAATATGGAGATGGTGATGAGGGTGCTGATGGTGGTGGTGGTGATGATGATGATCCCGATGAAGTCCAGCTTGATGATGGTGTTGATGGCGACGAACTCCCCTCTCTGGGAAGGAATTCCCCCAGCATAAATCTGTCTGCCGGAGAGATCTTTCTCTCTCGGTGTTTTCCACCCCGCAGAGGTGGCAGAATCTTTCCGTGGTCGCTCCCCGAGTCTTAGGGTTTCAGGAGGATAATATACGCCAGAGGGGAGTGCCAGGGGTGGACCAGGGCGGCCACACCACCTGGTGGCGTGGCCTAGGCTGGCCCGCGCCAGGGGGTGGTGTGGGCCCCCTGTGGCCCATCTCCAGCCCCCTTCTGGGTTCCTTCGTCTTCTGGAAAAATAGGATTTTCCATATATTTTCCCGGATTTTTTGATCTTCGTGAATTTTGCCTCCAAATAGCACCTTTTCCATCAGAATCCTGACTGCAGCGGTCCATGCTCCAAAAGTCATCAACCATGCAAAAACAGATGAAATATCATAATTATCACCTCTCAATACGAAATATATCAATGAATAACAGTGAATTATGACATAGAATAGTGATGCAAAATGGATGTATCATCTATCAACCCTTTAAGTTTTGACATCCAATCCATTCCTAGTACTACTTCCAAACCTTTGGTTCCAAGTACTATTAGATTGGCATAAAAATCTATCCCATGTATTCTGATAGGTACAACTTTGCAAATTTTTCTAGCTTTTGTGGTTGAACCAGGTATTTGAACTATCATAACATGCTTCAAGTTGGTTGGGTGAATCTTACTAGTGCATGCAAATTCTTCAGTAACAAACGAGTGTGATGCTCTAGAATCAAACAACACTCTTGCTAATACTGAGTTAACAGAAAACATACCCAGCACGATATCTGGCGCTACTTGGGCTTCTTCGGCATTCATGTGGAAGAGACGACCGTTGCGGTTGTGAGGGTTCCCTGGGGAGAATCTTCTTCCGGGCTAAACACGGCGCTGCTGCTGAGCTGGGGCATTCACATTGGCAGTGGTGGAAATCTTCTTGGGACACTCATTGGAGTAGTGACCCTTCACTCCACACTCAAAACAAGTAATCTGAGACTTGTCTTTTGCTGCCATGGGCACGACATTACTTCCAGTCCTCGGGGCAGTGTTGTTGTTGTTGTTGGACTTGGGGCGGTGCACGGTTGAAGTTGTTGGAGTTGCCGAGGTGGTTGTTGTTGTTCCTTCCGGTCTTCACATTTCCTCCGCTACGGTTGGGGTAGCTTGGACGAGACATTGGGGGTCTATTGTTCCACGAGGCATATCCGGCAGACGGGTTGGGGTGATACTTCTGGGCACTATGGGACCCAGCTTGGTGCATCATCCGACGTTTGCGGTTGTCTTTCGCCTGGTTGATCTTCCCTTCCATCTGAATGGCAGAGTCGACTAGCTCTTCGAGATCATCAAAGCGGATGTGGACTAGCACCGTCTACATCTCATCATGCAGTCCGTTCAGGAATCTCTCCTTCTTCTTGGCCTCTGTGTTGATCTCATTGGGTGTATACCTGGCGAGGGACAAGAATCTGTCACGATACTCCACTACAGTCATTCTGCCTTGCTTTAGTTCTCTAAATTCATCTCTCATTCTGGTGACTAAACCCTACGGCACATAGGTGCGACTGAACTTGACTTTGAAGGCTTCCCACGTCATCACTTGACCGTGGTTCATTGTGCGGGTGCTATTCCACCATGCTCTTGCAGCTCCTGCCAGATAGTGGGTGGCAAACAGAACTTTCTCGTTGGCATCCACTCCTGCGACTTCTAAGTTATTCTCCATGGCCTGGAACCAATCATCAGCATCCAACGGGTCTTCAAACATGCTAAAGATAGGGGGATTGGTATTCTAGAAGTTTTTGAGCTTGGATCCATGATGATCCTGATCTCCATGGCCCTGATTGTTGTGGGCCATCTGGGCGATCTGCTGCAGGGTGGCTAGATTGGCTTGGCGCTCTGCTCTACTAGCTTCGCAGTCCGCAATTAGCGTCTGCAGAATCTGCAGCATCGGATCCTGCGATGAGCTGCTCCCTCCTTGGTTTCCACGAGTCATCTGAAGATTGAGATAGATAATGGGGTAAGAGGGAAGGTTCTAAGGTTTATGGTTTTGGTTTCAAAGCTAAAACTTTGAGTTTGACTCAGATTTTGCAACTAACTTCTTTTTATTCATTCAAGCAAGGCACACGATACAAACACACACACCACAACAAAAGGAAAACATATGGTTTTAAGAACCATTCTGTAAGCTAAGATACAAGGGGACCGATACTTCTTACTCCTACGATAGTGCTCTAGTGCATCTACTCATCATTGATGAGGTCGGAGTCATCATCGTCGGTGTAGAAGTCCATGGCATCATCCTCTAGGTAGTCATCATCATTGCTGAGGTACGAGTGAATATCCCCCTGGATGTCTTCACCTTCTTCCTCCTCTTCTTTTGCTGCAAGCTGAGCTTCTTGCTCCTTCATGGTGTTCTCAAGGTCAGACACCTTCTTGCAAAGACAGTCGATGGTGCGATCCTTCTTTGCGCATTGATGACGAAGTGATTGACGATCCTTGATGATCAGTGAAAAAGTTTGGGCCTTCTGGGCAACAATGGCAAGGTTGTGGTTGGTGAACTCTCAAGCACTGTCCAATTCCTTCTATCTGTCATACAGTAGGAAGTCGAGGTTCTCCACTTGACACTTCAACTCCGTGTGACTTCGCATTTCTAGAGGCATTCCCATCGAATCACGCCTTGCATAGTGGGCAAAGAGAGTTCCCTTGATCAAGTTGACATTCTATGCGCAAAGACGGGCAAGAGCTTCATGCATTGCCCCGGCTAATCCATCTAGCCAGTTGTTCTCTCTCATGGTGAATTGAATCTTCTCGAAAGTGGTGCTTCCATCTTGTCTCGAAGATCAGCAACTACTAGCCATTGCAAATCCCCTCCTGGGTGGTCATTGAGTTGAGCTCCGAAGAATTCCGGATGCGGACGCTCAAGGTACTCAAACAATGCATCAAGATCCCTCTCGATGATCAGTTGGCCTCCGTTGCCCAAATGGTAGAACTTGCAGTACTGAACTTCCATCTATAAGAATTTGAAACCTAAGTTTGAAACCTAAGCTGAGTTTAGAAACAAAGAAAGATAAAATAAAGTTTGAACTCACCTAAGTGGGAACTTAGTGTCATAGTCACAACCATGTTGTGGTCAAGTCATGTCACAATTCATTTAATAAGTCATTTTGAAAACATCTAACAGCGGAACAATATGGCCACTCCAACTATCCATAACCGCGGACGCGGCTATTCGAATATTTTGACACTCTGCAGAGGTGGTACACTTTCACCACAAAATTTGATACATCTGTCAGGGGTAACCCTGAATCATCATACTTAGTATGCAGATAATCAAACATAACCTTTCCTTTACACACTCTAGTATAAGCACCTCTCCTATGAGCTTGGCCTCCCAGCCATGGCCATCTGCCATCCTGGGCACTGCATAGGTGGATAACATTGAGAGGTAGCCTCAGCTCAAACCTCTCCCACGAGGGAAGTCATACTAAGGCATATAAACTTCCGGCTAAGCCTTACCCAATTCAGGTATTGTGGTTGTACGGTAAAACTGGAATGGTGTCACATCCGAACCCAACCATCAGTTTTTATAAAGGGCTAAGGCTCATGCCTCAACATTTTCATCATCATAAACCATTTGTGTTTCTCAACACATGTCAAAACATCTCAATAGAATGACTCATCATTCCAAGGTTTTCATAAGCATTTTCACCAAGTATTCCCATCTAGAGTGATCAAGTTTTTGGTTTAGCTCTAATCACTAAGTTAAGAGTATTCACTAATGTGGGATTCTAATATCAATCTCATGCCATAGAATGACATCTAAGTCTAACTATACAGGCCAAGTTTTATACTCTTTATGCTATCTATAAATAAAGTAAAGAACTATGGTAAAGTAAAAAGGTAAAACTTGTAAGTAAAACTAGGGATGGGTATAAAACAAAAGGTATCACCAAAGCATGTCTAATGCATCTTGCTTTGGTTATATTGCATCTAGTGATGGCTTGTAAGTTTTAGCTTGCCAATAATAGCTTGCCTTGAGTGGTGTAGTGGTTGAAATTCTCCTCGTCTTCTTCGGGGTAGAACTCCTCCTCCTCGTAGACTTGGTCGGTACTATCATCTATAAATACATATGGAATACACAATCACCAAACAATACTTAACTAGTCTACTTAGCACACTAAGGCACATATTTGATGATCTAGTATCATCACAAACATCACAAGGTTTAATGAACTAGTTTCATTTATTTTATTTGAGAAAAGTAATTTCTACTCATTGAAATTAATTAAGATTTAATATTCTCCAATTAAAATATGGGATCATGTGGACACATGTCATCACCACATATTCTAATACATGGGAATGTGATTTAAACGTTGGATCACATTTTATAAAGTCTAAGATTAATATTTAAATGATTTAAACTGGCTAGAAATGCCTATATAGCATTATTTTGGTACTAGTCCGAAGTCACTGCATGCAAACCTAAATATTATTACATATTCAGATAGGCATTGTCAAATGTGATTTTTGAGAGTTGGAATAAACTCAAAAGCTATTATGGTTGATTTTTGAAAAATGTTTGAATGTGGAAAAGTCTCTGTCTTGTTATTTTTGCTATAGGTGATCTATAGCTCTAGTTAATTTAAATCCAACGGGCTTGGATGGAGATTTAAATTATCTTTAGAACAAAATTGGAATCATGTCATTTGGTTAAGTAAATCTTTCTGAATTAATTTTTAAACAAGGGGACAAAATCTAGATGAAGTCTAAATAGAAAAAATTACATTTGAATTCTAGGGCTAGCGCTGGAAAGAAAATGGGCCGGCCCAGTGGCACTCCGTGGCACAGCTAGCAACTGAGAAGGGGGTCCCACATGTCAGCGGCACAACTTAACAAGAAGCGGTACGGGGCGATGTGGGCCGTGCGATTAGAACCTAGATCAACGACTCTAGTTCATCATCGACGACGGACTGGTCGTCAGCGAGACGGAACCCTAGCGGCTTGGTGGGGGTCGACTGGGGTCTTACCAGCGCTCCAGCTAACGTGGCGATGGGGGCGATCGAACGAGGAGATGACGACGGACTCAGGCAAGGTCGCGGTGGCTCCTGGGGTGGTTAAAATCGATGGGCCACTTCTTCTTATGCTACGGCGGCTCCAATGGAAATTCTGGCGAACGGTTGCTCGAGCGGCTCCAGCGATGCTATGACGTGGTTCTGAGAAAGAGGGGAGTGAGGTAGTGTGGCGAAATGGTGCTGGGGGGGCTCCTTATATAGGCTCGACGAGGCGACATAGCGGCATGGGCGCGACTCGTCGGAGACGACGGTACAGTGCGCTAGAGGCATGGGAGGTGTAGGCGGACGGTGGCTTGCCTCCTTGCGGTCAGCTACGATGTGATGGTGACGCTAGGGGCGGTGGCGTTTGGTCAGGAAAGATTGGCGCTCTGAGCGGTAGAGGCGGTGCTCGACGTGGCATGCGGTGGCTGCTGGTTGCGCAGCGGGAAAAGGGCGTGTCTTGCGGTGTGCTGGGGTCAAGGCGGAGCGGCGCGTGCAAGCTAGGGTCGAGGCGCGACTTGTGCTGGCCTGTCGGGGACGGTGCTCTGGCGTGCTCCGTGCATGGCACAGAGGCTCGGTGCGTAGGTGATTTGCGGTGGTCCAGGGGCTGGCACGACTCGGGGAAGGGACCAAGGGCGGCAGTCTGATCACGCCTACCTCCCTGGTGCGGCGGAAGAGGGAGGGGCTGTGTACTACGACATGGGCATGGTCGGCCGACGATCATGGCGTCGGGGTGGCGCGACACTTCTGCTGGGGGCTAAATGGCAGCTTGTTTATGGTCTGGTTAGAGCTAGGGGAGACAAGGGAACAAGATTGAGCCCAATTGGCTCGACAAAGCATTGATCCAAATAGTGTTAGTTAGGCAGATTTATTTTTGCCTGCCAAGTGTTCGACAAAATGGCCGCAAGAAGATTTTATTTGAATTTTGAAATGATTTTTGGTAGATGTGTTAGTCATATGCTTAAGCATCTGTGGTTGCTTGGGATTGTCAAGGGGAACTCATTTGAGTGGTTTTTGAAAAAGTGTGATCTATGCATATGAAATGGATTCCATTTTCATATGCCATTTTAATTTAGTGTTTAAATGTTTCTGTAAGATTTCAAAGTGGGCCTTGGTATTTCTTTACTTGTAATAGCAAGGGGTGCAAAGAGTTAGAATTGTTTCTGTTTGAATTTGACTTCTTGGAACACCTAAAGTGACCTAGTGGATTAAAATGGCACAAATGACCATTTGCATTTATTAATCTTATTTGATTTCTTTTTCTTTGGAATTTGCTTGGGAATGATCTAGATGACGTGGAATTCATCTTTGAACCATTTTACAACCATTAGAGCAAACAAACATGGCAATTCAAAACAATTCTATATTAATGCAACACACATATGCATTCTTAAATGTTTTAATTATAAAAAGTTTTTGTTAACCCTAAATTGGGTGATTTGGATCTTGATAACCTTGATTAAAGTTTTGGGATGTTACATCAAGTATCGAGAGACAAAAGGAATTAGACATGACAGTCACGGTTCAAACGATGAAAGATTTCGTGGAATGCACAGGGGTCACATGGCCATCCAGGTCCCTCTATTGATCATTGTTCTGGGAGAGTCCCAACCATATTTGGAGTGTTCTCGAACCGTGTTATATCACGCTTAACGGGTTGGTGATGCTTAGAGAGTGTTTACATGATCGGTAGAATCACCGAAGAAAGAGAAGAGTGAAAATTGGAAGGGTTTCAGTAAGTCCGAAGGATGTCCGGTGTGGAGGTGGAAGGTGTTCCATAGCCACGGAGATTGAATAATATGTGAATGAATGTTAAATATTGATTTAATCATTTATTCATAATTATTTAATTAAGAGAAAATCAATTAAAAGGTCAAAAGTCTTAATGGGCCAAATTCCAAAGGGAGAAGGGCCCATGAGCGAAAGGCAAAGGGAGGAAGGAGGGAGGAGATGGACAGCTGGGCCTAGCCCCCCTCCCCCCACGTGGGGCCCACTAGGTCCCCTTGGGGCCAGTAGCCACCCCTCTCCCCCTCTCCCTTGTTTAGTCCCACCCCGGGACTTTGAGGGAGGGAGTACCTCCCCTTCCCCCTATATATAGTGGGGTATTTTGACCAAACAAACACACACAATATTCAATAAAGGCTTCCTCACTTTTGGGGAGACCTCCAATTGATATTTCTATCTCTCTCTCTCTCTCTCTCTCTCTCTCCCGTGACCATGGTCCCAAGTATGGACTGTGCGAACGAGAGACATCTTCACCGTGGAGCACCGTCACGCTGCGGGATTCAGATCTAGGAGCTCTACTTTCACAATTTCTGCTGGATCAGGGAAGCGTGAGTCATTGCCAGGCACCAGATGCATGTAACTCCCTGCGAGGTGTCACACTTGAGGCACTAGAAGTCATTGGAGCCACATGAGCACAAGGACTTCCTCACGACCTTGAGGTTGGCTTTAGCTCGTCTACATCAACCACGCTCTCCCGAGCATTGACAATGTTTTTCGGTCTTCAAGGGTAAGTTCACGAAAAGCCCCTCCTGTTATTGCATTACTAATAGATAGGTCTTGGCAGCATCAGGGGTTTAGGGGCGTAGGGTAAAATTTTATTGTTTTCATACGCGAACCCTACAGTTTCTTTGTCTCATATCTCGATCCAAGGACTTGTCAGGTACCCAAGATCCCGCAGATTGATCAAGGTTTGAGGTAAGATGAGTAGTGAACAACATATACGCACGAAACCTGGTGAAAGTAAGGGGAGTGCAATATTTGTTTAGTGATCCATTTGGGAATAACAACAACATCATAGATCTTAATGTTTTGGTCTATTTTACTTAATAATCGTTCATAGCTTGGTGCTTCATGGTGTTAACGGTTGGACCAAGGGACTTTTTCTATGCATGCGGCTTGTAGGGGCTCTAGTAATTACGGATTTGCTACCACAAATCCTATCTATATTAGATCATATACACATGAATGTTCGTAACATTATCTTTATCCCACATGTATGCATAATTGCAGGTGAATCTTCAACCATGGCCTATCTCCATCCATCGACACAACGCTAGATACATAGTAATGTGGAAAGGTCCGGTAAACGTACGATTAAACAAACTAGCAAGCCTTGTAGATGTTCCTTAACCATCAGCAAGCCTTTCCCAAGGTTCGATCAACCTAGGTCTTCTAGGGAAAAAGCTACTATACTGCATCCATAATTTGGATCAAATGGATCAACGTGCTCAATGATGTGCTCCACCACCATGACATGGCGAGCCACCATCGAAAGAGAGAGTAAATATGAGGTCCAATAAGATAGTTCACAAACTAACTAAAAACTACACTCTAAACGAAACTGGGCCCTAAAAGATAGCTGATGGTGCATTCACACTTGCTTTCCATATCTAGATCGGTTGCAAGGCATGGCAAACCATCATCTATGACGATATTCCCATGTGCATACGCCTCCCCTTCACTGCCATATTCTTGACCACACATAAAAACATGCAATATAGTAGATAACTCGAACTTTGACCATGATTCTAAGAAGATACAATTCACGATAATCGGTGTTGATGGTTGGAATGGAACCCCATCATTGATGTGCACCTTTTTTATGTCGAGCTTCTTGTGAAACAAAGCATGGCTCTATTGATTACAAGGGATTATAGAAGAACATGCTTGAGATAGGACACAGAACAACTTCATCTCCAACCTCACCTCACCTCGTGTACAAGCTATAGTGGATACCTCTATGTCCACCAAATCGAAAAACAACATGAGAGTTGTGGGAAATAGCAAGATCGAGCTACTCTTGAAAGTAAATTCTAAACAATCTATTATGTGCAATGAATGTGAAAATAAATCAAAAAAGCTCCAAATTTGACCACGAATCTCAGAAAATATAGTTCACAAAACTCGGTTCCAATTGTTGGAATGGAACCCCATCATGAACGTGCATTTTTTCATGTAGAGCTTATTTTAATCGAATCATAATTGAAGGAGTGGATGAAGGAGACAAAAGAAGGTTAGAGGAAGAAACGCTCATGCACATGAGTGAACAATAATTCCCTCGCTTGTGCACGTGCCTGTCCTGCCCCCAAAAATACCGATTCGACAGTTCCCCCAAGGCCTGGACCGGGGTGCTTTGAGGTCCGTGCGGGCCACAACGCAGAGGCTGGGAAGGCAACCAATTAGCCTGATTTCTTTGCTAGAGGGACTGACCTTGCCTCAAACAGCCTACCAAACACTCCATTGGTTTCCAATGATGCACCGATTTTTTGCATGGAACAAGTTTGAAAGCATCCCAAATAATCTTGGCCCATGGGGAACAACTGAATCGATGGTTTCCACTCAGTCAATGGGCGCAACCTGCCTCCTCTTCTGCACACGTCGAGAAACGCGAGAGACATGATGTTTTGGAATAACTCCTCACTCAACTCTCCTGACTGCTAGAATACTCTAGTGACTTACCCATTTTAGCATTGCCCTCATGGTAATTATCTTATTCCAAGTTTATGATTGATGTTTATTTCTCATGTTACAATTGTATTAATAGGAAATATTAATACATGTGTTTAATAAATAATCCGAAGTTCGTAGTAATGCCTCTTATTTAACTATCTCGTTGATTAACAAATGATCAAGGTTTTTTGATCATGAACATTGGATATTGTTAATAACGGGATCATTTGAATAGAAGAATGTTATGATGAACATACACCCAAAGGACATATAGCAATATGATCTATTCATTAAGTTTACATTGCTACATCAAACACATATGAACTAGCCTTAATCCTTATACCATGAGATCATGTCAATCATTAACACCGGAAGAGTACTTTAATAACATCAAACATCACCATGTAACAGGGTGACTATAAAGGTGAGTTCAGATATTCTGAAAGTGTTATGTAGATACTCATGGGTCAAGAGTGGTATTTTTCCATCCTAATGATGGAGACATATACTCTGGGCCCTCTCAATGATATCACATCAACACTGCTTGCAATCATGTGACTAGGTCATAAGGATGTTGTATCATAGAACGAGTAAAGAGTACTTGTTGGCAACAAGATCGAACTAGGGTATGGTTGATAGCTGTGATCGGATCTCGGACAAGTAACATATCACAAGACAAAAGGAATTGGGTACGATGTTAATGGTTCACATGATCACAAGAGTTATCGTTAAATGTGTAGGAGTCAGTATGGATCTTCAGATCCCACTAATGATTATTGATCAGAGAAGTGTCTCTATCATGTATGCATTATTCGCAAACTGTAGGGTGACACATTCAAGGTATATCGACACTAATGGGCAGATAAAATATACTAGAGAAAGTTTATGATAGAGCTAAAATTGTTTCGATGATCATCGGAATTGTTTTGGGTCAAATTGCTGAAATTGGTTTCATATGTGATATCAAAATAATGCAAGGGGTTTTATGCAGATGTTTGTTAATTAAAGTAATTAAAAAATTCTGAATAAAAGAAATAAAAGTTTTTTATTTAATACATAAATCCATTTAGTTTAGTGGACATTAAATGCATGTGAGTGGAGAAGGAGTTCATGTGAGTGGAGTGTCCACCCACATGTATGAGGGTGAGGTGGGGGCACCCACCATGGCTAGTGCCATGGCCCCCTTGGGCTTCCCCTCCCCTATAAAAGGGTGCCACTCCCTTCTCTCCACTGGCACCACCTCCCTATGAAGTTTCTCTTACCCCTCTAGCAATTCCCCATGGCTTTGGATTAGCGAAGTACATATTCTTGGTGGTTTCTATGGAAGGATCTGCTACTTCCACTGCTCTACTAGAGTGTGGGCATGGAGGTTGTTGGGAGGTGGACATGTGCCCGAGAACGAATACACTGTTGGGTTGTAGCATTCTTCAACTCGATCTTGAGATAGGCAAGTGATCGACTACATCACCAATGAAACCAGTTTTCATAAAAGCTTTCAGTTTTCGAGGGTAAGCTATTTTGGTTACCCTCTTACTCGTTACTAGCATCTACTAGATTATATCTTGGCATAATTAGGAGTTCTTATCATAGGATTTTTTGTTTTCTATGTTGTGAACCCTTCAGTGGTATCAGAGCCATATCTATGTGTAGATGTTCTGTACGAGTAGAACACATGAGGTTGTGGGCGTTAATGATCATGCTATTGCAACTTTTTGTGTATATTGGATCTAAGTGGAATAGTGGGATGAAGTGGCCTGGACTAACTTTACATGTCTTTGCACATGAGACCTGTTCCACCCTTGACATGCAACTCGTATTGCAAAAGTGGCTAGTGGGTGTCTGTCTCTCCTACTATAGTTAAGATCTAGTATACAATGGGTTGTTAATGATTTGATTATCACTGTTGTGGTTTGAATTTTGTACTTTGAATGATTCTTAGTAAGCCCAATGCCACATAAAATATGTAAAATAAATTAGAAGCGTCTAACATGTTTTTGTAGAGCATGTGATGTGATATGGTCAAATGTTACAAATTTTATGTATGCAATGATATCATTTGTAAGTTATGACAAATGGCTAGAGCCATATGATTATTTTTATTATTTTATGGCCTACATACCGGAAATGGAAATCCATGTAATTTAAATTAGTGGAGAACAACCAAGATGGTGGCATCATGGACCTTGGAGCCACGTCAGTGGGATGATCATACCATGGAGCACAAGATGGAGATCAAGTGCAAGAAAACACCACATCATATCACATTATTTATGCATGTGATGTTTATCCCTTCTATGCATCTTATTTATGCTAGCTTATGTCTAGCTTAGAACTTGGTGGTAGCATTATAAGATGATCCCTCTCAATAAGTGTCAAGATAAAACTGTGTTGTTCCTTTAGTATGCACTGCTAAGAAAGTTCATTGTTTATTAGCACCACGTGATGATCGGGTGTGATAGAACCTACGTTCACATACAACGAGTGTAAGAAAAATTTACACACGCGATTAATAAGGTTCTACTTAGAGAGCCTAGCATGTACAGACATGGCCTTAGAACACGAACCAAAAGGTAAAGCATGAGTCATATGAATGATATTATGAACATCTCGGTGTTCGCCTTTGAAGCTACACCATATCACATGATGATCAGTTGAGGTGTAGTGAATTTGGTTCGTGTAATCACCAAAACAACTAGAGGGATGTTGTTTTTGAGTGGGAGTTCTAGTAGTAATTTTGAATTAATTTGAACTCAACCTTTCATAAACTTAGTCTAAATAGTCTTTGCAAATATATTATAGATCATGGCACCGCCTGCTTTCAATTTCAATGTATTCATGGAGAAAGAGAAACTTAGCACCAATGGTAGCAACTTTACCGACTAGGCCCTTAATCTGAGGATTATCCTCTCGGCTTCTCAAAAGAGCTATGTGTTAGATGCACCTCTAGGACCCACTGTTGGGTCCGCAGCATAGAAAACAAAAAATTTCCTACGATGAGAACTATACGCCAAGATCTATTTACTAGATACAGAGCAATGGGTGGACATACATCCATGGAGAACTTACCCTCAAAGACAATGAGTTTTGTTAACGAGTAGGAACTCGTGGTTGATGTAGTCGTACGCTTGCTGATCTCAAGATCGTGTGGAAGTCCGAGCGCCGCAGATCAGCAGCGCATCCGTCCTCGCACACACGTTCAAGCCACCGGACAACCTCCACCTCCTCGCTCCAGCGAATCAGCGGAAGCAGCAACTCCTTCCAAACGCAAGGCCACCGGGAACATGTATCTCACTAATCCGAGACCATGGGGGAATATCTAGAGGGGGAGAGAGATCCTTCACGAGGAGGTGTGTTTTGTGAGAGGGGAGAAGGGGGCTTTATATAGGAGGGAGGGAGACCCCTCCCCTCCCATAGCCGGAGCATGAGGGGGGGGGGACTCCTCCCCTCCTTCATTCATGTGGTGAACCTCCACTCACATAAACATGGCCTCCACCCAAAATCCCACTCACATGTATTTAATTTCCACCAAATTAAATGCAACTCTCAATTAATAAAACTCTTTTATTTATTTTATTCAGAATTTTGTTAATTACTTTAATTAACAAAAATTCACATAAAACCCCTTGCAATATTTCAATATCACATGCAGAACCACTTTCTGCAATATCACCTGAAACAATTCCGGTTTCTATCGAAAACTTTTCCTGCGCTTTGCAAACCTTTTGTTTGGAACATATGTGCTCCTAAATGGTGTCCGGCAACCCTTAAGTGTGTCACCCTATGGTTAGCGAATAATGCAGACATGATTGAGACTCCTCTCAGATCAATAATCAGAAGCGGGACCTGGAGATCCATAATGACTCCTGCATATTCAACGATGACTTCTATGATCGTGAGAACATTTAACGTCAGCAATTTAATCCCTTTGTCTCATGATATAATACATGTCCGAGATTCAATCATCGGTATCCAAATACCTAGTTTGATCTCGTTACCGATATGCATTCTTTTCTTGTTCCCGTGATATAACAATCTAGTGATCACATCACTTGCTTGCAAGCTATCTTAATGTGATATCACCGAGAGGGCCCAGAGTATATCTATCCGTCATCGGGATTGACAAATTCCACTCTTGATCCATGAGCCTCAACATAACACCTTCATAGCACTGAACCCACCTTTATGGTCACCCTGTTACGGTGTGACGCTTGATGTTATCAAGATACTCTTCCGGTGTTAGCAATTAACATGATCTCATGGTCTAAGGACTAAGACTACTTTGTATGATGTTATAGCAATATAAACATAATGAATTGATCGTAATTCTATAGGATGAATGTTCATCACATCATTTTCACAAATGCTGTGACCTTGTTATTAACAACATCCAATGTCCATGATCAGGAAACTTTGATCATCTTGTTAATCAACAAGCTAGTCTATAAGAGAGGCATAACTAGGAACCCTTTTTATTTATTAAACACACATGTATTGATGTTTCCTATCAATACAATTTATAGCATGCAAAATAAACATCTATCATATACAAGGAATACATAATAACAACTTTATTATTGCCTCTCAGGGCATATTTCCTTCAGTGTCCCACTTGCACTAGAGACAATAATCTAGTTTACATAGTGATAAATCTAACACCCATGGAGTTCTGGTGTTGATCATGTTTTGTGCTAGGGAGTACTTCAGTCAACGGATCTGCTACATTCAGGTCCATGTGCACTTTACAAATCTTTATATCTCCATCCTTGACATGCTCGCGGATGGAGTGAAACCCGATGCTTAATATGCTTGGAATTCTTATGAGACCTTGGTTCCTTGGCATTGGCTATGGCTCCATTGTTGTCACAATAGATCACCATTGGGTCCAACGCACTAGGAACCACACCTAGTTCCGTTATGAACTCCTTCATCCAAACCGCTTCCTGCGCCGCTTCTGAAGCAGCAACATATTCCGCCTCCGTCGTTGATCCAGCCACCACAAGTTGTTTGGAGCTCCTCCAACTAACTGCTGCTCCGTTCAAGAGAAATACGTATCCGGATTGAGACTTAGAGTCATCCGGATCAGTGTCAAAGCTAGCATCGACATAACACTTAGCGACTAGCTCTTCTTCACCTCCGTATACAAGAAACATATCATTAGTTCTTCTCAAGTACTTAAGGATATTCTTGACCGCTATCTAGTGTTCCGAACCTGGATCAGATTGGTACCTACTAGTCAAACTAATAGCATGTGCCACATCCGGTCTTGTACATAGCATGGCATACATTATAGAGCCTATGGCTGAGGCATAGGGGATCTTATCCATTATCTCTCTTTCTTCTGCCGTAGCCGGACTTTGAGTCTTACTCAATGTCTTGCCTTGCAACACAGGTAAGTACCCCTTCTTACTTCCGTCCATATTAAACTTCTTTAATATCTTATCAAGGTATGTACTCTGCGATAGCCCAATTAGGCGTCTTGATCTATCTCTATAGATTTTAATGCCTAATATATATGAAGCTTCACCAAGGTCCTTCATCGAAAATTTGCTGTTTAGATAACTTTTAACACTGTTTAAAAGATCTATATCATTTCCAATCAATAATATGTCATCCACATATAATATCAGAAATGCCACATTGCTCCCACTCACTTTATTGTAAATACAAGCCTCTCCATAAGCTTGGACAAATCCAAACTCTTTGATCCCCCATCAAAGCAGAGATTCCAACTCCGGGATGCTTGCTTCAGTCCATATATGGATCGCTGAAGTTTGCACACCTTATCAGCATCCTTAGGATCGACAAAACCCTTAGGTTGTATCATATACAACTCTTCTTCAATATTACCATTGAGGAACGCAGTTTTGACATCCATCTGCCATATTTCATAATCGAAATATGCAACAATTGCTAACATAATCCTAACCGACTTAAGCATCGCTACGGGAGAGAATGTCTCATCGTAGTCAACTCCGTGAATTTGTCGGAACCCCTCTGCGACAAGTCGAGCCTTATAGATGGTTACATTACCATCAGCATCAGTTTTTCTTTTGAAAATCCATTTATTCTCAACGGCCTTTCGATCGTGAGGTAAGTCCACCAAGGTCCAAACCTAGTTTTCGTACATGGATTCCATCTCGGATTTCATGGCTTCTAGCCATTTGTTGGAATCAGGGCTCATCATCGCTTCTTCATACGTCGCAGGGTCATCTATTTCATCAATCATGAAATTCATAACATGATTGCCGTACAGTTCAGGAGCTGCACGTGTCCTGCTTGACCTGCGAGGTTCGGTAGTGTCCTCTTTCGGAGTTTCATGATCAATATCATTAGCTCTCTCTTCATTAGGTGAAGTCAACTCCGAAACAACTTCCGGTGCTGCGCTACTCGCCATTTCATGAAGAGAAGCTTCAATAACCTCTTCGAGTTCTACCTTCCGACTACTCACACCTTTCGCGAGAAACTCCTTCTCAAGAAAGGATCCATTCTTGGCAACAAAGACCTTGCCCTCGGATCTGTGATAGAATGTATACCCAATCGTTTCCTTAGGGTATCCTATGAAGACGCATTTTTTCGCTTTGCGTTCGAGTTTATCCGGTTGAAGTTTCTTCACATAAACATCACATCCCCAAACTTTAAGAAATGACAGCTTAGGTTTGTTACCAAACCATAATTCATACGGTGTCTTTTCAACGGATTTAGATGGTGCCCTATTTAAAGTGAATGTAGCGGTTTCCAGTGCATAACCCCAAAATGACAGTGGCAAGTCAGTCAGAGACATCATAGATCGAACCATATCCAATAAAGTACAATTATGACGTTCTGACACACCATTACGTTGTGGTGTTTCAGCAGGCGTGAGTTGTGAAACTATTCCACAGTATTTCATATGTGTGCTAAACTCATAACTAAGATACTCTCCTCCACGGTCGGACCGCAGAAATTTGATCTTTCTGTTACAATGATTTTCCACTTCATTCTGAAATTCTTTGAACTTTTCAAAGGATTTAGACTTATGTTTCATCAAATAGATATACCCGTATCTACTCAAATCATCCGTGAAAGTAACAAAATAACGATATCCACCTCGCGCCGACACACTCATTGGTCCACACACATCAGTATCCAATAAATCTGTCGCCCGTTCCCTTGAACCGGAAAACGGTGTTCTAGTCATCTTGCCCATAAGGCATGGCTCTCATGTATCAAATGATTCAAAATCAAGTGATTCCAATAGTCCATCAGAATGGAGTTTCTTCATGCGTTTAACACCAATATGACCTAGACGGCAGTGCCACATATATGCAGATATATCATTATCAAGTTTAATCCTTTAGCATCAACATTATGAATATGCGTAATACTACTATCGAGATCCAATAGAAATAAACCATTCAACACAGGTGCATGACCATAAAAGATATTATTCATATAAATCGAACAACCATTGTTTTCAGACTTAAACGAATAACCACTTTGCATCAAACATGATCCGGATACAATGTTCATCCTTAATGCAGGCACCAAATAACAATTATTCAGGTTTATAACTAATCCCGACGGCATATGGAGAGGCAGCGTTCTGACGGCAATCACATCAACTCTTGATCCATTGCCGACCCGCATCGTGACCTCATCCCTTGCTAGTTGTCGCTTGTTCCGCAGCCCCTAAACCGAGTTACATATATTAGCAACCGATCCCGTATCAAATACCTAGGTGCTACTGCGAGTACTAGTCAAGTACACATCAATAACATGTATATCACATATACCTTTGTTTGCCTTGCCGGCCTTCTTGTCCGCCAAATACTTGGGGCAGTTGCGCTTCCAATGGCCAGTATCCTTGCAATAGTAGCACTCGGTGTCAGACTTAGGGCCAACTCGGGGTTTCTTTTCAGGCGCGGCAACAGATTTGCCGCCCTTCTTTCCCTTCTGCTTGCCTTTCTTGTCCTTTTTGAAACCGGTGGTCTTATTGATCATCAACACTTGATGTTCTTTCTTAATCTCCACTTTTGCAGTCTTAAGCATTGACAGAAGCTCGGGAAGAGACTTCTTCATGCCCTGCATATTATATTTCATCACGAAGCTCTTGTAGCTAGGTGGCAGAGATTGGAGAACACGATGTATGCCTAAGTCAATGGGAATCGTTATTCCCAAGGACACAAGCTTATCGGCGTACCCAGACATTTTGAGTACGTGCTCACTAACGAAGTTGTTCTCTTCCATCATGCAGCTAAAGAACTTTTCAGAAGCATTATAACTCTCTACGGCAGCATGGGTATCGAAAATCATTTTCAATTCTCCCATGGTATCAAAGGCATTGCCATTTTCGAAACGTTTTCGAAGTTCTGGCTCTAGCCCATACAGTATGCTGCAATGAACTAAGTTGTGGTCCTCCTGACGAGTTATATAGACGTTCTTTTCCTCGTCAGGGGCATCAGGAGCTGGTGGGGGGCCTAGCAGCGCCTCTAGCACATATTGCTTTTGTGCAGCAGTGAGGAGAATCCTCAAATTCATAGCCCAGTTGGTGAAGTTGCTACCATTCGCAGCAAGCTTCTCTTTCTCCATGAACACATTGAAATTAAAAGCAGGTGGTGCCATCTACAACAGAATTTGTAAAATATATTTAGACTAAGTTTATGATAGATTGAGTTCAACTAATCCAAATTACTAATGAACTCCCACTCAAAAACAACATCCCTCGTGTCCTTTTGGTGATGACATGAACCAAATCCACTACACCAAGTCCGATCATCACGTGAGTCGGTGTAGCTTCAAAGGCGAGCATCTATATGGGCATCATATCAACTATATGACTCATGCTTAACCTTTCGGTCCGTGTTCCGAGGCCATGTCTATACATGCTAGGCTCGTCAAGTAAGAACCTCAGTATTCGCGTGTGTAAAACTGTCTTACACCCGTTGTATGAAAGCGTAGAGTCGAGAACACCCGATCATCACGTGATGCCTCAAAACACGATCCACAAAACGATGCATACTTAAGGAAGAACACATTTTATCTTGATATCTAAATGAGGGATTATCTTATAATGCTACCAAAAGCGCCAAACTAGCAATATAAGATGCTAACATCTAATGTGTGAAGTGAGGTGATATGGTCCATGCATTTGATCTCTATCATTTGCATCGCGGTATGATCTCTATCATTCCTTTGTGTGTAAGGCCAAAGTCTATGGAACTTACACGTTAAGTGAGTTGTAAGAGTATCTATCATACATCTACTTACAACAATACCATATCAAGACACTAGCCCGGCAACGATCTAAACTAGATGCCTCTAATTTATCAATTGCAAGTTTTACGTGGCTTAGGGCTTTCAGAGATAGAACCGGTCTTACCTATGAACATGAACCACAACAAGGATAACCAAGTTATTAGCAACTCGTTGTAAATTAGATATTGACTATAGTAGGAGAGACAGACACCCGCTAGCCACTTATGCAAAACTAGTTGCATGTCAGTCGTGGAACCGGTCTCATGTACGATGACATGTAAGGTTGGTCCGGGCCGCTTCATCCCACTATGCCACCAATATCCAAAGTACATAGAAGATGCAATAACATGATCATCATCGCCCACATATAAACATATGTGTACTACCCGTGCAAAGTACATACGCATAGATCAGGCTCTGATACAACTGTTGGGTCCACAACATAGAAAACAAAAAATTTCCTACGATGAGAACTAACGCCAAGATCTATCTACTAGATACAGAGCAACGGGTGGACATACATCCATGGAGAACTTACCCTCGAAGACAACGAGTTTTGTTAACGAGTAGGAACTCGTGGTTGATGTAGTCGTACGCTTGCTGATCTCAAGATCGTGTGGAAGTCCGAGCGCCGCAAATCAGCAGCGCATCCGTCCTCGCACACACGTTCAAGCCACCGGACAACCTCCACCTCCTCGCTCTAGCGAATCAGCGGAAGCAGCAACTCCTTCCAAACGCAAGGCCACCGGGAACATGTATCTCACTAATCCGAGACCATGGGGGAATATCTAGAGGGGGAGAGAGATCCTTCACGAGGAGGTGTGTTTTGTGAGAGGGGAGAAGGGGGCTTTATATAGGAGGGAGGGAGACCCCTCCCCTCCCATAGCCGGTGCATGAGGGGGGGACTCCTCCCCTCCTTCATTCATGTGGTGAACCTCCACTCACATAAACATGGCCTCCACCCAAAATCCCACTCACATGTATTTAATTTCCACCAAATTAAATGCAACTCTCAATTAATAAAACTCTTTTATTTATTTTATTCAGAATTTTGTTAATTACTTTAATTAACAAACATTCACATAAAACCCCTTGCAATATTTCAATATCACATGCAGAACCACTTTCTGCAATATCACCTGAAACAATTCCGGTTTCTATCGAAAACTTTTCCTGCGCTTTGCAAACCTTTTGTTTGGAACATATGTGCTCCTAAATGGTGTCCGGCAACCCTTAAGTGTGTTACCCTATGGTTGGCGAATAATGCAGACATGATTGAGACTCCTCTCAGATCAATAATCAGAAGCGGGACCTGGAGATCCATAATGACTCCTGCATATTCAACGATGACTTCTATGATCGTGAGAACATTTAACGTCAGCAATTTAATCCCTTTGTCTCATGATATAATACATGTCCGAGATTCAATCATCGGTATCCAAATACCTAGTTTGATCTCGTTACCGACATGCATTCTTTTCTCGTTCCCGTGATATAACATTCTAGTGATCACATCACTTGCTTGCAAGCTATCTTAATGTGATATCACCGAGAGGGCCCAGAGTATATCTATCCGTCATCGGGATTGACAAATTCCACTCTTGATCCATGAGCCTCAACATAACACCTTCATAGCACTGAACCCACCTTTATGGTCACCCTGTTACGGTGTGACGCTTGATGTTATCAAGATACTCTTCCGGTGTTAGCAATTAACATGATCTCATGGTCTAAGGACTAAGACTACTTTGTATGATATTATAGCAATATAAACATAATGACTTGATCGTAATGCTATACTTCGGATGAATGTTCATCACATCATTTCACAAATGTTGTGACCTTGTTATTAACAACATCCAATGTCCATGATCAGGAAACTTTGATCATCTTGTTAATCAACAAGCTAGTCTATAAGAGAGGCATAACTAGGAACCCTTTTTGTTTATTAAACACACATGTATTGATGTTTCCTATCAACACAATTATAGCATGCAAAATAAACATCTATCATATACAAGGAATACATAATAACAACTTTATTATTGCCTCTTAGGGCATATTTCCTTCACCCCTCCTACTGAAGACACTCTTGATGATGAGAAAAATGTTTATCTCACTCGTCAGAAGGATCAACACTTAGTTCATTGCGTCATGTTGTATGGGTTGGGGCCTGAGCTTCGAAAACGTTTCGATCTTAGAAATGCCTATGATACAATGCTTGAATTGAAAATGATTTTCGATAACCATGTTGCTGTAGAGAGTTATGAAGATTCTAAAAAGTTCCTTAGCTGCATGATGGAAGAGAACAACTCTATTAGTGAGCATGCTCTCAAAATGTCTAGGTATGCCAATAAACTCGTAGCTCTGGGAATTGTGATTACAAATGATCTAGGAATTCATATGAGTCTCCAATCACTCCCACCAAGTTACAAGAACTTTGTGATGAACTGTAATATGCAAGGCATGAATAAGTCGCTACCTAAGCTTCTTTATATGTTGAAAACTGCTGAAGTGGAGATCAAAAAGGAGCATCAATTGTTGATGGTTAATAAGAACACTAGTTTCAAGAAAGGAAAGAAAGGCAATAAGAAGGGTAACTTCAAGAAGGGTGGCAAGTCTATTGTCGCGCCTAAGAATAATACGAAGAATGGACCTAAGCCTAAAACTGAGTGCTTTTATTACAAGAACACAGGGCACTGGAAGCAGAACTTCCCCAAGTATCTAGCTGACAAGAAAGCTGGCAAAGTGAACAAAGGTATATACAATATACATGTTATTGATGTGTACCTTACTAGTACTCATAGTAGCACCTGGGTATTTGATACTGGTTCAGTTGCTAATATATGTAACTTGAAATAGGGGCTTTAAAACAAGCGTCAACCAGCTAAGGATGAAGTGACGATGTGGGTTGGCAATGGATCAAAGGTTGATGTGATCTTCGTCGAAATGTTGCCACTTCATTTACCGTCAAGATTAGTCATAAACTGAAATAATTGTTATCTGGTGCCTGCGTTGAGCATGACATTATTTCCGGATCACGTTTATTGCAAGACAATTATTTGTTTACATTCGAAAACAATGGTGGTTCCATTTATATGAATAATATATTTTATGGTCATGTGCATTTGAGGAAAGGTTTATTTCTTTTGGATCTTGATTGCAGTAATACACATATTCATAATGTGGATGCCAAAACAATCAAATTGAATGATGATAATGTTGCATATATGTGGCACTACCGCCTAGGTCCTATTGGTGTACAACGCATGAAACAACTCCATTCCGATAGATTGTCGTAACACTTTATTATGAATCATTTGATACATGTGATGCCTTGTGTGCAAGATGACTAGAACCCCGTTTTCTGGTTCTATGGAACGGGCGACGGACTTACAGGAAATCATACATTCGGATGTGTGTGGACCAATGAGTGTGCCAGCACACGGAGGTTATCGTTATTTTGTTACTTCCATATATGATTGGAGTAGATATGGGTATCTATTTGATGAAACACAAGTTTGAAACCTTTGAGAAGTTCAAGAAATTTCAGAGTGAAGTGGAAATTGATGGCTCAATGTACGGCACCAGAAAAGTGATGGTGCGGTGTTGATGTAGAGCTCATTGGGAACCCCAAGAGGAAGGTATGATGAGCACAGCAGCAAGCTTCCCTCAGTTATGAAACCAAGGTTTAATCGAACTAGTAGGAGCAAGGAAACACCCCAAAGGTGTTGCTAGCTGAGTCTTGGCAGGGCGCACTACCGGTGCTAGTAGCAAGGTGGAGACCTGCACAACACAACCATAGAACTTTATCCCCAACTTGCGATGAGGTTGTCAATCTCACAGTGTTTTGCGGAAAACAAAGGATTAAACGTATTGAATGGAAAGAAGTAATAGTTTGCAGAAAGTAAACACAAAGCAGTAAACAGTTTGTAGATTGTATGTAAAGAAAAGGACCGGGATCCATAGTTCACTAGAGGTGGCTCTCCATAAGATAAATAACATGTTGGGTGAACAAATTACAGCGGGGCAATTGACAAACATCGAGAAAGCAATACATGCATATACTAATCATCTTGACTCCTTTGGAACTTGATTGGGCATTACAACATTATACGTAGACCGCCATCCAACTGCATCTATGACTAATAATCCACCTTCAGGTTATCATCCGAACCCCCTCCAGTATTAAGTTGCAAGCAACAGATTATTGCTTTACGAACTACGTGTAAAGTAAACAATACGATTGTTTTATGAATAAAGGATTGTTGTTTTCTGCCTAGTAGCAACAACACATCTAGTACCTTAGAGATTTCTGTCACTTCCGCAGATTACCAGAGGCATGAACCCACTATCGAGCATAAAAACTAACTCTTGGAGTCGCTAGCATCTACTTGGCCAAGATAGCTACTAACAACGGAAAGCATGCAAGATCACAAATAACAAAGATAGCATCTCAATATCCATCGGATCCCCGCAAACACCACATGCAGAATTACAAATAGATGATCTTGATCATGAACGGAGCTCACAAGATCTAAACATGATAGCACAAAGGAGGAGAACCAGCCATCTAGCTTCTACATGGATCCGCAGTCCAAGGATGAACTACTCACGCATCACACCGGAGGCTTGCATGGTGATGAAGAAGGCCTCCAGTGTGAATTCCCCTCTCCAGCAGGGTGCCGGGAAGAGGTTCAGATCCCTCCTGATCTAGGGATGGATATGATGATGGCTACAGACTCTTTCGTGGATTTTTTGATCGGTCCTTTAGGGTTTTCGTCCTGAGGGCATCTTATAGGCGGAAGGAGAGGCCGAGGGGGTGCCGAAGGCGGCCAGATCATCCCTTGGTGCGAGCCAAGCTGGGCCATGCGGCTAGGTGGTGTGGTGGCCCCCTGGCCCCTCTCCGTCTCGTACTCTGGCATCTGATGACTTCCGGAAAAATAGGCACTTTGGCTTTTGTCCCGTCCAATTCCGAGAATATTCAGTTTCTGACTTTCCTGGAACCAAAAACAACAGAAAACAGGCAGTTGGCACTGTGGCTCTTGTTAATAGGTTAGTCTAAGAAATCATATGAAAGGTACTCCAAAGTGTGGACAAAACACAAGAAAGTGGATAAAACCAAGCATGGAACATCAAAAATTATAGATACATTTGCAATGTATCAACATCCCCAAGCTTAACACCTGCTCGTCCTCGAGTAGGTAAGTGATAAAAAGAAAGAATAATTTTTGAGGTGACATGCACCATCAAAGACTTGATCAAAGTATTTGTAAAACATTCAAAGCTGGGATCATAGTATTTCAATCATAACATAAAAGACAAAGTTCTAGCAATAAGACAAAGAAACTATGATGCAACATGAAAAGGCACAAACAAAAGATTTATGAATAACAATGCTTTGCAAGACGTTTGTTTGTTTCACATAAAGAAAACATAGCGTAATAGTATTCAGCTTGTCCCTCAATAGAGTAGCAAATATAAATGCATAGGACACCTTCAAAGTTCATAAGAGTGATTAGATACAAATAGTTTAAAACAAGCAATATCAAGTTATGCATCGATCAAATAGTCTTGGGACAATGCACATAGAACTAAGAATGGCCATTATGCTCTCACAGTAGGTGCATAAAGGTAGAAGGTGGAGACTCAATATAATGGTGGAAGAAATGCCTTTATAAAAGGAAGTAGGGATTCAAGTCTCATAAAGAGCTTCCAAAAATTATGGTACTTATAGCTTTCAGCTCTCATTGCCCCTATCATAAGCATCTTGAAGGTGATTAAGGTTAAAGTGACACAACTAAGAGGATATGCTTGACAAGTTATAAACTGAAATCTCGTGCCCATTACTTACGAAGACCGAACCTCCTGCTACTCAACTTTAGTCACGAGCAAGCTCTTGTCATTGGAAGTACATGTGTATCATTAAGTACCGCCAACGGGGTACCCCTTGCACATGATACGGGAGCTATCCCATAATCAAAATGACAAGGCAAGCAGATAATGAGCATCTCAACGATCTTTTTATTTGCTATTTGCATAGGTTTTTATTGAGGATGCTTCATAGAGTGCTCATTATAGTAGTGCTGCAAGTTTCCACCATGATTATGCATGGCTTAGGCTAGCGGCCCAGGCGTTTCTCTAACACACATACAAACTCCATGATCTTACAAGTTCCACTTTTATTTCACACCACCGGGATCCGTAAGCAAAAACATGATATCAACAAGGTACAAAATACAAGTGCAATGTTGAAAGCGTTCCCCATGAAACATGGTTCTGCTAATTTCAACTTATAAAATGCGAGCATATACGCAACAAAGAAGGACCCAATGGTTCAAGTTTATTAGATGCAAAAAAGTAAAGTGTGCCATCAAGTTCGTGAGAGCTTTAATCACTAGTTTTCTCATAACATGTTTAATTTGGAAGGTAAACAAAAGCATGAATATACTTGGAATAGCATAAGCTAGTAGGTAGGTACGGTGGACTCTTGGGAATAACTTGGTTTAGAGAGTTGGATGCATGAGTGGAACTCATACTTTGTTGTGGAGGCTAGCAAAAGACTGGGAGCGACAAACTAAGAGAGCAATAATGGCCATAATCATGCAGAGCGACAAAACATCATTGATCAAAGCATAAAGTGGTACTACAAGTTGAAAACTAAAGGATCATAAAGGCTATGGTGACTTGAGATAGTCATAACATGGTGTGAGCATGCGCCAAGTCAACCCAAATAAAGCATCAAAGGAGAATACCACTATACTATGCTTTAGTATGCTAAAACAACGCATGATTCATCCAAGGCACATTAAGCAATCTCAATTGTTTATAAAAAGTCATGCTACAGCAAAGAATACTAAGCATAAAGCCAAAACAATATCAAGCATGGCATGACAGAGCATAGGCCACAGTCAAAAACAAGCTCTTTTTACACATAAGCATGAACTTTCCTACTCTTTTCCAAACCAAACCAAACTATTTGCAAACCAATGTATGAAAAAGGGGGTAAAAACAATTTATTCAGAAAACTAAGAAAACAAAGCAAATGAAAAACCAAAATGAAAACGAAAAAGAAGACGCTCCAGGAACAACACAATTATGCATGAAACAATAAAAATGAAGCCTTTGGAAGAAACCTGAGATTTTTATTGATGAAGAAGGGGATGCCTTGGGTATCCCCAAGCTTTGACGCTTGTACTTCTTGGATATTTCTTGGGGTGACACGCGTGGAATCCCCAAGCTTGAACTTTAGTCCATCCTTCATCTTATTACTCATTCCTTCCATACACCTGAAATTTTTCTTTCATACAAAACTTCACACAATCTTTATTAGCAACATTAGTGCACTCAGGATAAATAAATCCTAAGGTTCAGTTCTAACACCAAATAAACTTCCATTAGAACACTAGCTACTGTAGCACTTCCCTCAAAAAGCTCAATTCCCCAAAAGAACTCAAAAAGGAACCAACAAGAAGCAAATGCAGAAAATGGCAGAAATCTGTCAAAACAGACCAGCAGGTAAAGACGAATTTCTTCGAAGACCTTCTGTTGCTCAAATCAAAACGTTTTGAGCTAACAAAAGTTAGATAACAACCTGGGGCAGAAGCAATAAAATTCACGCCTCAAAAAGACGTGCAAAGAATTTACACGAATTTTTACTGTGAAGCATAGAAATCTGTTTCGGGACAGCAACTTTCCCAATCATTACTTCTCTCTCATTAGAGGTTACTCTTGGCACAAAAAGCGAATAAAAAGGATAAGAAGTGTTTATTACAGAGGTAATAACTTCCAAGACTCATCTAGAACTTTTGGGTTATCTCCCAATAAGTACTTTTCTTTAACGCCTTTAAGTTAAGCATAAGAAGCAAGAAAGAATCAAGTGTTCTCAAATGAAGAAGCATTAAGACCAAATTTTATTTTCATAGGAGAAGCAAAAGAAATATTCTCACTCTTCTTAGGGAAGTGTTATATACCTTTCTTGAGTGGGAGTTGATATTTAATGGTGCCTTCTTTCATATCAATAATGGCACTAACAGTTCTAAGAAAAGGTCTTCCCAAAGTAATAGGACAAGAAGTATTGCATTCACCATCCAAAACATAGAAATCAACGAGGACATAGGCATTGTTAACCATAAGAAGAACATCATTAAGACTCCCCATGAGTTTCTTTTTAGCATTATCATCAAGTGGGACATTCAAATAACAATCTTCAAGTGGAGGCAAATCAAGCATATCATAAATCCTTCTAGGCATAATAGAAACACTACTATCAAGATCACATAAAGCTTTGAAATCAAAGTAATTCACTTTCATATTAATGATGGGTTCCCAACCATCTTCTTGTTTTATAGAAATAGAAGCTTTATGTTTCATATTTTCTTCTTTAATCTTCATGAGAGCATCAGTAATGTGTTTTGTAAAGGCCATGTTCATAGCACTAGCATTAGGACATTTAGCAAGCTTTTGTAGGAACTTAACAACTTCAGAGATATTACAACCATCAAGATCAAAATCAAGATTATCATCTAAAGTAGTTGAACTATTACTAGCCTCAACACTAGTGGTAGTAATAGTAGAAGCACTAATGTTTCTAGAAATTTCATCTTCTCTTTCCCACTTAGCATGTAATTCAGCTAATAGTCTAACATTTTCATCAATTCTTACTTGTGTAGCATTGATAGCTGCAAAAGGATTATCATTAGTTTCAGGTTTAGCAGCCATTTTATTCAAAGAAGGTTGAGCTTCAGCCAAAGATGCTATATTTCTTTCAGCATTAGAGAGTTTTTCCTCAATAGTTTTATTGAAAGCAGTTTGTTTACTAATAAACTCTTTAAGCATAACTTCAAGTTCAGAGGGTGCACTCCTATTATTGTTGTAAGAATTTCCATAAGCATTACCATTGTTGGGAGGATATGGCTTATAATTGTTGTTACCATAAGCATTGTTGCCAAAATTGTTATTTCTTATAAAGTTCACATCAACTTGCTCTTCTTGAGCAACCAAAGAGGCTAAAGGAACATTATTCGGATCAATATGGGCTTTCCCATTAACAAGCATAGACATAATAGTATCAATCTTATCACTCAAGGAGGAAGTTTCCTCAATAGAATTTACCTTCCTACCTTGTGGAGATCTCTCAGTATGCCATTCAGAATAATTAACCATCATATTGTCTAGAAGTTTTGTTGCAGCACCCAAAGTGATGGTCATAAAGGTACCTCCAGCAGCAGAATCCATTAAGTTTCTTGAAGAATAGTTCAATCCTGCATAAAAAGTTTGGATGATCATCCAAGCAGTCAGTCCATGAGTGAGACAATTCTTTACCAAAGATTTCATTCTTTCCCAAGCTTGAGCAACATGTTCATTATCAGATTGTTTAAACTTCATTATTTCACTTCTCATAGATATAATCTTAGCAGGAGGATAGTATTTTCCAATGAAAGCATCTTTGCACTTAGTCCAAGAATCAATACTATTCCTAGTTAAGGAATTCAACCATTCTTTACCTTTTCCTCTCAAAGAGAAAGGAAACAATTTCAGCTTAATAATATCACCATCTACATCCCTATGCTTTTGCATCTCACAAAGTTCAACAAAGTTATTTAGATGGGAAGCAGCATCTTCATTACCAATACCAGAAAATTGTTCTCTCATAACAAGATTGAGTAAAGCAGGTCTTATCTCAAAGAAAGTATCTTTAGGACAGGTGGAGCAATAGGTGTGCTCATAAAATCATTGTTGTTGGTGCTAGTGAAGTCACACAACTTAGCGTTTTCAAGAGTAATCATTTTTTGTGTTTTCAAATAAGAAAGCAAACTAGTAGAACTAATTTTTTGTGTTTTTTTATAACAAAACAAGCAAACAAAGGAAAAAGAAACCAAGCAAAACAAAAATAACAAAGTAAAGAGATTGGTTATGAGGGACTCCCCTTGTGAAGATGTCCTTGACTCCCCGGCAACAGCACCAGAAAAATGCTTGATGGCTCAATGTACGGCGCCAGAAAAGTGCTGGTGCGGTGTTGATGTAGAGCTCGTTGGGAACCCCAAGAGGAAGGTATGATGAGCACAGCAGCAAGTTTCTCTCAGTTATGAAACCAAGGTTTAATCAAACCAGTAGGAGCAAGGAAACACCCCAAAGGTGTTGCTAGCTGAGTCTTGGCAGGGCACACTACCGGTGCTAGTAGCAACGTGGAGACCTGTACAACACAACCACAAAAATTTGTCCCCAACTTGCGATGAGGTTGTCAATCTCGCCGTGTTTTGCGGAAAACAAAGGATTAAACGTATCGAATGGAAAGAAGTAATAGTTTGCAGAAATTAAACACAAAGCAGTAAACAATTTGTAGATTGTATGTAAAGAAAAGGACCAGGATCCATAGTTCACTAGAGGTGGCTCTCCTTAAGATAAATAACATGTTGGGTGAACAAATTATAGTGGGGAAATTGGCAAACATCAAGAAAGCAATACATGCATATACTAATCATCTTGACTCCTTTGGAACTTGATTGGGCATTACAACATTATACATAGACCGCCATCCAACTGGATCTATGACTAATAATCCACCTTCAGGTTATCATCCAAACCCCCTCCAGTATTAAGTTGCAAGCAACAGATTATTGCTTTACGAACTGCGTGTAAAGTAAACAATACGATTGTTCTATGAACAAAGGATTGTTGTTTTCTCCCTAGTAGCAACACCACATCTAGTACCTTAGAGATTTCTGTCACTTCCCCAGATTACCAGAGGCATGAACCCACTATCGAGCATAAATACTATCTCTTGGAGGTTCTAGCATCTACTTGGCCAAGATAGCTACTCACAACGGAAAGCATGCAAGATCACAAATAAAAAAGACATGATAGAATCAATAATCAATCTGAAATAGCATCTCAATATTCATCGGATCCCCGCAAACACAACATGCAGAATTACAAATAGATGATCTTGATCATGAACGGAGCTCACAAGATCTAAACTTGATAGCACAAAGGAGGATAACCAGCCATCTAGCTACTACATGGATCCGTAGTCCAAGGATGAACTACTCACGCATCATACCGGAGGCTTGCATGGTGATGAAGAAGGCCTCTAGGGTGAATTCCCCTCTCCGGCAGGGTGTCGGGAAGAGCTTTAGATCCCTCCCGATCTAGGGATGGAGATGACGGTGGCTACAGACTCTTTCGTGGATTTTTTGATCGGGACCTTAGGGTTTTCGTCCCGAGGACATCCTATAGGTGGAAGGAGAGGCTGAGGGGGTGCCGGAGGTGGCCAGACCACCCCCTGGAGCAGGACAGGCTGGGCCGCGCGGCCAGGTGGTGTGGTGGCCCCCTGGCCCCTCTCCGTCTCGTACTCTAGCATCTGATGACTTCTGGAAAAATAGGCACTTTGGCTTTTGTCCCGTCCAATTCCGAGAATATTCATTTTCTGACTTTCCTAGAACCAAAAACAACAGAAAACAGGCAACTGGCACTGTGGATCTTGTTAATAGGTTAGTCCAAGAAATCATATGAAAGGTACTCCAAAGTGTGGACAAAACACAAGAAAGTGGATAAAACCAAGCATGGAACATCAAAAATTATAGATACATTTGCAATGTATCAGAAATCATCATAACAGAAAGATTAAATTTCTACGATCCGATCGTGGAGGTGAATATCTAAGTTCCAAGTTTAGCATACACATGAAACAATGTGGAATAGTTTCACAACTCACACCTTCTAAAACACCACATCGAAATGGTGTGTTAGAACATCATAATCATACATTATTAGATATGGTTTGATCTATGATGTCTCTCATAGACTTGCCATTGTCATTTTGGGGATATGCACTAGAAATAGTCGCGTTCACTTTGAATAGAACTCCATCTAAATGCATGGAAGTGACACCGTATGAATTGTGGTTTGGAAAAAAACCTAATTTATCGTTTCTAAAAGTTTGGCGATGCGATATTTATGTGAAGAAACTTCAACCCGATAAACTCGAACCCAAAGCGGAAAAATGCGTCTTCATCGGATACCCTAAGCAAACAATTGGGTATACCTTCTAGCATAGATCCGAAGGCAAGGTTTAGGTTGCCAAGAATGGATCCTTTCTGGAGAAGGAGTTTCTCTCGAAAGGCGTGATAAGTACGAAGGTAGAACATGACGAGGTTACTGAACCTTATCTTCATGGAATGGCCAATAGTGCTCTATCAGAAATGGCGAGTGGCACAACGTCGGAAAATGTTCTGGTGTTAACTTCACCAAATGAAGAGGGAACTAATGATACTGATCATGAAACTAAATATAATACCGATGAACCTCGCATGTCAACTAGGACACGTGTAACTCTTGAACTATACGATGATCCTGTCATGAATTTCATGGTAGATGGAAATGATGACCATGCGACTTATGAAGAAGCGATGGTGAGTCCGTATTCGAACAAATGGCTATAATCCATGCAATCCAAAATTGGATCCATGTACGAAAGCCAAGTTTGGACCTTGGTGGACCTACCTCATGACGATAACGCTGTTGAGAATAAATGGATCTTCAAGAATAAAACTGACACTGATGGTAATGTGGCCATTTATAAAGCTCGACTTGTCACAAAAGGTTTCCGACAAATTCAAGGAGTTGACTACGATGGGATTTTATATCCCATAGAAATTCTGAAGTCAGTTAGGATTATGTTAGCAATTCTGCATTTTACGACTATGAAATTTGGTAGATGGATGTGAAAACCGCATTACTTAATGAAAACATCGAGGAAGAGTTGTACATGGTACAATCCAAATGTTTTATTGATCCTAAGGATTCTAAAAAGGTATGGAACTTTAGCGATCCATTTATGGACTAAAGAAAGCATCCTGGAGCTGGAATCTCCATTTTGATGAAGTCATCAAAGGATTTGGATTTGTCCAAACTTATGGAGAAGCTTGTATTTACAATAAAGTGAGTGGGAGCTCTGTAGCATTTCTAATTTTACATGTGGATGACATATTGTTGATTGGAAATGATATAGAACTTTTGAAGAGTGTAAAGGATTATTTGAATAGTAGTTTTTCAATGAAAGACCTCGGTGAAGCAGCATATATACTAGGCATCAAAATCTATAGACATAGATGAAGACGCTTAATTAGGCTTTTTCAAAGTACGTACCTTGACAATATATTGAAGAAGTTCAAAATGGATGGAAGTAAGAAAGGATTCTTACCTATGTTGAAAGGTAAGACATTGAGTAAGACTGAAAGTCTAGCTACGACAGAAGATAGAGAAATGATGAATAAGATTCCATATGCCTCGTCCATAGGCTCTATCATGTATGCCATGTTGTGTACAAGACCGGATGTGGCACATGCTACTAGTTTGACTAGCAGATACCAATTTGATCCAGGTTTGGAACACTACATAGTGGTAAAGAATATCTTTAAGTACTTGATAAGAACTAAAGAAATATTTCTCGTATATGGTGGTGAACAAGATCTTGTCTCAAAGTGTTATGTCGATGATAACTTCGATACCGATCCGGATGACTCTAAGTCCCGGATAAACATTTCTCATGAATGGAGCAGCAGTGAGTTGGAGGAGTTCCAAGCAACCCATGGTGGCAGGATCATTGATAGAGGTAGAATATGTTGCTTCTTCGGAAGTGGCGCAAGAAGCGGTTTGGATGAAGGACTTCATATCATAATTTGGTGTGGTTCCCAGTGCGTTGGAGCCAAGGCCTCACAAGAATTCCAAGCATATCAAGCGTTGATTTCACTCCTTCCTTGAATATGTCAAGGATGGTGATATAAATATTTTCAAAGTACACACGGATCTGAATGTGGCAGATCTATTGAGTAAAACTCTCCCTAGAGCAAAACATGATCAGCACCAGAACTCAATGGGTGTTAGATTCATCACAATGTAATCTAGATTATTGACTCTAGTGCAAGAAGGGGACTAAAGGGAATATGCCCGAGAGGCAATAAAAAAATGTTATTATATTATTCCAAGTTTATGATTGATGTTTATTTCTCATGCTAGAATTGTATTAATAGGAAATGTTAATACATGTGTATTTAGTAAACAAACCAAAGTTCCTAGTAATGCCTCTTATTTAACTAGCTCATTGATTAATAGATGATCAAGGTTTCCTGATCATGAACATTGGATGTTTTTAATAATGGGATCATTTGATTATAAGAATGTTATGATGAACATACACCTAGAGAAGATATAGCAATACAATCTAGTCATTAACTTTACATTGCTACATCAAACACATACGGAGTATCCTTAATACTTAGACCATGAGATCATGTCAATCACTAACACCGGAAGAGTACTTTGATAACATCAAACGTCACACCTTAACATGGTGACTATAAAGGTGGGTTCAGATATTCTGAAAGTGTTATGTAGAGGCTCATGGATCAAGAGTGGGATTGTCCATCCTAATGAAGGAGAGATATACTCTGGGCCCTCTCGGTGATATCACATCAACGTCGCTTGCAAGCATGTGACTAGGTCACAAGGATGTTGTATCAGAGAATGACTAAAGAGGACTTGTCGAGAATGAGACTAAACTAGGGTATGGTTTATACTGGTGATCGGATCTCGGACAAGTAATATATCACAATACAAAAGAAATTGGGTACGACGTTAATTGTTCACACGATCACAAGAGTTATCATTGAATGTGTAGACTCAGTACGGATATCTAGAGTCCACTATTGATTATTGATCGGATAAGTGTCTCTATCATGTTTACATTATTCGCGAACTATAGGATGACTCACTTAAGGTATACCAACACTAATGGGAAGATAAAAGATACTAGAGAAAGTTTTTGATAGAGCTGAAATTGTTTTGATGATCATCAAAATTGTTTTGGGTCAAATTGCTGAAATTGGTTTTAGATGTGATATCGAAATAATGCAAGGGGTTTTATGCAGATATTTGTCAATTAAAGTAATTAAAAAATTCTGAATAAAATAAATAAAAGTGTTTTCATTTAATAGAGAAATGCATTCAATTTAGTGGATATTAAATGCATGTGAGTGGAGAAGAAGTTTATTTGAGTGGAGTGTCCACCCACATGAATGAGGGAGAGGTTGGGGCACCCAACATGGTCGACGCCATGGCCCCCTTGGGCTACCCCTCCCCTAAAAAGGATGCCACTCCCTCCTCTCCATTGGCACCACCACCTCGTGAAGGTTCTCTTCCCCTAGAGCAATTCTCCATGGCTTCAGATTAGCGAAGTACATGTTCTATGTGGTTTATCTGGAAGGACATGTTGCTTCCTCTGCTCAACTGGAGTGTGGGCGTGGAGGTTGTCGGGATATGGATGTGTGCCCGAGGATGGATATGCTGCTGGGTTGTAGTGTTCTTCAACTTGATCTTGAGATCGACAAGTGACCGACTACATCACCAACTGAATCAGTTTTAGTATAAGCTTTCGGTGTTCAAGGGTAAGTCATTCTGGTTACCCCTTACTCATTAATACCATCTACTATATTTTATCTTCGCGTAATTAGGAGTTCTTATCATAGGAATTTTTTGTTTTCTATGTTGCAAACCCTTCACGTTGATGCCCAGGACCTCAATCGCAGTTGCGGGGAAGGAGCCTTTGGTTGAATGGCCATCCCGGAACTCCATCGTGCTAGAGATTTTGATTCCCGGTGCCATGACTGCATACCTACGTCGGGTGCTCACCCACCGTAAGTACATGATTTACCCAGAATTTCGATTTGGATTGATTAGTTTAGCGGTTAGGGTTTGCTCCGGTGATTAGTGCTGAATCAATGTAGATCTGTGTTCATTGATCTATGTTGTTATTTTGTGCGCATTGTGCTTGTTAGAACATTGTAGTTATTCTCACCAAATTCATTATGCATTTGTTACATCATTGTGCTTACTAGATCATTATGCACACCGTGCATTGCAGTAGTGCATCACAGAAGTGCATTCTTTATTGCACTTGTGCATTGTTTGATTACCTTGTGTACTAGTTCATCGTGCATTGCACTTATAGTCATTTCTGATTTACTGACAAGGTCATCTTGTTAGGTTGTGACACAATGGGAAGGGTCTAGCATCCCACACTTGGGTTACATGATGTACTCCCATTGAACCGATGGGCATAGTAGGCCATGGTGGTGGGAGGGTTGAGGTGGCGGCAGTGCTAATGCACACTCACAATCGCCAGCCCAAGCTATGACACCGCCCCGGAGACTTGGTGCCTCGTAGATTCTACGTGCAACATGACGTGAATGGCCTGTACATGCTAGTGATTCCACCAAAGTTCAAGAAGGGCTTGAAGGACTAGCTAAAGACCCTGCTCCCCTACATGTTGGTGTCCTCCTGTCGATGGTGCCACCAATGGGTGCGGGTGGACTATGTTGGTGGCTAGATGGTGCTAAATCACAACAAACCAGAGATCATCTTCAAGTATGATATGGAGTACAACTATGTTGTGGAGTTCAAGTTGCAGGCATTTGGCTTGAAGATGGCAATCTTCAAGGCTGCCTCCTCCACCGCCAAGAAGTACACCTACTCTAACCACGGTAGGTGGTGACCTCCAGGTTGTCTCTAGTGTAAGTATGTCTAGTAGTTATTGGTGAATTATGTCGTTTATGAACTAAGTGATGTCATGTTCTTTTATCAGGGGTTTCAAGTATGATGCATCTGAAATGTGTATATTTTGATCATGGGTGTAATTCCATGATGTTAGTGTGCATGGGAATGGGATGACCATGTTGATGCAGGTGTAGTAAGGAACCCACATAAGTAGTGGTATGTAATGAGGCTGTACTGTGCCTGTAATCAGGTAATTTGTGTTGTTAATCATGGTCTCTAATATTTAGTTCTATGATGTGATGTGTACAATTTTGGTTGTAATATCACCACATCTAAAGTAGGTTACAAGATCCACATATCTGCGCACAACCATAAACCTATGATTTGTATTATCTCAAGCAAACAAACACGAGTGTAGGTGATCAAACGACCAGCAGAAGTGTCCCAAAGTTCAATACAGGCAACCAAACAAAGTGTGTATTATGGCATAGTCCAAGTTTCCTCTCATACAGGCTATGTCGGGCCACATATGCAAAGGTCTAAAAGGAGTTACGGGAAATCAAACACACTCGAGGTGATCCCCAAACCTATCCTTCGTCTTCCTTAGAGTGTTGGATATCATTATCATATCTACAACATATTAGACCAATATATATAATAGGTTTTTTTTTTGTTTAGGAGAGTGGGCTATAGCAGAGTGATTTTAGGGGACACGTGGAGATGCAAGAAATTTAAGGGAGAACTCTTTATGGAATACACTTCAATTCCGTCGGAGGCTATGCGTCTTATGGCTCATACGTGCACCACACATCTTGGAGTTAGCGATGGATAAAGGAGTGGGTCCACAGAGTGCATCGATCCTCATCTTTCTTCTCCTTTTTATTGTTCGTTTGTTTCCCATCTCCCACGTCTCTCCTACATGGCTAGGCCAGATATAGATAACCACATGAACTACATCATGCCACTGCTTGCATAGTTTTCCTGTTGGGAAACATGCTATGCAAAACAATATATTCTTTGCTTGTTAAAACAATGAAATTCTTTGGCATTAGATGCTGGATTGGTTGGTATGAAGTGTCATACAAGAGAAACTCAATATAAGAAATACAATCATACAAGTAACTGGCAATATAATATGGTGATGATGTTCACCGATAAACAAATAAGATGTTATTATGTTTGTCATCTTCATCAAAGATCAAGCCATCAAGATTTACTGGAAAGAAATCTCGACTTATTGCAAAAGGTTTTTGACAAGTTCAAGGAGTTGACTACGCGAGACTTTCTCGCCCGTAGCGATGCTTAAATCTATACGGATCATTCTAGCCATTGCTACGTATTTCGACTATGAGATATGACAGATGGACGTCAAGACGGCTTTCTTAAATGGAATCCTTACTAAGGACATGTATATGATGTAGCCCGAAGGCTTTGTCAATCCAAACAATACTGGAAAGGTATGCAAACTTCAAAAGTCTATTTATGGGCTGAAGCAAGCATCTCGGAGTTGGAACATTCGATTTGATGAAGTTGTAAAGGAATTTGGCTTCATCAAAAACGAACAAGAACCTTGTGTGTATAAGAAATAAAGTGGGAAATCGCTTGTATTTATAATCTTGTATGTAGATGACATATTACTGATTGGAAATGACATTCCTATGCTCGAGTCTATTAAGACCTCATTGAAAAATATTTTTTCTATGAAGGACTTAGGAGAAGCGGTATATATTCTGGGTATCAAGATCTATAGAGATAGATAAAGGAGGCTAATTCGATTAAGCTAGAGTACATGCATTAACAAAGTGTTGAAACAGTTCAGCATGGAAGAGGCTAAGAAGGGGTTCTTGCCCATGTCTCATGGTATTAAACTCAACAAGACTGGGTGTCCTTCGACCACTAATGAGAGAGAGCGCATGATTAGGGTTACATATGCTTTGGCTATTGGATCCATCATGTATGCAATGACATGTACTTACCCAGATGTTTCCTATGCTCTAAGTGTTACGAGCAGATACCAGGCTGATCCAGGTGAAAGCCACTGGACAGCAGTAAAGAATATCCTTAAGTACTTGAGAAGGACTAAGGATATGTTCCTAGTTTATGGAGGTGAGGTTGAACTCAGTGTAAAGGGTTACACATATGTGAGTTACCTTAACAACTCATATGACTCCAAATCGCAATCAGGTTATGTGTTTGTCATGAATGGTGGTGCTATGAGCTGGAAAAGTTCCAAGCAAGATACAGTGGCCTCCTCTTCAACAGAAGCTGAATATATTGCCTCCTTGGAGGCTGCAAAGGAAGTTGTTTGGATTAGGAATTTCCTGATCGCTCTTGGTGTGGTTCAGGGCACGTCCAATCCCATGGACGTTTATTGTGACAACAATGGTGCTATTGCACAAGCCAAGGAACCTATACAGCACCAGAAGAACAAACATATTTGCATGCGTTACCATCTGATTCATGAGTTCATTGATGATGGTAGTGTCATGTTATTCAAAATACATACAAACTCAAATGTTGCTGATCCCTTGACAAATCCACTCCCGTAGCCTGCGCATGAAGCGCACACAAGAGCAATAGGTATTAGATACTATCTAGATTGACTCTAGTGAAAGTGGGAGTCTAAAGGAAATATGCCCTAGAGGCAATCAAAGAGATTATTGTATTTCATACGTGTATCCATGAGTTTTCATAATGTTCCTTGAATATCCATATATCCGGAAACTTGTATTGATTGGCAATTATGTGAATTTTTTGTGAAACTCTTTACTTGTATGGTTATCTAATAGTTGTCCCTAGTCAGAGTTCACGTGAGGACACACGTGAATATTAGACTAGCACATCGATTGGTTGATGACTATGTTTCGCAAGTCATAGACATGGAGATGTCAAACCAATGATGTGGACACATGTTATGAACATGGGGTTGGACTGACCCAACTTGAGACTGGCAATAATACTTGCAGCTCTCTCTACACATCATGTACGTTTTGTCCTTAAACCTAAGATTGTCGCATATACTTGAGATGTGGATCGACCTACTTTGGGGATATCAAACACTACTCTGTAACTGGGTAGTTATAAAGGTAGCTTTCGGTTTTGTCCTGATACATGCTGCAAGGCATTGGTCAATCAAGATGGGATTTTCCCTTCTCTACTAGAGAGATATATCTCTAGGCCCCTCGAGTGATCGGATCCAGAAATGCATGGTCGTGCTACATATGGTTAAGAGTTAACCTAGTAAAGGGATTCTGAATCGCAATATCGAGAAAGAGAGGTCAACTTGGAGCTAGACCAAATATCGTAGGGAAAAGGGAAAGACATGTACTCAACTTGTGATGGTTCATTCGAATGATTTTTATATGCGTTTAGGAGTTGGCACATCTTGCTAGAGGCCGTACCAACTATTGACGGAGTAAGTGTAAGCGTGTCATGTCTATATGTATATGAACCTATAGGGTCACACACTTTAGGGGCTGGATGCCTAATGAGGATTGGATCCGAATTAGGCCAAGCTTAGGCTGCTGACGGGCTTCTAATGTAGAAGCCCACCAGGGATGCCTATATAAGAGAGAGTGAGGCGAGCTGAATAGGGTTGATCATTCTACCCAGCCACCACTCCTCTTTCGCCTGTGTTGCATGAGCAGACCTAGCAGTATGGCGTGTGACGGCTTCCACTCCGGACGTGTGGATACCTCGGAGGTGTTGCAGCTGTAGCACTTGGACGAGCAGCGCAAAGGGGAGCTGCTCGTGGGACGAGGACAAGGAGGAGACATAGAACATCAACACTACTGCGACGTGCTTCATCGAGTTTCGCAACTGCGCCTCTAGTGGTAATCCCGTGATCTCTGACATCAGTATTCCTGGATGACGCGGTACAAAATTTTGATTTATGCTAGTGTAGCCTACCCGTTACCCTACACATAGTACTATGGAATGTTTTGATAATATAACCGAACATAGTTTGACTTGGTAAAATCAAATACAAAACTACAATTATGAGTTAAAAGATTATGTTATAGTGCCTACCGCTTTTCCACTGAAAAGAGCAACATCATGATCAGTTGAAATGGCAAGGGGTAAAACATAGTTTGTCTTCTCGTAAATTTTGGTATGCAAGGCATATGTAAAACGTTAAAAATAACAATGTCATGTATGCACGTCTTTGTAGGTTATCCCAAATTAATCATTGGGAATTCCTCCACCATAAGACTAAAGACAAAGGTGTTTGTCGTTAAAATGGCGACTTCTTTGAGAAATATTTTTTTGTGAAAGTTAAGTGGGAGGGCAATAGAAATTTTTATTAGCTTATTCGAACCTAAGTGACATTATCAGAGTAGTGCAATGTTAGAAAGTATTCTGGAGGTAGCTACAATTCTCATGGCTACCATTTCTGCAAAGTTTGTAGTTCCATAAATCTAGGTTCCTATTGAACCATGTGGATCAGGTAATAATCAAATAACAAGATTTGAGGACAAAGTGTCATCGTTGGACAATAATATACCGACTACATGCAAAGAAGCGATGATGATCCTAGACTCCGTTGAATGGCTAGAGGCCATAAGAAGTCATGATAGTATCCATATACGAAAATCAAGTTATGAACTTGGTAGAACCTCAGAAAGGTGTGAAGCTTTTCAAAGTGTAAATGGATCTATAAAGAAACATACATCGATGTTTACATCTGCGAAATGGTCAACATGTCAAAAATAAGTTTACGACAAAGTTCAAAGAGTTGCTCGCGACAAGATTTGACCTTCTATAGCAATATCTAGTTTGTACAGATTATTGTAGCAACCACTACAGATTGAACTATGATAGTTGAATAAACAAAACAATCCTATTCTAATAGAACACTTGCTTAGGATGTGTACATGACCCTATGCAATAGTTTTTGTAAATTCGAAGGGTGCTAAAATATATGCAAACTTTAATGGTTGAAGTAAGTATAGTGTAGTTGGAATCTTCACCATGATGAATTTGTTAAAAAGTTTAAACTCATCAGAAACAATGAAGATGCTTGTGTTTACAAGAAAGTAAGTGGGAGATTTAATATATATTTCCAATGATTTATATGAAAGGAATTATTTTGATTGGAAATGATGTATATTTAGGAGGTGGCTGGACTTTTTCTGGCCATCGTGCTTGTCGATGTAGAAGTGCACGTTACACGGTCTGGACAGATTGTCCTGGATGGATGTTGCGGGTACCTCATCGCGAGTGCGGCGCTGCCACACTTGCGTGGTTTTTCCGCTGTCGTGGTATCCACCACTATGGTATCCGCTGTTGCGGTTGTCGTCGCGTTTGTCGGTGTAGCCGGTTGCGACCATGTCGACCTCTTCGCGGTCCTCGTAACCGTGCATTCGATGTTTTCCTCGACGATCGCGTCTGCAACCGAGGTCGTCATTATCATCGGAGTGGACACAGTTTTTCACCGTGTCCTCTCCATCAACCCACCTATTCACGATCTCCATCAGGTGGTCGATTGTTTTGGGCTTCGAGTGGCCCAGCTCCTCCCTGAGCTCTCTGCGGCGTACGCCGCCATTGAACGCGTCGATTGCGCGATCCTCAGAGATGTCTTCCGCAGAATTTTTTATGACGGACCATCTCTGGATGTACGAGCACAGCGACTTGCCCGTCTTCTGGTAGTATCCGCGCAATTCTTTGATTGATGCGGGCCTCTTGTAAGTGCCCTTGAAGTTGCGCACGAAGCTGTAGACCAGGTCTTCCCAGCTGCGAATGGATCCGCACGGGAGATTGTTGAGCCACACACGGGTGGCACCTTGCAGCTGCAGATGGAGGCATTGCATCGCCATGCTTGTGGTTCCGCCATGTAGCCTGACGGAGGAATTGTGATCCTCCAGCCAGATCTTTGGGTCCTGAAGGCCATCAAATTTCGGGTTCTCTAATGGGAGTTTGAACCCCTTAGGCATTCACTTCTGCATGATGGCTCTACTGAAGTAGCTGGTGCCGCAGAGCTCGATCCCATCATCCTCTGAGTCAGTTGAACGGGCATGCCTTGCACGCATCTTGTGGACTTACACTGTATGATGTCATCATGCGCATCGTAGTCACGGTCGTTTCACCGTGAGCGGCGATGTCGAGACAAGTCGTGGTTATCATCGCTCGAGGAGGGTGAAGTGTAGCATTTGGGCATAGCCTTGTTCTTCTTCGGCTCCGGTGTTGGATCCTTGATGAGGGCATCTTCGACTAGCCCCAAGCCAGTAGTCATAGATCGTGCATGGCAGCTCGCGGATCCCCAGCCGGAGGCTGGTTGTTGAGGAGGTACATGGTGGCTGCCGTCACCGCCACCTGTGGTGTCTTCAGGAGCATGTTGCCCCGCGTATCCACCATCGTAAATGAGAAGTTGAGGACTCATGCGGCCTCTTCTCGCTCCTTGTCGGTGAGGTGGGCCAGTCGAGAGCACCTCTTGGCGGCCACATGGTCATTGCCCTTGGAGGAGGATCCTCCCATGGAGAGAGTTGAGCCCACCGAAGGCTCGACTCGTCTTCCGCCTTTCTGCGTGCATCGAGTTGCGCGATTACTTGTTGTTGGCGCTTGTATTCTTCCTTGAGCAGCCAATGGTAACCCATCAGCATGTCTTGCGATGAGTTTGGGGGCAGGGGATTGCCCCGCAAAGCTTCTCAACAGTGGGCCCACTCATTGTCATTGATCTTGATCAGCACGCTCTTCGGTGCGCTCATTTGCCATGAGATGCAGGTCTCCTTCCGTCCCATTGTTGGTGGGCGCGCTGTTGGCAGGACCACCATTCGCGAATGGGATGCCACTGTTGGTCGGACCAATGCCGGTGTTTTCGCGATTGACGCTGGTGTTGCCTGCATTGATGATGGCGCACATGTAGTGATTGGGGAAGCTGTTGCTCCTGCAGCTTTCAGATCTAGAGCCGTAGGCTCCTTCATCAGATCGCCTAGATCAGATCCGAACTGCTGTCGCTGATCGTGTTTCCGACTATTGTCGAGGCATCGAGTTTACTCAGGGTGCCGATCGGTGGTGGAAACCATGAGGCTGGAGCAATCACGAAAACCGTTGGCTGGTCAAGCAGGCAAAGTGTGCCCAGCTAACCAACTTGGAAGCGTAAGCTTCCGATCGCCAAGCCGATTCCTTTGCCCACGGACTCGAAAGCTGGGTGAGTGGCCGGCATGTGCATGGTGAAGTCGAAGGCACCAAAGAGGAGGCGAATCTCTGCTGTTACAGAGTTGTAGATCGTGGTTGATGGGGATGAAGAAGCCGCAACATCAGCACTCCCAATTCCCACAGAAACCGCAAATTGATGAGGGTTAAACTCATCAATGCCCATTGTTATGGACTTGGGTTTTGGAGAAGGAGGGAGTGTTGGAGGCATCAATCGGCTAGGAAACAAGCACACACGAACGCAAGGTTTACCCAGGTTCAGGCCTCGTAGATGTCCCTACTCCTGCTATTCTGCTCTTGGAAATATCGAGGGAGTCGAAAGTTACAGGGGTGCACAGATGCAATTTGGCAAGGTTGTGGAAACTAGGGTTGTGATTGTCCTCCTCGCCGCCCCTCCTAGCCTTTATATAGATAGGCTAGGTCTCGGGTAGCAGGTCGATTCGGTTACAAGTTAGGATTTTTCCCTTTAAACTTTCTATCTTTGAACTTGCCTTGTACCGCAAGCAGTCGGAGTCTCCGTAGGTTACCTGAATCCTGGATTGGACCCTGGTAACGCCGTGGGCTTATGCCAGATCAGGCCGTATATACCAAACTCGAGTACCTGTAAGGTATGCCCACGTCACATAGTAACTCACTCCTTTGACCGTGAGTTCATATTAAATCATTACCACTCGCGACTGCTTTGAGTACATGAACCGTCACACCATAATAGAGTGATCACAAAGGTCTCTATCAGGTATTTCGAAGGGGTATGTTGAGGCGTATGCATTGAGATTGGTATTTGCCTACCCGCATGAAGGATAGATACCCTAGGCCCACTCGGTGAGATTACATCTATAAGTTTGCAAAAATGTAATTAGATCACGAGGAGTAAATCACGGGAACAAGTAAACTCGTGTCATTAACGAGACCAAACTAGGTATAGAGATACCAAAGATCAACCCTTGGACAAACCAGGTATTGTGTAGCAAAGGGAATGAGACTCAATGTTTAAGGTTCAAGCGATCAAGTTCATTCATGGAATGCGTGGGGGCCATCATGGGTTTCCAGATCCCACTGTTGGTCATTGACCATAGAGATGTCTTGATCATGTCTGCGTATTCCTAACCATAGGGTGGCACTCTTAAGGGTAGATGACGCTTAGGTATTGATCCGAGATTGTAGAAGAAAAGAGAGAACATCAGAATTTTTCCGGGATGATACCGGAAGTGTTCTGAGGACATCCGATGATGATCGAGGGATCCGAAAGGTGTTTAGGAGTCTGATATATTAAATAATATGTATTTAATATTAATTAGTTGAATTAATATTTATATAATATTTTTTAATTAAATTTAGGAGCAACCCACCAGATTTGGCCCTTCCTAGAAGGAAATGCCTATCTGGGGGAGGCGCCCCAAAGAGGGCCAAGGCAGGCCGATGGCCATGAGCCAACCCCGTGTGGGGCCCACCTAGGCCGGCGGGTGGGATTAGACCCACCCTGCCCACCTCCTTGTGGTGTCACTCCTCCTCCACCTATATAAATAGGGGAACCCCTCCCCTCAAATCATCCCATCAATTGGCTTTTTCCTATCTCTCTCTCTATATATATCCCTAACGTGTGGTTCGCAAGTATGAACATGCATACATGTATAGAGGTTTCTCCACCATACGCATGCCATCATGCCGCTGGATCTTTGGTCCGGATCAATCTTCTTCAGCTACTTCACTAGACAAGAGCCTAGGAGACGTCTCTACACCGGATGTGTGTAGGAGTGTGGAGACACTTCCAGTTGTAGTGCCCGTCGCTTGGAGTTTGGAGGTTATACGCCTACACGACCTTGAGGTCGATATCACCATACGACTACATCATCCATGTTTATCATGAAATGTTATACACTTTCGGTCTTCAAAAGTACGAACATAGAATCCCTCTGTCACCTTACATCTGCATAGAGTAGATCTTGGCTATGGAGTTCTCATTGTTAGGAATTTTTCTGTTTTCCGCTGAGGAACCCTTCAATGGTATCTTAGCCGATCTATTCTTAGATATGTTGGTACGGTTAGAAAACATAGTGATATATGGGTATTTGTTTTCTAGTTGTTACCCTCCCACGTGTATTTGTTCATATCGTGGCAATGTTTGATGAAGCGGCCTAGACCAACCTTACGCGTAAGCTTACGCAAGAATGGTTCCATGCTCAACATATGTCTTGTACCATATAAGTGGCCAGCGGATGTCCGTCTCTCTTAAATAAGTTGATATGGCATTTACAAAGGACATCCATGAAAAGGGATTTAAAGCGATAACTAGTCAATCCATATTGTTATTGAAAGTTCGTAGGTAATAAATAGTTCTTGTGCGAAAGTCCAAAAAACCACGTAAAATGTGGAAAGATAAAGTAGAGACGTCTAACTTTATTTTGCAAGGGGCATGTGATATGTGTGGTCTAGGTAAGTGTTTATGAAATGTACTACCGACAACATGAAGGTGTCGTGGACCTAGTGAAATGTCCGCACACTCATTGGAGATCAAGGTGCGGCAACCATATCATATCACATAACTTATTTACATATGATGTTGATTACTTTATGCATCTTATTCTGCTAGTATTAGACTTACGAAAGTAGCATTATAAGATGATCCCTCACACTCAATTCCAATATCCGTGTTCTCACATTAGTGTGCACCACTAAGAAAGTTCTTGGCTATGAAGGACGCCGTGATGATTGGGTGTTAGACATAACGATGTTCGCATACAATGGGTGTAAGCCATATTGCACTGTAATACATTAAGGTTAACGTTGGCGAGCCTAGCATGTACATACAGGGCCTCGGAACACAAGTGAGCGAAAGGTTAAGCATGAATCACATAGTTGATGTGATTGACATTTTGATGTCTATGTTTGAAACTATGCTATCAGCCGTAATGATCGAGGGTGTTATAGTGAATTTGGATCATGTAATCACTTAACAACGATTAGGGATGTTCATTTAAGTGGGAGTTCTTGTAATGACCTCATATTATGAACTAAACAGGCTAAGGTCTTCCGACAAGGATTCTACTGGATAACTGCCAAGGCGGACGCCGACAAGTTGGTACAAACATGCCTTGGGTGTTAGTTTTACGCAAGACAACCAAGTGTTCCAACTGAAGAATTGCGAACCATACCAATAACTTGTTTGTTTGTAGTCTGGGGGCTTGACATGGTGGGACCTTTGCAGACAGCACCCTGTGGATTCACACACTTGCTAGTAGCAGTGGACAAATTCACAAAATGGATTGAAGCTAAACCCATTAGAAAGCTCGATGGGGCAATGACCCTAAAATTTGTCTGGGGTCTAGTGGTGAGATTTGGTATCCCACATAGCATCATCACCGACAATGGCAGAAATTTATCTCTCGAAGAAGTTGAGGAGTATTGTCATGAAAAAGGCATCCACCTTGACCTAGCATCTGTGGCACACCCACAGTCAAATGGGCAAGTTGAAAGGGCCAATGGACTAATTCTACACGGAATCAAGCCACGCTTAGAGGCACCGCTACGTAGAGCAACTGGAGCCTGGGCGGAGGAATTACCATATGTCTTATGGAGTTTAAGAATAACACCCAACTGATCCACCGACTTGACTCCTTTCTCCATGGTTCATGGAGCAGAAGTAGTCCTCCCATCAGACATCCTCCATGATGCACCAAGAGTTTCCGCCTACAAGGAGGATGACGCTGAAGAATCCAGACGCCTATCTATGGACCTACTTGAAGAAGAGCACGTGCTAGCATGCCAGAGATCCACCATCTACCAGCAGAAGCTGCGTGGCTATCATAGTCGCCACGTAAAGCATCACTCATTTAAAGTGGGGGATCTGGTGCTTAGGCTCAAGCAGGAGAAATCACACAAACTATCCCCGCCTTGGGAAGGACCATTTGTCATAAGCAAAGCATTGCTAAATGGTTCCTATTACCTCGTCGATATTCGTGAGTTGAAAGACAAGCAAAAAAATCACAAGCGCAAGCAACGTGACTCCGATGATGATTACCCGGAGACATATCAACCATGGAACATAGCACAGCTACGTCCCTTTTACACTTAGCACATTTACATTATGTAATAAGTTTCTTATATGATCAATGCAATAAAGCATTTTGTTCACTCATATTCTCTGAGTCTTTTACCTCCTTTAGTTGTTCATTTTTGGATCATATAAACCCTTTATGCGCAAGTTTGCATTTGCACTTGTGAAAATTCCACCTACGGGTGTTAGCTTAAGTTTTCTAGTCTACACGTTTTCTGAAGTTTTTATGTGGATTCCGGAGTAGTGAATTTTCGGCACTCAAAGCCGGTGATTTTGTTCTTAGGTTCTTGACGGTGCTATTAAGCATCATCACCTGAGAGCATAGTTCTGTGCTACGAGTCTTCCGTCTCACGAAAGGTCAAGCATACAAACCAGAATAATGGATAATCCAACACTTGCTTAAAAAATATACACATGCTGGAAACAGATAAGTTGCAGGAAGCTTGAGTACAAGTTTTTCCGCCTTACATAACACATCAGTTTTTCTGCATACACTTCGCAGAGATACATTTAATACAAACATTGTTTTTTATGGCTCTGCTGCAGGGGGCTTCGTGGTAGCATCATCAGAATAGCCAGGCGGGAGAGCTCGTCAAACTCGGAAGGAGAGGGGCTAGACTCAGAAGAAGCCATGTCTTCATCAAGGATCTCGGCAGGCACAAAGACGTCCGCTTTGACCATCTTGGCAACTCTGGTGTTGAAGCCGGCGAGGGAATTCCAAATAGCATTGCTATCGATCTCGTTCCCTTCCTCGTCCAGCTTGGGCATGCCGGAGGTCAGCAGATCGATGTCGGTGTTGTCGTAATGTGCTTTTACCAAGGACAAGGTCATCCTTGCACCAGCCTGGACGCAAGAGGCTTTCCAGTCCTTGACTTTCTCAGGGGCTCGGCGCAGGATTTCTGTGTACTTGGTCGTTGAGTCTGCCGCCTTGATGTTGATCCCTAAGGGTTGGGCTATCTCCAAGTCAAATGGTTGTCCAAATTACAGAAATCACCAAGACGGAGAAAGGTTACCAAAGATGCTCGTCTCAGCTTGCTTTCATGTCTCTGCTTAGACATCCCTCTCCTTTTGGACTATCTTGTACACCTCAAGGTTCCTCACATTCTACTCTTTGGCAGCTTGGTTTTGTTCCTTGAGTTGTGCAATCTCGTCCTTCAGGCGCTGCATCTCAGCGTCAGTAGACTATTGCAGCACTTTCATTGCCTCTTCATGGCCCTTGACGGCATCGGCCAGGTCCTTCTTCAGAATTTTGTTTTCATCGTCGAGCTCCTGAATATGCTTGGATTTCTCGACGATGCTCTTGGCCTTGGCAATGGCTTCTGTAAGGCAGAAATCAAAAAAGTGCTATAAGAATACGGAAGAAATGAATCCATGAGGAAAAGCAAGGAGCTGTTGCGGAAAACAGACTCTAGCTATTTTTGATTTGTTGCTTCAAGAAGGTTGTTTTACCCTGTTCAAGGTCCAGTTCCTTCCATAGAGCAGCAAACCTCTCATTGGCGGCTATCCTCCATTTATTCTCATTCTGCACAAGATGTTAACATGCTTAGTTTCTCTAGAGCATCTAGTCGGAACTATTCAAGTTTCAACTAAACGCTTGGGGGCTATAGTATAAAATTTTAAAATAAGCTAGTTTCTCTAGAGCATCTAGTCGGAACTATCCAATTTCAACTAAATGCTCGAGGGATACACAAACAAGTTCAACACTTATTTATTTGGAGCACTCAGGCCAAAACTATTGGTTTTTGCCTAAGAGCTCGGGGGCTACAGTGGGATACATTACAAATGAAAAGATGTGAAGTTAAAAAGACTTACAATGGCAATGACCCTAAGATTGTTGGCTAGATGAGCATAGGAATCATGAAAGGTCCGGGTGTTGTTATAAATTGCGTTGGCCTGCAAAATGAGGTCATCCAAGCACAACGTCAGAGGAGTTGCAGCCAATGGAGAAGTTGAAGCCGGAGGCATGGATGATGCCCTAGCCGTCTCTTGCGTCTTCAAGACAGATGATGGCTCAGAGGCTCCCGCCTCGACCGTTGCTTCCGCCTCCACCTCTTCCATCACTTGCTTCCATTTCTCGGTGGCATCCTTAGTTGGAGCTTCAGCCACTTTAGAGGAAGTGCTCTCCTGCATCGCCTGGCTGCTGGGAGCAACGTCTGCCTCGACAGAGCCTGAGATATTAAGAGTTGGATTGACATCTATCTCCATGGCGGAGATCTCAGGGATGACAGGAGATGAAGGCCCAGCGGGACCAGTAGAAGGCTTGGCGGTAGGAGTAGTGGGGAGCTGTAGCGGGAGAGGACTTGGCGGCTACGTCCCTGGTCAGCATGTCGCGAATGTTTTTTTGACCCTCCAACATCTTTGGAGGATCGCTTCAAACTAACACCGGCTTTCCTCCTGAAACATACAAAGTATAGGTACAAGAGTTGAAAAAAGTATGAGCTTAAAAGCATAAGTCGGAGAATGAAAATACTTACTCCATGGTAGGAGCCTTGGTGAGGGGAATGCCGGTGGATTTCTTCTTCTTCTCCGCCTCTAAGGAGACAGTGGATCGTTTGGAGACTCCACTCTCCTATTTCTTCTTCTTGGCCTCGGCAGCAGCGTTATAGGTGGAGCTCTTCCGCTTTCGCACTACCGAAGCTGGTTGGTCCTTGGGGGTGTCGTTGTCAGACACCACCTGGATATCCTTCAGCTTAGGATCATAGACCTGGGAGGCCATTTGATCTACCGCCAAGGTCACTAGCTAGGATACAGAGGAGTGTTAGATTGATGACTTCAAGTCGGAAAAACCTTAGAGCATGTAACAAGCAACAAAGGAAATAGAAGCTACCTCTGGGCACTTGCCGCAATCAAACATGTCATAGGTGATCTTGAAGCCACGCTTCCTGTCTTTCACCTTGATGATGTCTTTAAGCCGGAGTTTGATGGAGTCAGTAGAGAAGTTATCCCGCGAAATTCACATGGGATCCGTCCTATCTTGAGTGTATTTACACATCAACTCAGAGCGGTGCTGCAGAGGATGGATCTGCCTAACGAAGCAGCACATGGCAAGATCAAAGCCTGTCAGACCTTCATCTACGAGCCATTCAATACACCTTACGGCGTGATTGGCTTTGTCATCGGAGGGAAGGGAGGCTGGGGTCTGCCATGCAGACACCTCAGTGGCAGCTCCATCGACGAAGTCGGGATAAGTCTCAAGGCGGTCAGGCAGAGGGATACCTGGGCTGTAGAAGTACGTGCACTGCCAGTTCTTGCATGACTCATGCCCTACGATGTCGGGGAAGCGCCGGCTAGGCCGGATCTTGAAGCTAATGGTTCCGTAGATACGCAATTTGTCCTTGGACTCTATGGACTCTCTCTTGATGGTAAAGAAATACATGAATAGATCTAACCTAGGTTTAATGCCTAGGAATCCTTCGCACAAGGCTACGAAGTTGCTAAGGACTAGGATGTTGTTGGGAGAGAGATTGTGGGGGAGTACCCGGAAGTGACAGAGGACATCCAAGAAGAAGTCGGAGACTGGCTGGCTTACGCCTCGTACCAGCTGGTCCTTGAGGTACACCTTCACTCTGGCTTGGGGAGAAGGTACCACCTCGCCGGCCGGTGCCGCCCGCCAGGCCAACTCCTTCACCACGAGGAGATACCCCTCGGTGACCAGTTCCTGTAGATCCTCGGTGGAGAGGTTAGAGCCTCTCCACACCCCCTTGTGGGAATTGTTTTATTCTTTAGTGAAGGGTAACGGGTAGGCTACACTAGCGCAAAATCAAAAATTTCTACCGCGTCAACCAGGAATACTATTGTCATAGATCACGGGATTACCGCTAGACGCGCAGGTGCGGAACTCGATGAAGCACGTTGCGGCAGTGTAGATGTTCTACGTCTCCTCCTCGTCCTCGTCCCACGAGCAGCTCCCCTTTGCGCGGCTCGTCCAAGTGCTACAGATGCAGCACCTCCGAGGTATCCACACGTCCGGAGTGGAAGTCGTCACACGCCAGACTGCTAGGTCTGCGCGTGCAACACAGGCGGAAGAGGAGTGGCGGCTGGGTGGAATGCTCTCACCTTTTCAGCTCGCCTCACTCCCTCTTATATAGGCATCCCTGGTGGGCTTCTACATTAGCAGCCCATTAGCAGCCTAAGCCTGGTCTAATTCGGATCCAATCCTCATTAGGCTTCCAGCCCCTAAAGTGTGTGACCCTATAGGTTCATACACGTATAGACATGACGCGAGTACACTTACTCCGTCAATAGTTGGTAGCGGCCTCTAGCAAGACGTGCCAACTCCTAAACGCATATAAAGATCATTCGGACGAACCATCACAAGGTTGAGTACATGTCTTTCCCTTTGCCTCACGATATTTGGTCTAGCTCTAAGCTGACCTCTCTTTCTCGATACTGTGATTCAGAATCCCTTTACTAGGTTAACTCTTAACCATATGTAGCACGGCCATGCATTTCTGGATCCGATCACTCGAGGGGCCCAGAGATATCTCTCTCAAGTAGAGAGGGGCAAATCCCATCTTGATTGACCGATGCCTTGCAGCATGTATCAGGACAAACCCGAAAGCTACCTTTATAACTACCCAGTTACGGAGTAGTGTTTGATAGCCCCAAAGTAGGTCGATCCACATCTCAAGTACATGCGACAATCTCAGGTCTAAGGACAAAACGTACACGATGTGTAGAGAGAGCTGCAAGTATTATTGCTAGTCTCATGTTGGGTCAGTCCAACCCCATGTTCATAACATGTGTCCACATCATTGGTTTGACATCTCCATGTCAATGACTTGCGAAACATAGTCATTAACCAATCGATGTGCTAGTCTAATATTCACGTGTGTCCTCGCATGAACTCTGACTAGGGACAATTATTAGATAACCATACAAGTAAAGAGTTTCACAAACAATTCACATAATTGCCAATCAATACAAGTTGCCTGGTATATGGATATTCAAGGAACATTATAATAACTCATGGATACACATGAAATACAATCATCTCTATGATTGCCTCTAGGGCATATTTCCTTCAGTCTCCCACTTGCACTAGAGTCAATCTAGACAGTATCTAATACCTATTGCTCTTGTGTGCGCTTCATGCGCAGGCTGCGGGAGTGGCTTAGTCAAGGGATCAGCAACATTTGAGTCCGTATGTATTTTGCATAACATGACACTACCTTCATCAATGAACTCACGAATCAGATGGTAGCGCATGCGAATATGTTTGTTCTTCTGGTGCTGTCTAGGTTCTTTGGCTTGTGCAATAGCACCATTGTTGTCACAATAAACGTCCAAGGGATTGGACGAGCCCTGAACCACACCAAGAGCGATCAGGAAATTCCTAATCCAAACAGCTTCCTTTGCAGCCTCCGAGGCAGCAATATATTCAGCTTCTGTTGAAGAGGAGGCCACTGTATCTTGCTTGGAACTTTTCCAGCTCACAGCACCACCATTCATGACAAACACATAACCTGATTGCGATTTCGAGTCGTCTGAGTCATTAAGGTAACTCGCATCTGTGTAACCCTTTACACTGAGTTCAACCTCACCTCCATAAACTAGGAACATATCCTTAGTCCTTCTCAAGTACTTAAGGATATTCTTTACCGCTGTCCAGTGAATCTCACCTGGATCAGCCTGGTATCTGCTCGTAACACTTAGAGCATAGGAAACATCTGGGCGAGTACATGTCATTGCATACATGATGGATCCAATAGCCGAAGCATATGGAACCCTACTCATGCGTTCTCGCTCATCAGTGGTCGAAGGACACTGAGTCTTGCTGAGTTTAATGCCGTGAGACATGGGCAAGAACCCCTTCTTAGCCTCTTCCATGCTGAACCGTTTCAACACTTTGTCAATGTACGTACTCTGGCTTAATCCAATTAGCCTCCTTGATCTATCTCTATAGATCTTGATACCCAGAATATATGCCGCTTCTCCCAAGTCCTTCATAGAAAAACTATTTTTCAATGAGGTCTTAACAGACTCGAGCATAGGAATGTCATTTCCAATCAATAATATGTCATCCACATATAAGATTAGAAACACAAGTGATTTCCCATTTTCTTTCTTATACACACAAGGTTCTTGTTCGTTTTTGGTGAAGCCAAACTCCTTTACAACTTCATCAAATCGAATGTTCCAACTCCGAGATGCTTGCTTCAGCCCATAAATAGACTTTTGAAGTTTGCATACCTTTCCAGCATTGTTTGGATCGACAAAACCTTCGGGCTGCATCATATACACGTCCTCAGAAAGGATTCCATTTAAGAAAGCCGTCTTGACGTCCATCTGCCATATCTCATAATCGAAATGTGCAGCAATGGCTAGAATGATCCGTATAGATTTAAGCATCGCTACGGGCGAGAAAGTCTCGTCGTAGTCAACTCCTTGAACTTGTCGAAAACCTTTTGCAACAAGTCGAGCTTTATGGATGTGAACATTTCCATCCATATCAATCTTCTTCTTATAGATCCACTTGCACTCGATGGCTTTAAAACCATCAGGCAGGTCAACCAAGTTCCAAACTTGATTGTCTCCCATGGACTCTATCTCGGATCTCATGGCAATCAGCCATTTCTCAGAGTCTGGGTCCACCATCGCTTCTGCATAGGTCGCAGGCTCATCATTGTCTAACAATAATAACTCTCGCGCTTCGCGGAGCCTCGCCGACCTTCGTGGTTGTGGTGCTTCTATTGCCACGGGTTCCTCAACTTGTTCTGCTACAATAGCATCACTCGTAGAAGCATCCCCGACTGGCTCATCTTGAACTTCTTCAAGTCGCACCGACCTTCCACTCGTTCCCTTTGTGAGAAACTCTTTCTCTAGGAAAACACCGCTACGAGCGACAAACACTTTGCCCTCTTCTCGGTTGTAGAAGTAATAACCTAAGGTTTCCCTTGGGTATCCCACAAAAATGCACTTATCCGATTTGGGTGTTAGCTTGTCCGACTGAAGTCGCTTGACAAATGCATCACAACCCCAAATCTTTAGAAAAGACAAACTGGGATTCTTTCCAGTCCACATCTCATATGGTGTCTTAACTACGGATTTAGATGGTACCCTATTTAGTGTGAAAGCTGCTGTTTCTAGCGCGTAACCCCAAAATGATAATGGTAAATCCGACTGGCTCATCATCGATCGAACCATGTCCAACAAAGTTCGATTACGCCGTTCAGAGACCCCGTTTCTTTGAGGCGTTCCGGGCGGCGTGAGCTGTGGAACAATTCCGCAACTCTTAAGATGATTGCTAAACTCGTGACTCAAATATTCGCCTCCGCGATCAGATCGCAAGGCCTTTATTTTCTTGCCACGTTGATTCTCTACCTCATTTTGAAACTCTTTGAACTTTTCAAAAGTTTCAGACTTATGCTTCATCAAGTAGACATAGCCATATCTACTGAAATCATCAGTGAAAGTAATGAAGTAGTGATATCCTCCTCTGGCTGTCGTGCTCATTGGTCCACATACATCAGTATGTATGAGTTCCAACAAGTCTGTCGCTCTCTCGGGAAACCCCGTAAAAGGCGTCTTGGTCATCTTTCCAAGTAAACAAGCTTGACATGTCTCGTATGATTCAAAATCAAACGAAGTTAGAAGACCATCACCATGGAGCTTCTTCATGCGCTTTTCACTTATATGCCCCAAACGACAATGCCATAGATAGGTAGGACTCAAATCATTTGGCCGAAGCCTTTTAGCACTAACATTGTAAACACATGCATTATCAAGATTTAAAATAAATAACCCATTCACAATGGGAGCATCAGCCACAAACATAGCATTCTTAGAGATTACACAACCATTGTTTGTACTCGCGAATGAATAACCATCCCTCATCAAACATGAAGGTGATAAAATGTTTCGACCCATACTAGGAATGTAATAACAATTATTCAACTCCATGATAAATCCTGACGGAAGGTGAAGTTGCATGACGCCGACGAACAATGCAGCAACCCTTGCTTTATTTCCGACGCGAAAATCCACTTCGCCTTTTTGCACTTCTCTAGTCCTTATTAGCCCCTGCATCGAATTGCAAATATGAGCAACCGATCCGGTATCAAATACCCAAGAGTTAACATAAGAATCTGCGAGAAAAATGTCCACAACATTTACAACAAGTGTACCTGAGTGGGAAGTACTCTTACTTCCACTTTTCTTCAAAGAAGCCTGGTACTTGCTGCAGTTCCTCTTCCAGTGGCCATATTCGTGACAAAAGAAACACTCAGTGTCTCCTGCAGGACCAGCCTTTTGCTTGGGTGCAGGGTTTGGCTTAGGGATCGTATCCTTAGCCTTGCCCTTCTTCTTCTGCCAAGAAGTGCCCTTTTTCTTGAAGCTAGGCTTGTTCTGCACAGCCATCACATGGCTATGCCCTGCACACTTCTTAATGTCACATTCTGCTGTTTTCAGCATCCCACATAATTCATTAAGGCCCCTCTCCACCCCATGCATATGGTAGTTCGAAATGAAATGCCCATAGCTAGATGGAAGAGATGCCAAAATGAAGTCAGTGGCCAACTCTTGGCCTAATGGAAAACCAAGCTTTTCCAAAGTCTGACTGTAACCAACCATTTTGATCACATGGGGGCCTACAGCTGCTCCCTCTGCCAGCTTGCATTCCACAAAGGACTTAGCGACATTGTACCTCTCAGTCCTAGCCTGAGTCTGGAACATGTCCTTAAGCGCAACGATCATATCGTACGCTTCCTGATCCTCAAACTGTTTTTGAAGATCAGGTTCCATGCATGCAAGCATAAGACAACTGACCTCAAGAGATTCATCACATGCTTTCTTGTAGGCATTCTTAAGGGTAGCAGTTGCATTATCAGCAGGTTCATCCGGGATTGGGGTATCCAGAACAGTTTCCTTTTTCTCAGCCCTGAGAACAATTCTCAGGTTACGGACCCAGTCCGAATAGTTTGTTCCATTTAGTTTATCCTTTTCAAGAATCGAACGCAAAGCAAAAGGTGATGAATTGTTCGGTGCCATTGATCTACAACAAAAAAAATATGCAAAATACTAAGCCATGTAACCATGAAAGAGTAAAACATATTAAACAATTTAATAGCATATACTCCCACTTAAATCAACATCCCTCTATTGATACTAAGTGATTCAAGATCCACAATTAACAAGTCGACTAGTGAGCTTTAGCATCACTGCTAGAAGACAAGGTAAATCGGTAAGCAACCTTTGCTAATCATATCACATATGACTCTTGTTGTTGGGTGACATCTCTATGTCAAACCTAGGCGCCCAACCTTTATGCCCCAAGGTCCTTAACTGTTAAGATGACCTTGTTAAGCTCACCAACCCTTATGCGTGTAGGTATCCGATACAAACCCATCCAGCCAAGGAAAACCGTGGCACCCTAATTTCATAGACCCACCAACGATTGTACAGGGCATAGGATGGTGCAAGGTTTGGTTGGGAGGGCATGGTTTTACTTAAACTTTGTGAGGGATCGTTCTACTTCTATCATCTAAGCATGCATAGTAGTAAAACGTATAAGAATAGCATTCACATAGATGTGATACAGTATGGCCCATTTTCTCATGGTGATCTCCATCGCCATAGAACCTGTCCACCATGATGATCTCCATCTCCATGCTCTATGCGAGCCATCCTCCAAGTGATGAGTTCTCCAAGAACTAATACAAGCTATTACTCCTAACATCTAGTAATCAAAATTACATGGTATTGGGATCATCACAAGTTGGCACGCAGGCCATTACAATAATTGACAACACATATGGCTCCAGCCGTGTTGCCCAACTCACGACACGCAGGTCATGAAAAAATACATACATGCATCACATACATTTTTGGGCCATACTGATCACATAAATCCTGCAAAAACAAGTTGTGCATAGAATCGCATTCTACCGGATCATGTGAAATCGTACCACCTATGAACCTTAACGAGATACAAAAAAGGGGGCTACGACTAAGGGGGGTCTAGGGGGTCTCCCCCTGCGGGGTTCGAAGGGGCAGCGCCCCTCGCGGTACCCCTTCGCGTGATTCGATCAATCATATTGATCTTCGCGTGATTCAGAAGGATTTATGTGTCACTGTCTACCCCGATGGCGGAAACCGACCGGTAGGGGTAAGTCGTTCGACGACCTTAGAATCACGATCACGGAAATTAAGATCATAGATCAATCCAGAAACACCGCCATACAAACGATCATATCATTCATATCAATCTACATATCACCATATGCAAACTTCCCGAACCTATGACTGAATAGCATCGGCTCTGATACCACTGAAGGGTAACGGGTAGGCTACACTAGCGCAAAATCAAAAATTTCTACCGCGTCAACCAGGAATACTATTGTCATAGATCACGGGATTACCGCTAGACGCGCAGGTGCGGAACTCGATGAAGCACGTTGCGGCAGTGTAGATGTTCTACGTCTCCTCCTCGTCCTCGTCCCACGAGCAGCTCCCCTTTGCGCGGCTCGTCCAAGTGCTACAGATGCAGCACCTCCGAGGTATCCACACGTCCGGAGTGGAAGTCGTCACACGCCAGACTGCTAGGTCTGCGCGTGCAACACAGGCGGAAGAGGAGTGGCGGCTGGGTGGAATGCTCTCACCTTTTCAGCTCGCCTCACTCCCTCTTATATAGGCATCCCTGGTGGGCTTCTACATTAGCAGCCCATTAGCAGCCTAAGCCTGGTCTAATTCGGATCCAATCCTCATTAGGCTTCCAGCCCCTAAAGTGTGTGACCCTATAGGTTCATACACGTATAGACATGACGCGAGTACACTTACTCCGTCAATAGTTGGTAGCGGCCTCTAGCAAGACGTGCCAACTCCTAAACGCATATAAAGATCATTCGGACGAACCATCACAAGGTTGAGTACATGTCTTTCCCTTTGCCTCACGATATTTGGTCTAGCTCTAAGCTGACCTCTCTTTCTCGATACTGTGATTCAGAATCCCTTTACTAGGTTAACTCTTAACCATATGTAGCACGGCCATGCATTTCTGGATCCGATCACTCGAGGGGCCCAGAGATATCTCTCTCAAGTAGAGAGGGGCAAATCCCATCTTGATTGACCGATGCCTTGCAGCATGTATCAGGACAAACCCGAAAGCTACCTTTATAACTACCCAGTTACGGAGTAGTGTTTGATAGCCCCAAAGTAGGTCGATCCACATCTCAAGTACATGCGACAATCTCAGGTCTAAGGACAAAACGTACACGATGTGTAGAGAGAGCTGCAAGTATTATTGCTAGTCTCATGTTGGGTCAGTCCAACCCCATGTTCATAACATGTGTCCACATCATTGGTTTGACATCTCCATGTCAATGACTTGCGAAACATAGTCATTAACCAATCGATGTGCTAGTCTAATATTCACGTGTGTCCTCGCATGAACTCTGACTAGGGACAATTATTAGATAACCATACAAGTAAAGAGTTTCACAAACAATTCACATAATTGCCAATCAATACAAGTTGCCTGGTATATGGATATTCAAGGAACATTATAATAACTCATGGATACACATGAAATACAATCATCTCTATGATTGCCTCTAGGGCATATTTCCTTCATTTAGCAGCTTCAGGCGCCGCTCGTTCTTGGTCGTCACCGGTTGTTTCCACCACGGCGTTGACAGGGACGACCACCCCCTCCGGCGGGACGGTCACTCCCTGAGATGGCTCTAAGGTAGCCTCGGGGGTCGCAGCCGTTGAAGGGGTAGAACTACTAGAGGCCATTACGACAGGGGAGAAGGTCGAGGAAAGAAGGGCTCTGGTTAGGGTTTTCGCAGAAGAGCTTGAACAGTCGCGCGGCTGGAGGAAGACGAGGACTAGAAAGCGAATGCGGGTAAAAAAATAAACTGACCGCGGTATAAATATATAGACCCCGTGTCAAGATTTATGCAAAGATGTCTAATGGATGGAACGTTGCCGACGTGGAAGTGAACATGCGCGGTAATTTTGCCATGTCCTCCGTCTTTTGCCGCTTTGCCGTTTTGGATTTTGCACGCATGAAAATAGATGATGATTAACTTCCTGTTTCTGTGAGTTTCGAGGTAGCGTAGGCTATAACCTACGTCATCCTCCTGACAGTTGAAGTGAAGGGTCACGTCCGAAGATTCCATCCTCTGGAAACAAAGACTCAAGGAATCTCTGGCTACATTGCGAAGTCGGAGAGGATTGCAGGTTTCTTTGGGAGACCTTTGAGATATTGCTTGACGAAATGCCGGCATCACTTAGACAGGATATTCAAAGATTAATGGGCAAGACGGCGCAAGATTTCAAAGTCCTCCGGGGCTACTATTGGGGATATGCTATATGGGTATCTTCATATCATGTCACCAATCCGCCTAACCCGGGTGGCCCATAGTTGGTAGCAAGGCCTATGGCCTGCTGGGCGGCCCAGTTAGACGGATCTAGAAGGAAGGCCCATGCCGGATAAAGGAAGGCTACGTAGGAGTCACCGACATACTCGGAGCCTTGGAGTGCAAGACATGAAAGACTAGTTCGTATTAGTGTAGGACTCTTTACCTTGTCCGGCAAGGACCTTTCCCTATAAACCCTAGGTCTTGGCGCCTTTATAAGCCGGCCTACGGGAGCCTTTAGAAAACAAGAACAAGAACAAGACAATACAACCTAGATTGCTGCCTACAACGCGTAACACCTCGCATAGTGAACCTATCTCTGTAACTCGGCTTATTGCCATTATAGTGATTTATAGGAGGATGTGAGTTCCTCCACCGTTGTGGGACTTGAACCTGGGTAAGCTGTGTTACCTCATACCTACCAATTCTCCGCCTTACCCCACATCTCTAAACACGCACTGTGAGGACCCCTCCATGGTGTACTCGTCGGCAATACCACGACATATATCTCTCTCCACCGGCGAAGCCGAATATGTGGCAGCTGCTAGTGCATGCACTCAGTTGTTATGGATGAGGAAAACTTTAAAGGAATATGGTGTCCATTGTGACAAAGTGAATCTTTTATGTGGCAATGAAAGTGCTATCAACATTGCCTACAACTTGGTGGATCATACAAGGACAAAGCATATTGAGACGTGTCATAATTTTATTAGAGATCATGTTGCACAGGGAGATACTAAGATATCTTATGTTTCAACCAAAGACCAACTTGCAGATATTTTCACGAAGCCTCTTGATGAAGCACGGTTTTGCTATTTGAGGAATGAGCTAAATATCGTATATTCAAGGAGTTTGACTTGATCATCTTGCATACTCACCTATATCTTGATTCTTATTATGGTTTATGTGTGGGCATGGAGACAGGGGGAGTGCGGTCCTAATCCATTGGGATATCACTCCCCCCATAATGCCAAAAGTAACAAATGTCATACTAGTTATATCATTTTCATGATATGTGGGCTTCAATGACGATTAGTGTTTATGAACTCAGGATATATCCTCGCGGTGTCATGACACATATACTCAAACATGGTGGCTACTGCTACCGACCCTCTCATGGAGAGGTTGCATCTCATTGATAATATTTTTTTGGTCTTTTATTGAATTTGCTTGCATATACTCTTAGTCGATTGTTCCATGTTTTTGTTTTCAATCCTCTTGCATTTTTATGGTTTTCATAGAATGGCATCTTATCCCAAGCCTTATTCCCTCCTAAAAACATGTTTTCTATCATATATGTCCACATACACTTAACCTGGCAGTTTTGGTCAAAGAGGGTTGCAGTTTCCGGTGTTTCCACACCGGAGTCTTCGGTCAGTCCAGAGTTTCTGGTCCGACAGACCGGAGTCTCTGGTCTGAGATGGTTTCGGGCACTGAGTAAAGGGATGTCGGATGAAAGGAACACTCAGTTTTATTTCTTCCACCCCCGACCTCCCCCAACTCCCCCGCCGCCTCCTTCTCCAAAACCACCGCCCTGTGGCCCTAGTGCTGCTAGGATCCACCGGCCTCCTCCACCCTCTCCATCCTTGGGACATTCCCCATGGGTGGATTCACTCCATAGATGAATCTGGTATAGTTTTCTCTTACCATGAACCTAGGGTTTATCCCCTTTAATTCTTTTTAAGATTGTACAATTTTCTTCCACTAGAAACTCATATTTGCGGACACTCCCCTCACATTAGCTTCATTCCCTTGCCCGATCTGCTCGAAATAAGCCTCCCGCATCCTCCATTGTGAAACACGATCTTCAGTCCGTAGTTTCCGGTCTCTCAGACCGAAGACTCCGGTGTGCTTTTGCGCAGACTTGGGCCTGCTATCTTGGATCTTGGACATATATGCTTATCTTCATGCTTCTCCCTTACTCTATATTCATAGGTGGCTCTGGTTCTCGTCGTGCACCTCGCACCAAGGCCAAGTCCAAAAGGGTGGATCCTCAATATGATGAAGTGGCTGGCCAATATGTGATTCTGCCCTCTAACCGGAGGATTCAGGCTAGAGATGTTTCCCATATGCGAAGGGAAACTGAGCAGATTGAGAATGAGGCTTGTGCCAAGAGAGCCAAGTATGACAACCTACAGTCCTTAGCCCACATGTCCAAGAAAGAATACCGTGAGCTGCGCAAGATGAGGTTCGTTTACATGCCAAGAACCAGTGATGACCCATGCTATTGGAGGAGGGAGCAAAAGGTGTTCATGACAGATATCTATCGCAAACTCACCAAGTCCCCAGTTTGTCCATAGAAGTATATGGACTTCGCCTACATGCATGCAAATGCCTACTTCACAAAGGCTCTTTGGATCACTTAGAAGCTTGGGACGCATAATCTTATGGAGATCCATGAGAGCTAAAACATTACCCTTGTCCAGCAATTTTATGCCACCATTGTATTCGATCATGATGAGGCAAGGACCATGACATGGATGACTGGTAACATCCGCTGCATTGCAAACTTCTACGATTTCGCTAGAGCCATTCACCAGACCTTTAGTGGCATGTCTGTTCCCATTGGTCACCACATGCATGGTGCAGCTCTTGGCGAATACAAAGGCAAGCTTGCACCTCTCTATGGGAGTGATGCCACATTTTGGGAGTCCAAGGGACTCGAGCCTCTCTGCAATCTATTGTTGAGGATCTTTCGCCACACCATTGCTCCAAGTGCTGGAAATGATGATGCTATCCGGGGTGGGCTTCTCAACTTGCTCCATCATGCTCACAAGGTGGTTTGTGCTGGGCCTACTTCTGAAGGATACACCATTGATGCCATGGATTTCATTTTCGAGGAGATGCATCATGCCATACTTTTCAGAAAATCTCATCCATATGCAGCTCTTGTGATGAGGCTCATCAACACTCAGCCTCATGGCTCACCTCTTGCCCTCCCTCCTAACCTTGAAGAACATGGTTTTGTGGCCCTCCAAAAGAAAGGGAGGATGGGTCTAGCTCCTAGACAACACTATGCTACTGAGGATGAGAAAATTTATAAGACTAAGCAGGCTCCCACTCCTCCAAGGGGCTCTAGGAGGAAGACTGCCTCCAATGTTCCTATGCCACCTGTCACTCACGAGTATGTCTAGGAAAGGTCAAGAAGGCATCCTTTTGGTAGAATACGCTATGTTGCATGAATGTGGATATTCGGAAAGAACAACATGCATCTTACAAGAGTAGCTGCAGAATTGAGAAGCTTCTTAAGGAGATCAAGGATCAAGGTGAAGAGGAAGAAGAGGAGGAGTACAATGATGAGCATGGGGCTAAACCATTGAGGAATCGGATCACACTCTCTACTTTGGTGCATGGAACATAAAGAACAACAACCTGGTTGATTGGAGGACCTTCTCTGAGGTCACGTCTGGCTTTGTTTCTCATGATGCTTCCTCATCCTACCCTCACGACAAAGGCCCCAAGGCTCCAGGTGGTGATGATGACTATGAGGAGGATGAAGAGGATGACGACGACGATGATGAGTGACTCCTTTGGGGGCCCTAGATGGTCTTTTCCCTTTTCGGTGTTTCGATGCCAAAGAGGGAGATGATGTCCATTAGGATCATCCGGGATTTGCATGGGTTGGGCATTAGGTTGCTTCTTATTTACTAATGCCCTTTTATCTTAATTTCGAACATTTATTTCTTAGTTGCTTCTTATGTGAAACTATCTCCTTTCCATATGGACATGCTATGCTCGATTGATTATTGTATGGGTAAAGACTCAGGTGGTAATCTCTCTACTCTATACGAGCCTTTACTTTCTATTCTCTGATATGCTCTGTATTACATGTATATATTGCTACAAATTGTTAGGGGACATAGTTATGTTACTCATTTAAGAATTTCATGCAAAACCTCTTGTTGTCATCGAACACCAAAAACGGAGAGATTGAAAGGACATTTATTGTTTTAGTCAGTTTTGGTGTTCGTTAACAACTTGGGGATCCGTTTTACCGTGTGCTAATAATGTCAGGTTAATCTACTAAAAAGAGAAAAGTTCGCAACAATTTGAAGAATCCCTAGTTGAAACAATGTGTTCATGAAGGGTTCAGACCGGAGTCTTCTGTTGGAGATATGCCCAAGAGGCAATAATAAAGTGGTTATTATTATATCTTTATGTTTATGATCAATGTTTACATCCCATGCTATAATTGTATTATTAGGAAACACTAATACATGTGTGTTTTGTAAAAATAAAAGAGTCCCTAGTAAGCCTCTTGTTGAACTAGCTTGTTGATTAATTGATGATCATGGTTTCCTGATCATGGACATTGGATGTGATTAAATAACAAGGTTATATCATTAGGAGAATGATGTAATGGACACACACCCATAGTAAGCGTAGCATAAAGATCAAGTCATTAAGTTCGTATTGCTATAAGCTTTCAAATGCATAGTAACCTAATCCTTCGACCATGAGGTTATGTTAATCACCACACCGGATGGATACTTTGATGACATCAAACATCGCTTCGTAACTGGGTGGTCATAAAGGTGTCATTAGGTATTCTGAAAGTATGTGTTGAAGCGCATGAACCAAGATTGGGATTTGTCCATCCATATGACGGATAGATATGCTCTGGGCCCTCTCGGTGGAATGTCATCTAATTAGCTTGCAAGCATGTGACTGGGTCACAAGGGATGACATATCACGGAACGAGTAAAGAGTACTTATCAGTAACGAGGTAGAACTGGGTATGGAGATGCCGACGATCAAACCTCGGATAAGTATAGTATCGCGAGACAAAGGGAATTAGTTTCATATGTAAATGGTTCAATCGATCGCGAAGTCATCGTTGAGTATGTGGGAGCCATTATGGATCTCCAGGTCCCGCTGATGGTTATTGATAGGAGATGTGTCTCTATCATGTCTACATATTCACGAACCGTAGGGTGACACACTTAAGGTTCGAAGTTGTTTTAAGTAGATATGAAATGTGCGTTGGAGACCGAATGTTGTTCGGAGTCTCAGATTGGATTCGGGACATCACGAGGAGATCCGGAATGGTCCGGAGAATAAGATTCATATATAGGAGATCATTTTATGAGTTAGGAAATGTTCCGGAGTGTTTGTATGAGGATTCTAGAAGGTTTCGGAATGTTCCGGAAGGTTCTAGAAGATATCTTGGAGTTTGCTTGAAAATCAAGATAGGGATCAAGGAGTCCTGGTGGGTCAAGACACGGATTCGTGGGGGAGGAGGACTCCTCCCCCCTCCCCAAATTCGTTGGCCATAGAGGAGGGGAGTCCTACAAGGACTCCCCCTCCCCAGGCGCGCCTCCTCCCCTTAAATAGAAGGGCAGGGGCGCCCCCTCCACACACGCTCTCATAACGTCCAATCTCTGCCGAATCGTGGCGCCGGAAGGATCGTCTACTTGACCAAGGTCGGAAGCGCTGCCGGAACGCGACGCCGGAAGGATCGTCCACTTAACCAACGGCGGAAGCGCTGCTGGAACGCGACGCCGGAAGGATCGTCCACACGATCTTGAGATCGGCAAGTGATCGACTACATCATCCACGAGATCTAATCTCGTTACCGCTTTCGGATCTTCGAGGGTTAGTTCCTATCTATCTCGTTGCTCATGTCTAATAGATTAGATCTTGGCTTTTATCTAGATTAGATCTAGGTTTTGTTCGTTGTTGCGGTAGAAAATTTTTGTTTTCCATGCTACGAACCCATCATCTTCATTGTACCAAATCGGAGTTTCGACACTAATCTCCGATGTGAGCATCAGGACCAAGTCTGGGCCAAATAGTATATGGGTCCAGAGATTGTCCGGAGATGGACTGGAATCTCCAGTGTGACGTCATAGGCCGGAATCTCTGGTATACATACACCGGAGTCTCCGATGTCCCAATCTAGAGTTTCGGCACAAGTCTCCGGTGTGACCCTCGAAAACATGTCTGGGTCATTCTGATTGGGGGTCCAGAGATTGTCCGTAGATGGACCAGAATCTCTAGTGAGAGATGTTTGCAGACCAGAATCTCTGGTCCTCAGACCGGAGTCTCCGGTGTGGAACTTCCCCAACGAGCAGAAAACGGTCTAAAAAGGGTGGGGTATAAATAGGGGACTTCATCCCCTACATCAAGCTGCTCATCCCAGAAAAGAAGAACACCCACACTTGAGCCACCAATTCAACAAGATCTCCCACTCCAGCCACCGAAAGTCCCTAAGCTTTGGAGAATCAAAGGAGGAGGCCTTAATCTCCATCTTCACCAAAAGAGATCTTCATTTCCCCCTCATTCAATTGAGGGCCCCTTGCGCTAGGGTTTCATTGGAAACCCTAGGCCTTGATTTGGTTCTTACAAGCTTGTATTTTGATTGTTGTGATAGCTTGCTTGCATTCAGGAGCCTCCAATTCAGTTGTAGATGTGTGCCTTGAACTTGTTGTAAAGGTGCCAGTTTCCACCTTGAAGGTTACCGATATAGTGGAAGAGTGAACAGATCCCTTTGGGGTGAGGTTCACCGGAGAACAAGGGAGGCCTTTTTTGGCATTGGTGGTTTGAGACCACCCCCTCTCCAAACGCATACGTACTTCCCCTCAAAAGGAAGGAACTGCGGGAAATCATCCTTATGTCTCCATGTGCTCCATTTTGGTTACCTCTATCATTTACCACACTTTACTTATATCCGTCTCTTGCTTAGTTAGTGTCCTGTTGTGACATCTAGGGAAATTCACCTTAGTTGCATATCTAGAGAATTTACCTTTTGTGTCAAACCCTAAATTGAAAAAGAGTAAAATTTGAAGTAGCATGTATTCACCCCCTTCTAGGTGCCCATATGATCCTTTCAGTTGTTCCTCCAACAACTCTAATATCACAGATCATGAACAAACTCATCTTTATTTTCCCAATAGTCAGAAAACCAAGACTATCGATGATACACGAACTAGTCTTAGAGGCGGGACAAGGGATATCTAAATGGTTTTTATAATTCCATACATGTTTTAGGGTTTTACTCCAAATACTCGTTATTCGGAACTAATACAATTATAACACAAACAATAAACTTAATTATGAAACAGAAATATAGACAATAATTCTTTATGATTATTATCTCTAGAGCACATTTCCATTATTGTGGTGCTATCGCTACACTCGGAAACCATCGTCGTGCTCCAATGGACTTCTACCACATATCCATGTATACTATTGTCACACCCCCATAGGCCCCCATCATCATGCTACGAGGCCCTTCTCTGGCTACGGCCACACACATGCGGTCTGGTCCGGTGAGACCCGACTTTAGCACCCATCCGTTCGATAGAAGGAGGAGACCGACATGTTATTGTTGATCACTTCTGGTGCTAGGATAATGATATCGAGGATGAATGATGGGTTCATGCAGCAACGACAGAGGCGTCATGCCTAGGCCTGCTTCCGATGACTATGGTACTTCCAACGACATCGAGTGATGCTTCTACCAGGCTATGGAAAATGTCATGATGGTGTCACGACATATGCCATGGATAGGATAAAGATGGGGCCAATGTGCACTAGTGGTATCCAGGGAGGGATAGTGCGGTGAATCCGCACACGAAGAACACAAGAACTCAACACACAATATACCCAGGTTCGAGGCTCTCCTATGGAGATAAAGCCTCTACTCCTGCTCTAGATCTTATGTTACGATCTCTTGTCTAATACAAGTGCTCCTTGAGCTATATCGAGGAGAGGAAGGAGATGAAGTGCTCCTGCTCTCTTGTTGCTCTAGGGTTTTTCCTTAACCAAATGTACTGACACTCTCCTTGGAGTGGCTCACCTTATAAAGGGGTGACCAGGTGATGACTGCAAGTGCACAGATCGTTTGTAGCTAGTTTCAAAATAAAGATATCGATCCCAAAGGGAGCATGAGTCTGAAGTCTAATAACTCTTGAAATAAATATTACAATAGAAATGCTAAATAAAGTTCTAAGTGACAAGATAAAATGCGAGTATTGCATAAAAAGGTGTTTTGGGGTTTTTGGTATAACAGCAACAATAAATAAAGTAAAACAACTGAACATAGAAAGTAAGTATCGTGTATGTAAGAGAGATTTGGAATTGCAATAGGGAAAACGCGTTATCAGGGAGTAGCGGATACACCACTAGCATTATAAGGAGCTAAGATAAAGATTATTATCATGAACATTCTCAACTATGCATGTGTGGGAGGAACTCCGTATTTGGACAAATAAGCAGCAACTGCTGCTCACATCATCCTCATAACCACAACAGTCAGCAATCGACAGCAATCGAATTACTGTGCTATTAAGGGACGTAATCCCGCAGGACGTATCCCATGGCATGGATAGTGTTCCGTGAGTTTCCTCGGTTTCCAAGATGATACATCAGGAGTGCCAACAACTTTATAGTCACTGTAAGTGTTAACACACCTCTGTCTACCAACAAGTAGTTCCCTCCATCAAGTCTGCATGAGAGGCCAATATTGAGAGGTCGACTTCTCTCAACATCAAGATGAAGACAATCTAACACATGGTCACAGCGATGAATATCATAATAAACTTTATCTTATTTCAATCTCATACTAGGGTTTCTCCATCTCCCCAAGGACTAATGATCTACTCAGACATGGAGGCAATCAACATCATGGCAATAACAATGGAATCTATCATAGATGAATAGTACTTGTATAAATCCACAACGAGTACAGGAATTACAACAAGTTCTAGACAAGATGTTGATGGGATGGATGGAGATTGTGGTGATGCAGCAGTTGATGGTGAAGATCGATGCCTTAGCCCCGGATCTACGCAGGGTAAAGACGGATCCCCGGTGGACGAGATCCCCCTCTAGATGCCTTCTAGAGGTGAGGTTTTGGTCATTTCTGGTTGTTCTGTATGTCATCTCTCCGATCCAGTTGCATGGGGTGACACTATTTGAGGAGGCAGTGGCAAAACAACTATTGGGCGGGAACTATACGGCTGGAAAATTTATTCCCGCCGTATAGTTCATCGTAAAATCGTCCGTACGCCTTGTTCGCTTTGGGTTTTCTTCTGGTATTATTGATATTTCCCAAATAAGCGATTTATGTTGTTTTTGACTCCTTTTCTCCTCAATAAGAATTGTATCCATTATATCCATCATATGTCCTGATCCTGGTGAAAACAGACATAAAATGTACGCGCGAGCGCCGTAAAATACCAAGATCCTGCATCTACAATGCAAAATCATAATATAAAACATGATGCAAATAGGCACTCATCAACTTCCCCAAGCTTAGACTATTGCTCGTCCCGAGCATGTTTAGCTTAATGGATGTGATCCTCATATTCATGAAGCTGAGTCGATAAAATAAATGAGGCATTTGTAGCATGTGTTTATCATATATGATACATAGGAATAGGTTCATTCATAGTACCTTACTCGAACCATCTGAATAGTTTTAGAAGGATTCCACACCTTAGTGATCAATAGTTCACAAAAGGTGAATCTCAACATAATGTAAAAGTATATGGTTCAACCGAATGAGTTAGCGAGGTAGTCCTAAGTGTTTTAGGATCAACATATTCACTTGGGATTCAGAATCTCAAAAGTGTCTCTTTGTCATACTACAATATAATGGTGTGTGCCTATTTGCTCTTTGCACACTCGCTCTTTTTCTTCTTTCTTTTCTTCTCTTCTGCATATGTGCTCACACTTTTGTTTAAGTGTTGTGCAAAGGAGCTAGCCATACATTCCACTTCATGTAGGAATTCAAAGTTTAACGATCTCAATTATTAAATTCCAATTGTATATGAAGTGTTTTCATGACTTGAAGATTCTACCTCGACTTGTTCTCACTCTATTTTGCTAGCACTTTTATTTTCCTTTGTTCAAGATTTCTTTTTCAACTTAACTACATAGATAAAAAAATTGTTTGTAAATCAAAACGTAGACTTACAACATATTGACCAAATTATCTTTATATGTTTCATTAATACTAATAGTGTGGAAGACTCCTATTGCTATCATCAAGTGCAAGTAAAATTATACTCAAGCCATTCATATATCCAATAAGACAAACACAAACTCAATATTGCTCCATATATAATAATAAACTCGGAACTTCATAAAAGGGATCGACTATTCCTGAAGGGAATTCTAATGATGCAAAATTTATTTCTAGTTTGAACTAAGGCAAGAATAAAATAGTAATGTAAAACTTATAAGAGAGATTACAAGGTCTTAAAGATCTCCCCAAGCTTGGAATCAAGCCAGGCGGGATCAAATAATCCCTTGCGATTATTTGATACCATGATTATTATAGATCACTGTGGCGCCATGGCATGTAACACCGTGATGCGTAGCTTCTTGTTGGTATCCTCCAGAGTAGTGATGCAGCTATAGCACCTGCGCAAATCAGATTGCAGAGTGTCCACTTTATCTACGAGCTTAGTCACCAATGGGAGAAGATCGTCCTTCTTCTCTATCTCCTTGATACGGTGGCGGACTTCGATGCGGTGAAGTAGTTCCTTCTTCTGATATATCTCCAGTGCTCGCACGCGATCCTTGGTCCTCGGACCAGCTTCTTCTTCCTCATCCATAATTGATCGATCAGGGAAATGGAAACTGTACCTCCACTCTTCTTGAGGCTTCACCCTCATACGAGCACCAATGGTTGGCTTCAAGAGTGGCGCCTTTGCTCCCTTGCTAGCACCTGCACCGATATTAGGTAATTCCTTACGCTTGTGTGGTCTGGGGTCCATGGCGACGAACTTGACCATCTCCACGCGTCCTTTTCCATGCGGCTTGTGACCTTCTCTCTCTTCTTGAGATCTCTTCATTGCCGCCTAGTTGATCTCCGGGGGATCATAGACATCACGGCGAATGTAGACGTCAACCACATCATCATCGGAATAGTTGTTGTAGAAGCTTGGTTCGACGTACTCCTTGTAACCCGGGCTAAACCTCTCCACCCCCTCGTCATTGTCCTCCATGGATGGGCTGCTAGAGCGGTCCCTAGAAGGAACAATGAGCCCCAAGGGTTTCCCACGGCCTGGGACAGGATAACGCATTGCTAGATTGGTTCCTAGAGATTATGATTAGAGAGAGATACAATGGCAGTATATAAGGGGGGTCATAGGTCGGTAAAACTCGCGAGAAACACCAAATTCTCGCCCAAGAAAAGAATCTTAACAAAATAGGGAAAGGAATTGCGGATTTGGAGGAGTCCTACCGCGTAACGACCAACTATATGGCCGCGGCCCGTATAGCTCCGGCCGTATAGTCGGCTCCGGGCAGATATTTCCAAATATCTCGAGTCCAGGTCGGTTAAGTTACAACTCGGAGCCGACAATAACATTTTTTCATGAATAATGAAAAGGCAAACAAAAAATGTCTGGTAGTTTAACGACCAACTATACGGCCGGAATATTGTCTCCAGTCATATAGTTGCGACCGTATAGATATGAACATCAAAAATTGAAAGTGTCTGAGAGTTAAACGACCAATTATGCGGCCGTAATTTTATCTCTAGACGTATAGTTGCGACCGTATAGATACAGACATCAAAAATCGAAAATGTCTGAGAGTTCAATGACCAACTATATGGCCGGAATTTTATCTCCGGTCATATAGTTGTGACCATATAGATCCAGACATCAAAAACAATTTCACGAAGAAGATGCAAAGAGTTTAACGACCAACTATATGGTCGTATAGTTGCGCCCATATAGTTGGTAAAAAAACCTAGAACTTTAGAAAAACACGAGGAATTTAAAGGAAACAATTTAAGAAGTAAAATTTGTGAAAACAAATAACTTATTTGAGTAGGAACACTTACCTTGAACTTACCATTTGCTTATTCTGGGATGACAAGCTCCTCCAACAACAAAGACTTCTTCTCTTTTGGGGGAATTGACCTTAGTTCATTGAATAATTCTCGTAAGTGAAAATCACCAGGACTAAAGTTCCTCTCAACAAGATTGCTGTCTTGCTGGGCAAACATGGACACTACATCCAACATCTTTATTTCCTGCCTCTACATAATCTGCAACTCAAATTCTTGAAGTAAAGGAATCCAATGGACCAGTCTTGGCTTATGGTCTTTCCTCTCAAGTAGTTCTTTTAAACCATCATGATCCGTATGAACTCTTACTTTTGCATCAACTATATAAGAACGAAATTTATCACAAGAGAAAAAATATAGAAAAAAGTTCCCTTTCTTCCTTAGGATAATTCTTTTGAGCACCATTAAGAGTTTTACTAGCATGATGTATAATATTAAATTTGCAACCGATGTGTTGTCTCAGGGTTACTCCTACATCATCGTCACTAGTTTCACATATTAAGTCAAAAGTCATATCCTAGATATGTGATTTAATGATAGGAGCACGGGATAAAGCATTTTTGAGTTTATCAAAGGCTTCGAGACATTTACCATCAAAACTAAATCTTACTCCCTTTTGCAGGAGGTTAGTCAAAGGTTTAGATATTCTAGAGAAATTTCTAATGAACCTTCTATAAAACCCACATGACCAAGGAAACTTCTTATACCTTTAATATCCCTAGGTTGTGGTATTCTCTCTATGGCCTCAACGCTAGTTCTATCCAGTTCAATTCCCTTACCTGATACCTTATGTCCAAGGACTATACCTTCTTTGACCATAAAATGGCACTTATCCCAGTTTAGAACAAGATTGGTTTCTTCACAACGCTGCAAAACTCTTTTGAGATTATCCAAGCAACTAGTGAACGAAGTTCCATAGATGGAAAAGTCATCCATAAATACTTCCATTATCAGTTCTATAAAATCTGCAAAAATAGCAGTCATGCATCTTTGAAAAGTAGCTGGAGCATTAAATAAACCAAAAGGCATACGTCGGTAAGCATGTAAACCATAAGGACTAATGAAAGTTTTTTTAAGTTGGTCATCAGGATGAACAGCTATTTGAGAAAAAATAGAGTATCCGTCCAAGTAGCAAAAATGAGTGTGGTTTGCTAACCTTTCTAAAGTTTGATCTATGAACGGTAAAGGATATTGATCTTTTCTAGTTTATTTATTCAATTTCCTAAAGTCTATGCACATCCTATGCCCAACAATAGTTCTAGTAGGTATCAATTCATTGTTTTCATTAGGAACAACAGTAAAACTGCCCTTCTTAGGGACACAATGAACAGGACTTACCCATTCACTTTCGTTAACAGGATAGATTGTACCTGCGTCCAGTAGGCGTACAATTTCTTTTCTTACCACTTCCTTCATTTTAGGATTCAATTTTCTATTAAATTCCGCAACTAGTTTAGCACCTTCTTCCATGAATATTCGATGGACGGTTTTCATAGGACTAATCCCCTTCAAATCATCCATTGAGTACCCAAAGGCCTTGCGATGCTCCTTAAGTATTTTCATGAGTTTTTATTCTTCTTCTCCTAAAAGTTTAGCACTAATAATAACATGAAATTTATTTGTATCATCTAAAAAATCTGTATTTAAGATTATCTGGTAGAGTCTTCAATTCTGGGGGTGGTAATTCCTTGTCCCCTCTCTTTTCCGGCTCTTCGAAAGCCTCATTAGTTGGAGGCCCTATAATGGGAAGTGAATCGAGTTTATCTTCTAGTTATTCTAGGGACTTGTCCTCCATAACTATTTCTTCAGAATTTGAATCTTCATTTATTTCTTATTCTTGATTACTAAAGAAGAGAGCTGCCATTTCCTCAATAGTTTTCTCTTTCTCTTCTTCTTGTATTTGTGGAGGCCTGTCTTTAAATTTGGATAAGTGGAATTATTTTTCCGCTCCCCCAAGCTTAAGAGACATAATATCCTTTTTGAAATCAACATATGCACCTATATCACTCAAAAAGTTTCTTCCAAATATAATTGGGCAAAGAGTGTCAGCTGGCATATCAACAACTACAAAATCAATAGGAAAGTTTTTGTTGCCAATTGTGACAGTTGCATCTTCAACTACTCCCATTGGAATTCTAAGAGTTTTATTGGCTAACATGATTGTCATATCAGTATTTTCAATTGTAGCCAGTTCTATTTCTTATTTTATTTCTAAATAGAAATCATAAGATATAACATTAACTTCGGTGCCAAGATCGCATAAACCATAATACGAGGTTTCCTTAAATATGCAGGGAAGAATAGGCTTACCCACATCTTTTACCATTGTTTTACCTTTAAAAAATTTGGAAGTCTCTTCATCAAGTTCAACTACGTTACAATGTGCGTACATAGCCATAATTGCTTCCTTGGTTACCTCTTCATCTTTGGTTTCTTATATATGTTCCACAACTTCTGGCATGCTTTCCTCTTCATTCTTCTCCTGTACTGTTTTGACCTGTTCATATTCAAGAATATGCTTATGTGGAGTGTTAGGGAAAGGTATCTCATATGTTGGTTCTAGGGAGGCCAGTGTTGCTTTAACTTCTGTTTTCTTCTCAGGTTCGGGTGGTGGATCATACTTGACCAAACCTTCTTTTGGATCTTTAATTGTTCTATAAAAGCTTAAACAACTTGCAACACAAGATCTGAATCCAAATAAAGTTCTTTAGATAATTTTTAACATGGCCCTTTTTATTATAGTCATGAATACAATCATGATCTATTTCTATGCCTCCTTCACTTCCTAAACCAAAATTCCATGAAACTCCATGATCACGAATTCTATTAAGTAAATCCCAAGCTTTAGTTATAGGAAGATTCATAAAGGCTCCTTCTGCGAAAGAATCTAGTACAATTTTATTAGGTTCAATTAAACTACCATAAAAGATATCCAATAAATACCATTCAAGCAAATCATGATGAGGACATAGACGTAGTAAATCTTTAAATCTAATATAAGCTCTCACTAGTCCTTCATTAGAACGGTTCCTCCAAGTCATTATAAGATGCCTGATTCCAAAAGATTTTGATAATGGATAATATTTTGCTAGAAAATTCAAAGGTAAATTATCCCAAGTAGTAGTGGCTTTAGGGGGTAGAGATCTATACCATGAGAGAGGTGTACTAGTCAAAGTCTGGCTAAAAAGTTTAACCCTTACATCATTAGCAGTATATCCCGTTAATTGAAAAGTGCGACATATATCTTTGAAACATGCAATATGCTCATATGGATCATGATCTTCTTCATCTCCAGTAAATTGCTTCTTGTGTAGAATACCAAGTAATAGAGGATTTATTTCAAATGCCCTTGTCTTCTCATTGGATTTGTCTCTTTTATAAATATCACAGGGCTTCCCAAAGTGGTTGAGTTGGTTAGCACTAGTCATATGCTCAAACTCCATCATGTTGGTGGAAACCTGTAACTCAAAACAAAACTTAGCAAGACAAAAATAAATAAGAAAAAACTAAAATACCTACAACGCTTAGCTCCTCGGCAACATCGCCAGAAAATAGCTTGATGACTGCAAGTGCACAGATCGTTTGTCGCTAGTTTCGAGATAAAGATATCGATGCCACAGGGAGCAGGAGTCTGAAGTCTAATAACTATGGAAATAAATATTACAACAGAAATGCTAAATAAATTTCTAAGTGACAAGATAAAATGCGAGTATTGCGTAAAAAGGTGTTTTGGGTTTTTGGTATAAGAGCAACAATAAGTAAAGTAAAACAACTGATCACAGCAAGTAAGTATCATGTGTGTAAGAGAGATTTGGAACTGCAATAGGGAAAAAGCGTTCTCAAGGAGTAGCGGATACACCACTAGCATTATAAGGAGCTAAGATAAAGATTATTATCATGAACATTCTCAACTATGTATGTGTGGGAGGAACTCCGTATTTTGAAAAATAGGCAGCAACCGCTGATCACAACATCCTCATAACCACAGCAGTCAGCAATTGACATCAATCAAATTACTATGCTATTAAGGGACGTAATCCCGTAGGACGTATCCCATGGCATGGATAGTGTTCCGTGAGTTTCCTCGGTTCCCAAGTTGATATGTAAGGAGTGCCAACAGCTTTATAATCACCGTAGGTGCTAACACACCTCCGTATACCAACAAGTAGTTCCCTCCATCAAGTCCCCATGAGAGCCAAATATTGAGAGGTCGACTTCTTTCAACATCAAGGTGGAGACAATCTAACAGATGGTCATAGCAATGAATATCCACTACAAGAAAAGTTGGCTTTTATAACGGACGATTTTCGTGGTTGAAGGCCCATTTTCTTGGCCGAAGAGTCTTGCACGACGGATGGCCTTCGTGGTAAAAGCCCCGTCACAAATGAATTAACCACGATTTTTTTCACCCATGGCGGATCGCACCCTTTAGCAACGAAAACATGTTCCGTCGTAGATCTGTGCGCCAGCCACGCTGACGGCTGACGTCATGCAAACTGCCACATGGCAGCCACCGTTAGCGACCAGTTACCACCATTAACGGTCATAGAAACCATGGCAGAAGCCAGGCCCAGCCAAGGCCTGCTAAGTACTAAATGGGCCAGCCCATCAGGGGAGCCCAACAAGAAGATGACCCGTTATTGTTTTGTCATGCACTGTTTGAAATAGGCCTAGAGATGCGGCCCGTGTACTTTTAGGACCGATTCTATTTCGGACTACAGAAGGCCCATGTTTGTCCAACACTGTGCTGCCACTTGAGGCCTGCACAAGTCCGGCCCTGCACTGTTCAGGCATGTTACCAATTTAGCCTTTTACTGTTCAGTCATGTTACTATTTCAGTGTTTTAGGAATTTCGACCCGTTACTGTTTAGGCCCTTTAGTGTTTGGGATTTTGCCTGTTAAGGCCGGCACTTTTTAGCATGTTACTGTACTGGCCTGCCACCGTACTGGCCTTTTGCTGTTGATACATTTTACGGTTCTGACCTTTTACTGTTCCGGCATTTTCACTCTTCTAGCCTTTTGCTGTTTTGGCCTTTTATGGTTCTGTCCTTTTACTGTTCTGGCCTTTTGCTGCTACGGCCTTTTACTGTTTTGGCCTTTTACTGTTATGGTCCTTTACTATTCTGGCCTTTTACTGTTCTGGCCTTTTACTGTTCCGGCATTTAACTGTTATGGCCTTTTACTGTTCTAGCCTTTTACTGTTCTAGCCTTTTACTGTTCTGGCCTTTTACTGTTCTGACCTTTTGCTGTTCTAGCCTTTTACTATTCTGGCCGCTTTGGGTCGTCCATACGCATGTTGTTACGATTTCGGACTTTTTTGCTAGCGCTTACTTTTCACAGAACAGGTGAATATCAAGACATCAATTAATAAACACACAGAAATTAACATTACTTATTACACAACAATAAAAGTTTTTTATAACAGGTTATACAACAAGATCGTAATTCCGACAGATTACAACGTGTCAGTACCATCAATAAGAGATCGGTACATGGCGATTCCCTTCACTGTATCATCTGTCCTCTTCTTCAACATTTTAGCTACAGATCTAAGAGCAGCTACACCCTTTCGTTCTACATGCAATACAACATTTATATATTTATCACATGCAGGAGTTGTTCTAGGTGGACTGTTAAGTAAGTTTGCTTCGACAATGCAATGGGAGGATGAATGGGAAGAGGGATCACAACTTTCAGTCTTGCCTTCCGACTCCTGCTGGGTTTTAACTACAGTCTGCTAAACTATGGTGAAACAGGTTAAAAAAACAACAAGGGAAACAAGTAGTATTATATAAAGTAGAGATCATTTAAAGTAAGTATGAACTTACAGTAGCATGTTCAGGCGGACAGTAGCTCCTTCTCGAGCGGGTGCGACTCCCGGTCAATCTGTCAGAAGAATTTGAGCAGAGCAGTTGGAACTCTGGTCCTTGTACTCCATTGTCATTTCTATGCATGATATTTGAAACCAAATTGGTTGGTTTGGAAGGATGAAAACTCTTGAAAAACACCAAAAACATAGCATTAAAAATTATCAGGCGTATGTTTGAAACTAGATAGCTGGTTTGGATGGATGAAAGCAGGTGAAAATACCAACATATAGCATTAAAAATGACCAGATATATCATCCAAACTAGATGGACATTTTACGAATTAAGCATTCGCACATATATTCACAATTGAACATAAATGCAAATGTCATGGCAAGTTCTTAGGTAGAATGACAACTAATTAACATGATAAGAAACTGGCCTAAGTAACACAAAACCTCATGATTCAGCCTTGATGGGCGTCAGATTGGCAGTGTTGGATCCTCTATGAGTTGTTTGCATGACCCGTGCGAGCGCTGGGAAAGAATAGAATCTATGAGTTTGTGTTGGAGGATAAAACCGATAGCGTGAGAATAAAGAAAGGGAATAAAAGCAAGAAACTAATGACGAGGTGGATAGGACCTACAAGATGAAGGGTGCAAACAAAATGGCAATAGCATCCAGGATATTGAGCAACATCCTGAAGATTTCGTAGCTTACGAGTAACAAAAATATAGCAAACGGGCAAGAGAAATTACCGCTGCGCGGCGAGGATGGGTGGGACGGGCAAGTGGGCGGCGGGGGTGGCGGCTCAGCATTTCGGGGTCAGCAACGAATGATTCAGTGAACTGGCCCTGGTAGGGTAGATGACGGTGTTGGCGAAGCAGATCCGGTGCCGTGAGGGAGTCAGTGAAATAGTTCTGGTAAAGAGCGCCTACAATGGAACTCCGGTGTGGAAGAGAGGGCTGGCGATGAAGCAGCTAGAGGAAGGTCGAGGTTGGAGGGGTGTGGGCAGGGAAGAGACGATGGGGGGATATAGGTGGGATGACACACATTTACGACCTATACCCCTCTATTATTGCAGTACTGCCATGGTCCTTGTTTCCGGAGCAGGGATAGAAGAGGAATTTTGCATTTGCAAAAAGCGGGGCGGGATATTTGAATAGATGCGTGGGATATTTAAATAGATGTGCGCGGGATGTTTCGGTGCCATGCAGAAATTTTGAGATTGAAGCTTTCGATGTACGCTACTCCGATGTGGCCGCTCTCACGTGTTGGCCCCGTCTAGACCCACACGCCAGCGATAGTATGCTTACGAACATATAAATGAGTTTCCACACATTTTCCGAAATTGATAAACAATATATTTTGAAGGCTTTCATACAAGATGACTAAGGTCACGGCCATATCTCTATTATAGTTTATAATAGCATGTCCATATCTGGTAGATAGCTGCATCTTGGCATTTCAAAAGAAGATTTGTGATTTGATGGACGATGCCCAACTTTCATGAATTTCCAAAGTTTCTAGCTAAATATATGCAATCAAATGACTTTTTGACAATCTGAAGTAAATATGTCTAATTTCGAACTAGAACGTATGTGATATACCTTGCTCTTGACTTTTTAAAATAATTAAAGATATCAAGTAATCAAATATTGGAGAACCGCCGAGAATTTTGGAAAACTCAACTTTTTGATATGAATGGTAAACACACCTAATTTTAGCCATTTTAAAAAATACAAAGAAACAAAATATAAAAAGAAATGCATCCATTATTTTCTGTATTCATGTCTCACTATGTGCACTAGCTAGTTTCCATGGAAAAATATAATCTTGAAATTTGATAATTTCTGAGAAAAAATTGTATCACAATATATATGGAGTACCATGTGAGAATATGCATGGCTTTCAAACCAGATGACCAAGGTCATGGCCATATCTTTTCTATAGTTTATAATAACCTATCCATATTTTTTATGGTGTGTATTGGCATTTAAAATATTATTTACAAAGGAAGCTTCTGAATTGGAAGTTATATCAATTTTCTAATGCACGACAATGGCTTTAGTCATGAAGCTACTACAAAACATGGCTTTAAATCCCACTGCCCCGGTTTTCAATCAAAGTATATATAGCCTAGGGTTAATTAAGTTTAGGGTTCGGGGTTTTATTTTGGGTTGAGGGTTTAAGGGTTCATGGTTTATGGTTTAGGATTTTAGGGTTTATGCTTTTAGGGTTTAGTGGTTTAGGGTTTAGGGTTGTTCAAGGTTTTAGGGTTTATGATAATTTAGGTTTTAAGGTTTAGGGAATTTTCAATAATAATGTTCAAGCTTTATATATATGGTTATATTCATGGAATAGAATGGCGTTATCGCAATTTAATAAAAGTATTTCCAAATTTGATCTATAAGTGCATTATACCTCCTTGGTAAGGGTTTAGGGTTCTAGGGTTAGGAAGTTAGAGTTCTAGGGTTAGGAGGTTATTAGGGTTTACGGTTAAGGGTTTATGATTTTCAATAATGTTCAAGCTTTATGCATATATTCATGTAATAGAATGGCGTTACCACAATTTAACGAAAGTATCTCAAATTTTGATCTATAAGTGCACGGTACCTGCTGGTTAAGGGTTTATGGGTCGATGATTTAGAGTTTCACGGATTAGGTTTTATGGGTTGTTTAGGGTTTAGGGATTAGCGGTTTTTCAATAATGCTCAAAGATTTATACTTATATTCTTCGAATAGAATGGTGTTACCTGCTTTAATGAAAGTATCACAAATGTTGATCTATAAGTGCATGATACCTACTTGGTTAGGGTTTTATAGTTTAGGTTTTATCATTTTATAGGGTTTTAGAGTTTAGCGAATTTAGAATAATTCTCAAGCTTTATTGTTATATTTGTCGAATAGAATAACATTACCTAATTTAATGAAAGTATCTCAAATTTTGATCTATAAAGTGCATGATACCTGCTTGGTTAGTGTTTATGGGTTGAGGGTTTGGGGTTTTAGGGTTTAGGTTTTACGGGTTGTTTAGGGTTTAGGGTTTAGGGAATTTTCGATAATGCTCAAGATTTATGCTTATATTAGTCGAATAAAATGGCGTTAGCAAATGAAACAAAAGTATATCAAATTTGATCTATAAGTGCATGCTACGGGCTTGGTAAGGGTTTAGGGTTTTAGGGGTTTAGGGTTTTAGGAATTTTTGATAATGTTCAAGTTGCTTTATGCTTATATTCGTTGAATAGAATGGCATTACATCAATTTATTGAAAGTATCTCAAATTTTGATGTATAAGTGCACTATACTGCTTTTGTTAGGGTTTATGGGTCGGGGGTTTAGGGTTATAGGTTTTTACAGTTTAGTTTATGGGTTGTTTAGGGTTTAGGGTTTAGCGAATTTTCAATAATGCTCAAGATTTATGCTTATACTCGTAGAACAGAATGGGTGTTAGCTGATTTAATGAAAGTATCTCAAATTTTGATCACTGTGTGCATGACACATGCTTGGTTTGGGTTTATGGCTGAGGGTTTAGGGCTTTAGGGTTTAGGGTTTAAGTTTTAGGGGTTGTTTAGGGTTTAGGGAAATTTTTATATTACTCAGGATTTATGCTTATATTCGTCAAATAGGATAGCGTTACCCAATTTAACGAAATTATCTTAAATTCTGATCTAAAAGTGCATGCTACGTGCTTGGTGAGGGTTTAGGGTTATAGGGTTTAGGGGTTTAGGATTTGCGTTTTACAGGTTTCGGTTTTCGGGAATTTTCAATAATGTTCAAACTTTATTTTTATATTCGTGGAATAGAATGGCGTTACCACAATTAATGAAATATCGAATCTTAGATTTTCATCTATAAGTACATAATACCTGCTTGGTTAGGGTTTTTATATGGGTCGAGGGTTTTAGGGTTTTACGGTTTTACGGTTTTACGATTTAGGTTTTATGGACGGAATAGGGTTTAGGGGTATTATCGAATTTTCAATAATACTCAAGCTTTATGCTTATATTCGTCGAATAGAATATATATGGCGTTACCTAACTCACTGAAAGTATCTCCAAATTTGATCTATAAGTGCATGATACCTGATCTGTAAGGGTTTATGGGTTCAGGGTTGGGGTTTTAGGTGTAGGTTTTATTAGGGATTGTTTAGGGTTTAGGACATTCCGATAATGCTCAAGATTTATGCTTATATTCATCGAATAGAATGGAGTTACCAGTTTAATGAAAATATATCAATTTTGATTGATAAGTGCATGCTACGTGTTTGGTAAGGATTTAGGGTTTAGTGTTTAGATTTCAGGGTTTCAGGAATTTTAAATAACGTTCAAGCTTTATGCTTAATTCATGGAATAGAATGGTATTACCGCAATTTAATGAAAGTATCTCAAATTTTGATATATAAGTGCACGATACCTGCTTGAATAGGGTTTATGGGTCGAGGGTTTAGGGTTTTCCAGTTTGGTTATATGGGTTATTTCCTATTTAGGGTTCAGAGAATTTTTGGTAATGCTCAGGATTTATGCTTATATTCGTCTAATAGAATGGCGTTACCTGATTTAGCGGAAGTATCTCAATTTGATCTATAGTTGCACGATACCAGCTTGGTCAGGGTTTAGGGGTTTAGATTTTATGGTTTAGGATTCCATGAATTCTTAATAATATTTTCAAACTTTATGGTTATATATTCGTGGAACAGAATGGTGTTACCGCAATTTAATGAAAGTATCTCAAAAATTGATCTACAAGTTGATGATATCCTGCTTGGTCATATTTTGTTAAATAAAATTGGTTGGGCTGTTTGGTCGGGCTCGAATTCTGGCTTTTGATTTTTGGCTTATAAAGCTACGAACGTGTTTTTGGCTTTGTTTTTTAGCTTTTACTCTGACATAGTGGAATGATAGTATAAGCCAGGTTGGATGATTTTAACGATTTTATCTCGGTTTAGCGAAAAATGTTCAAATTTTGAACAACAAGCGATGGGAATCTCTACTTCCCGTGATTCTTGCTCACTGACATGTGGGTCACTTGCATAGTGGGCCCAAAAAGTCAGCGTAGGTCGGAGTGGGCGGGCAGGTAAATATTAAAGAAGGGTTGGGAAACATGGATGGGGTGATGCACTTGGGAGAACGCAAATTTACCACCTATATCCCTCTATTATTACAGTGCTCCCTCGGATTCTTGTTTCTGGAGCAGGGATAGAAGAGGAATTTTGCATTCTAGAAAGAGGTGAAGCATGTTTGTATGGATGCACGGGATATTTTAATGGATGGGTGTGATGTTTGGGTGCCGTACCAAATTTTGAGGTCAAAGCTTCTAGCATACGCTACTCCGGCGTGGGGTCTCTCAGATGCGCTGTCACCGTCTAGGCCCACACGCCAGCGAGAGTTGCTTCCCAGCATTTAAACGAGTTTCTAGGCATTTGCTGAAATTTTCGAACAGTTTAAGGCCTTCAAGAAGATGACCATCGTCCAAAAAAAAGGTGACCAAGGTCATGGAAATAGTTTTTGATGACTTGTCCGTATTTGGTAGATCGGTGCATCTTTGCAAATCAACCAATATGTCTGCTTCCAAATTTGAAGTTTGTTTTCGAATTTCCAAGTAACAACAATGTGTTTTGTTGTTTAGCAACTACAGAGATGATGGCTCAAAATGCCACCGCCCCCTTTTTCACACAATGTATAACGCCCTTTCAAGCTTCCAGGCTAAATTTGTGCAATAAAAGAATTTTTGGGGCTGGATGTTTTTTTTGGGCTAGATGTGAATGGATGGGCAGGATGTTTGAATGGGTGGGCGGGATATTTCGGCGCTCTACCGAAATTTTGAAGTTGAAGCTTCTAAGGTACGCTACTCCCACTTGGGATGATGTCCCCGTCAGATAGACCCACAGGCCTGTATGCTTTCCAGCATTTAATGACTTTATAGACATCTGCCGAAATTAATGAACATTAATTCAAGGCTTTCAAACAAGAGGAGCAAGGTCACATCCATAGTTTATGTACCTTTTTCATCTTTTGTACTACTCCATACATTGAAGCATCTTTGCCAACCAAGCTTACAAACCTAGCCATATTTGGTAGATCGGTGCATCTTGGCATTTCAAGCAATTGTTTATAAAGGAGATTCCAGATTTGATGGATAATGCCCTACTTTCATGAGTTTCCAAACTTCCTAGCAGAAGATGCTGAAATTAAATAACTTTTTGATGATTGAAAGTATATTTATGTACTACAAAGTGTGTGATATAGCTTGCTCTTGACTTTTTAAAAATAGTTTAAAGGTACCGAATTAGTCAAATATTGGAGAACCACCGAGAGTTTTGCAAGATTTCAATTTTTTGATATGAATAGTAATGACACCAAATTTGGGCCAGTCTTTAAAAAAAATAAAGAAACAAAATATAAAATGAAATACAACCATTCGTTTCTCCGTGGGTGTCTCACTGTGTGCATTGGCTAGTTTCCATGAAAATATATAAAATTTGGTAACTCTTGAAAAACTCGTTTCACAATATGGCGTACCATGTTTGAACATTCATGGCTTTCGAAAACTAGATGACCAATGTCAAGGCCATATGTGTTACCATACTTTATGATAATGTAACCATGTTTGGTAGATTGGTGCATATTGGTATTTCAACATTGTTTAGGAAAAGAGCTTCCATATTTGGAGTTATTTTAAAAGCTCCAATTGATAATAATGGCTTTAATTTTGTAATATGATATATGGTGTACCATGTATGAATTTGCATGGCTTTCAAACCAGGTTACCAAGGTCATGGCCACACATTTGCTATAGTTTATAACAACATGTTTGTATTTGGTAGATTGGTCTGTATTATTGGCATTTAAAATATTATTTACAAAGGAAGCTTCTAAATTTGAAGATATTTTCAATTTTCAAGCGACGACAATGGCTTTTGTCATGAAGAAACTACAAATAAGTATGGCTCAAAATCCCATTGCCCTAGTTTCCACACAAGATATATATAGCATGGGGTTTAGGGTTCATGTTTTTTGGGTTGAGGGTTTAGGGGTTTAGGGTTTATGGTATATGATTTAGGATTTTAGGGTTTAGGGCTTAGGAGTTTAAGGTTGGTATTTAGGGTTTTCTAGGTTTTAGGGTTTATGAATTTTCAATAATAATGTTTAAGCTTATATATATATATATGCTTATATATATTCGTGGAATAGACTCATGTTATCGCACTTTAATGAAAGTATCTCGGATTTTGATCTATAAGTGCATCATACCTGCTTCGTAAGGGGTTGAGGGTTTAGGTATTTTATGGTTTTGGGGTTTAGGTGTTTAGGGTTTAGGTTTTTTGGGAATTTTCGATAAGTTCAAGCTGCTTTATAGATGCTTATATTCATGGAATTGAATAGCGTTAGCACAATTTGAGGAATGTATATATGAAATTTTGATCTACAAGTGCATGGGATACCTCATTTGCCAATGTTGTTTAGGCGGGGTTGAGGGTTTAGGGTTTTAGGGTTTAGGGCATTTTTGATAATGTTCAAACTTTATTGTTATATTCGTGTAATAGAATGGCGATACCGCAATTTAATGAAAGATCAAAACTCAAATTTTGATCTATAAGTCCATGATACATGGTTGGTTAGGGTTTATATGGGTCGAGGGTTTAGGTTTTTATGGTTTTACGGTTTAGGTTTTATGGACGGAATAGGGTTTAGGGGGTTTGTCGAATTTTCAATAATACTCGAGCTTTATGCATATATTCGTTGAATAGAATATGGCGTTACCTAACTCAATGAAAGTATCTCAAAATTTGTTCTATAAGTGCATGATACCTGATTGGTTAGGATTTATGGGTTGAGGGTTTGGGGTTTTAGGTTTAGGTTTTATTAGGGGTTGTTTAGGGTATTTTCGATAATGCTCAAGATTTATGCTTATATTCATCGAATAGAATGGAGTTACCAGTTTAATGAAAATATATCAATTTTTGATCGATAAGTGCATGCTACATGTGGTGTTGAGGGTTTAGGGTTTTAGGGTTTAGGGCATTTCCAATAATGTTCAAACTGTATTGTTATATTCGCGGAATAGAATGGCGTTACCGCAATTTAATGAAAGATCGAAACTTAGATTTTGATCTATAAGTCCATGATACCTGCTTGGTTAGGGTTTATATGGGTCAAGGGTTTAGGGTTTTACGGTTTTACGGTTTAGGTTTTATGGACTGAATAGAGTTTAGTAGGTTTATCGAATTTTCAATAATAGTCAAGCTTTATGCTTATATTCGTCGAATAGAATATATATGGCGTTACCTAACTCATTGAAAGTATCTCCAAATTTGATTTATAAGTGCATGATACCTGTTCTATTATGTTTTATGAAAATATATCAACTTTTGATCGATAAGTGCATGCTACGTGTTTGGTAAGGATTTTGGGTTTAATTAGTGTTTAAATTTTAGGGTTTTGGGAATTTTAAATAATGTTCAAGCTTTATGCTTATATTCGTGTAATAGAATGGCGTTACCGCTATTTAATGAAAGTATCTCAAATTTTGATATATAAGTGCACGATACTTGCTTGATTAGGGTTTATGGGCCGAGGGTTTAGGGTTTTACATTTTAATTTTATGGGTTGTTTCCGGTTTTGGGTTCAGAGAATTTTTGGTAATGCTTATAATTTATGCTTATATTCGTCTAATATAATGGCGTTACCTGATTTAACTAAAGTATCTAAATTTTTGATCTATAGTTGCGCAATACCTGCTTGGTCAGGGTTTAGGGGTTTAGATTTTATGGTTTAGGATTCCGTGAATTCTCAATAATATTTTCAAACTTTATGGTTATATATATTCATGGAACAAAATGGTGTTACCGCAATTTAATGAAAGTATCTCAAAAATTGATCTACAAGTCGATGATATCCTGCTTGGTCATATTTCTTGTTAAATAAAATTGAATGCACTCAGGTACTAAAACAAGGGAGAAAGAGGAAGAGTTCCTTGAGATTTAGGCGATGTTTGGTGGGGCTCGAATTCTAGCTTTTGATTTTTGGCTTATAATGCTACGAACGTGTTTTTGGCTTTGTTTTTTACTTTTTACTCTAACATAGTGGAATGATAGTATAAGCCAGGTTGGGTGATTTTAACAATTGTATCTCGGTTTAGCAAAAAATGTTCGAATTTTGAACAACAAGCGATGGGAATCTCTACTTCTCGTAATTCTGGCTCATTGACATGCGGGTCACTTGCATAGTGGGTCCAAAAAGTCGGTGTAGGTCAGAGTGGGCGGGCAGGTAAATATTGAAGAAGGGCTAGGAAACGTGGATGGGATGATGCACTTGGGGGAATGCAAATTTACCACATATATCCCTCTGTTATTGTAGTGCTCCCTCGGATTCTTGTTTCCGGAGCAGGGATAGAAGAGGAATTTTGCATTCTAGAAAGAGGTGAAGCATGTTTGAATGGATGCGCGGGATATTTTAATGGATGGGTGCGATGTTTGGGCGTCGTACCAAATTTTGAGGTCGAAGCTTCTAGCATACGCTACTCCAGCGTGGGGCCTCTCAGACGCGCTGTCACCGTCTAGGCCCACACGCCAGCGAGAGTTGCTTCCTAGCATTTAAATGAGTTTCTAGGTATTTTCTGAAATTTTCGAATAATTTAAGGCTTTCAAGAAGATGACCATCGTCCAAAAATAAGGTGACCAAGGTCATGGAAATAGTTTATGATGATGTGTCCGTATTTGGTAGATCGGTGCATCTTTGCAAATCAACCAATATGTCTGCTTCCAAATTTGAAGTTTGTTTTCGAATTTCCAAGTAACAACAATGTGTTTGGTTGTGAAGCAACTACAAAGATGATGGCTCAAAATGCCACCGTCCCCTTTTTCACACAATGTATAACTCCCTTTCAAGCTTCCAAGCTCAATTTGTGCAATAAAATAATTTTTGGGGCTGGATGTTTGAATGGGTGGGCGGGATCTTTGTTCCTAAGTACCTTCGGCGATTTTTGTTGTCGATATGTTTGCTGAAACGCATAGGCATATATAGTTATTGTACTTCATCTATATGTTTCGTGCTTTTCTTTTAATAATAACTAACCTTGTATGTCATAATTAAACATATGGGCAGATTTTTGATAGAGATTTCTCCATTAGGCAGTGCTAAATGTATCCTTGATGTTCTATGATTTATGGGATTTATTAGAGCTCATTGTGACTACTCAAAAGTACATTGCCCCTACCGGTTGTGTGCGAATCGTAGGGTGTTGCCTCAAAGTATAGTGGAAGACCATATTTTTACATTTGGGATGCTTAGCACATATGTTATATGGGTATTTCATGGTGAACCATATGATCCTCCATCTGAACCGGGGGAAGCACATATTTCTCATCAAGATCAAGTAGGGGAAGCAAATGTTGATCAACTGACAGAGGCAGGTCCTGAGCATCTAGATCAACTTGGAGAAGGGGGAGGAGAGAAAAAGCGCAAGCTGCATGAAATAGGATTCATTTCTGGTACTACCGCTATGCCAAATGACAAGGTATATCTATAGAACGACAAATGTTCAGGTTGTGTGTCTTTGATGTTTGTCTATAAACGTATCTGTTAATCTACTAATCGCAGAAGCAGACGACCGGAGAGGACTTGGGTGGTAATGACGATGACTTGTTCATTGATGAGCATGTACCTGAGGCTGTGGATCGGGTACACTGCATCTAGATGGATTTGATGCAGGGCTGCTGATCATCAGGGGTGTACTTTTGGTGCCGTTCATGACCACTAGCCCAGCTGCAAAACTCTTGGGGTGTAGAGCTATCCCATGATTGGTTCGCTACTGTCGTAGTTCTGTAATATGGAGCTACCTGATTATGATTTCTAGGCCTTTGTAAGCAGAACTATAATTGGAGACTATTCCATATATTAGTATATACTGAGTATATGTGTGTTTGTGTGTGTTTCTAGTCTGAAATCCGAGCTTATCATTTTATCGGTTCCTAAACTATTTTTGAGGCCCCAGTGTGGTGCCCTATGCTGCAATTACCGATGTCTTGTCCACTGCTCCGTGAGACGAATCAGCAGAAGGATAATAAGCTGGGAATAATTTGATTCAAAGAGGGGTGATTTTCTCTGTCCTTGGAGAGGAACCCGAGAGAACTAGTATTGGTACCAAGGGAAGGAGGAGGTTGGCTCGGTCAATTATCTCACCCACTTGATGTGGGACTTGCTTTAACTCACCCCTAACGTGGGTCCCGCTTGAAACAGATGTAGGCCACCACGTGATAGCTGGGATCAAAAATTTGGGATTCTCTCCCGGCAAAATGTTCCCACCACTGCCACTTAAAAATACTGTAGAAAAAAGTGTACTTCCCAGCCCTACTACTGCTAGTACTACTACTCCCCTGCCCATGCCTTTCTACTGGCGACAAGACAATAAACCATCACTAGCTAGCTCACATCCAGCAAGCAACTGTTGGAACTGGTGCAACCTCCGATTGGGGAATTCTTGTTGAAATAGGTGGGTGTATTTTCTCACCTCGAAATCCGGCTTTGCTTAATTTGCTTCCGATTGGGCCATTGGGGGGGGGTACTATTAGTACTAGGAGTAGTAGTATTCGGTATGATTTGATTGTGGAGTTCTTGCTTATTACTCACCTTGGAATCACCTAATCAGGATATTTTTCCTCTTCTCTAATCGATTGGGTCATTTGGGTGGGGTGGGGGTGGTGGTGGGGATTAGGGCATTTGGTCGGGTTCGATCTCGGTGTTCTTCACTTCTATAACCTTTAGTTGCTACTCGTAATGTGCAATGGATTTTGCGTCAGATTCTGTATGGAGAACTATGGGTCAGTAGCACGCACGGACACTACGGACAGGGATGGTCCCATCAGTTCCCTTAAAAGTTGCCTAAAAAGGTAATGTAGCAGTATATTCGTTGCATTCTTCCATTCTTTCCAATGCTGAAAGTGGTGGGATGCAACCTGGATGTATCCCTGTACTAAAAGTTGTCTCTGTCTGCATCCTGTTTTTGTGGAAGCCTTTATGACACCATCTCTTCTTCATTTACTGTAGCACGGTGGTACATACCCGCGAACGTGCGATGCTCCAGGTGCGACAAACAGGATGGTACCCCCACATGTCGCAGGATCCGCCGAGTACCACTACTCACCAAAAAACAAGTGCAAGGCCATCGACCAGCTGGGAGGTCCCAACTTAAAGAGAAAGGTATTTGTTCTTAATACCCTTATTACCATGGTGCAGACAGATTTAAGTATTACCCACTTGGTGTGGTGCATGCTTATCAGATGTTCAGAAACATATGGTGATTTTATTAATTCTAGCACTATGTTTATGTGAATCCAGATCTGGATCTGCCAGACTGTCTCATACAGTCAGTATATGACTACTATGTACTGTACTCCCTTGTCCCAAGGCTTAGGCATATACTGTATTTTTTGAAAAGTCAAGCAATGGAAAGTTTGACCAAACTTTACATAGTATTGAACTGTTGAGCTCTGTTGCTATTTATGTAGATTGAAGGTGTTGCTGCGGAGGCTAAGGCTGCTGTAGGGGCTAGTAGATTTCTGATGCCCGCACCAAAAGAGGACATCCTCTACACAACGAGGAAGCACCAACACAGTACCCAGGTGGGCAATGACCTCTCTAAGAAGTGGTATAATTTGGAAATCCACAATTTCACATGTTATGATTTTCCATGTTATTTTTATCAGCTAGTACTATATGTTTACGCTCATTAGAAGTTCACAAAAATAAAATATGTTTGCTTTACACTAAATGGTTTTTTCTTATATTATTAGATTTACTTGCTCTTTACATAATTTAACCTTTCCACTTAATTTCAATCAGTACCACGCACCAGCTGCTCAGCCCTTTCTGTTACCCTCCTCTTGTCAAGCTTGTGGATTGAAAGGGGGCCCTATATGCCATTCCAAAGGCAGAGGGATGAAAAATGGTGCATGGCCACCCTTCGCAAAGGGTACCCATGGTATCAGGTATGGATTCCAAGTGGTCTAGACCGACTTGATGTAAGATCTTGTATCTCACTTTTTTTTGATGACGCCTTACTTCTCTATCAATTTTCTCATGAAGGTTGTCCCTTGTGTCGCTCGCCCCATTATAAACAAGATGTTCGGAAATGACAAGTTTATAACTCTGTGTAGCGAGGGCCCTAAAGGCATGCGGCAACTATATGATGTGGATGTCTCCCAGACGATGGCCACCACCTATTTGGGTGGCTGAGGTTGGTCCAAGTATGTCCGTGAGAATGGTCTGAAGCAGGGGGCAAGGTAACATTCGATTTTAGCAAGCCTGGGCAGATACTTGCACGCCATCGTACACCTATTGACCGAAGGACCAAGAACAGAGGTAGTACTAATTAATTTGATTCTGTACTCATCACAACCTCTAATGATTTTATTGCGACTAACTGTTCTGCACCATTGTCTTTACTCATCATATGACCTTGACCACTTCTACAGTCTGCTTCTCCTTATGTACCACCCAGAAGGGTGCCAGCATCAAGCTGCTGGCATCGGCACCAGCACCGGCCCCAGTTCCTGAAATGGCACCTGTTGACCTCAGTAGGAGAAAGAATAGAGGTAGTAACTTAATTCGCTTGTATACTCTCATCTCTGTCTAGGAGTTACTATTGTATAAGAAACCATTTTGCATGTCCACATCTCATATGCCTCTCTGGCCACTCCTGCAGTCCCCTTACCTACCCCTTAGAAGGTAACCAGCACCAACCTGCTGGCACCCCCAACGGCACTGGCCCTAGTTCCTGCTCCGGCACCTGTTGACCTAAGTAGAAAGAATGGAGGTAGTAACTTAATTTTCTTGTATACTCATCATATCCTTTGATCACTGTCTTGTGAGTAACTGTTGCATAAGAGACCATTTTGCTTGTACACTTCTCATCTGCCTCTACCATCCCTGCAGTCAGCTTAGCTACGCCTCAGAAGGAATCTAGCATCAAGATGCTGGTGCCGACACCGCTTCTAGGCCTTCTGGCTCCTACACCAGCCCCTCTACAATTAGTGGCACCATCTCCTAGACCAGCACCCGCCCCGGCACAAGCTCCTTCATCACCCCGGGCAGCACCTTGTCAGACCATATCCTACACATGTGTCATCACAAGGTCGCACTGGGTTATGTTTGTGAGTATATGGCGGCATGATTCAGTGCATCGCTCTTAGTAATTATGCATCTATCTCTTGCTTTGATTCAGAAATTGCCTAAGGGTGCCACAAAGCAACTCCAGGCCAGACGAAAGGGCACAATAGTCTTCATGATGCAGAGTGAAGGATTGCTTATCGAGGGACGCTACGCCATTAACTCGACTGATGGGCGCTTGGCAGCTACTTCTAGGTGGATCAAGTTCTAGAAAGTAGCCAAACTTACTATTGGAAGAACGGTCAAGGTCGATGTATCTTGCTGCACTGAATGCGGCATGCTATTCATGAACTTCCTAGCTGTCTAGATCTTTGGACGCATGCTATTGTAATTAATTATGTGGTTGTCCTATCTCCACTGATCATATATGAGTGGAAAAACTGTGATAACCTTTTGCTGGATTGGAGCTATGACTAGTACGTACTGGTATGGTATATCTGTATCTATATGACGGTTCCCTATATGAGCAAATATTGTGACAATGATTGTGTTGTGATCGAGTGTGTTTGTATAAAAGGGCAAACTGATCACGTGCCATGGTTTTTAGAGCGTAAACAAGAAATGTCTCTCTCTGTAGTGATATTGAATTTCAGTGTTTGTATTGCTGAATCGGTCACTTTGAAATGCTTCTGAATTGGTCAAGTGCTGCTGAATATGAACTAAGAATCTGTCGATTTTTTATGTCTTATTATTCTGTACTCCTTAATCTTTCAAATGGTATTGAATTTTTCAAAAGTTCTATCTTTGCTGCTGGCTGCTTGCTCTAGAGCTTTTTCCTTTGTGTCATCAGAACCATTGGATGCATTTTGGACAGAGATGAGAGGGTAAAGATATACAACGTGATTTCACCAAGTGAAGTCATTGGATACCAGCCCTGTTTTGGCGCATGTGGTGTGTGTTCATTAGATATTTTTACATGAATATCTGTCAAAGGAATTATTGCTTTCTTTCCTCCCTCGAAGAGGTCTGTGTTTGAATCTGGCGAGACACATCCCAGTAAAATTTGAGATAGGAGCCCATTGACCATAGCCCAAAAACTTTTTAATTTGGCCTTTTTGGCAGTGCCCCCCACCTCTAAAAAAACTCCGCCTACCCAAGTTTTTAAGAAACTAATCCATTATGTGGCTTTTTATAAATAGAGGTTCTAGTAGCACTGCTCTTTTATTTTAAGAGAGATAACATGGAAACACAAAAATATTTTTTAGAAGACTGATACATAAGTTGTAGTACTAATACATGTTTAATGATTCAATTTCTATTAGTATTGTGGCAAAACACTCAGTTTATGTCTATTTGATTTGATTTGAAGGTCTTTAGTTCGAATCCACCATGTGTACATATTTATATATATCTTGGGTTTACTTTTTCTTAGAAAGGGTTTACTTTTTAATATCGAATTACGGAGAGGCTGACATCACAGACCCACCAGCCTACAGCATCCCTCGAGTTTAATGGTCGGGTTTGAAAAAAAGTTAAATACTTGTACAGAGAGGCTGGCATCAGGGACCCACCGGCCAGAACATACTAGAGAGGGTGACATGGGGGCCTCAGCAGCAAGACCATACATGGCTGCAACATCGAGCAACGTTGCGAAGGTAAAAACAGCAGACGTGGTCGAAAAAAAAGTCCATCATATGCATGTTTGATATAAAGAGATACCGGCATGTGGGACCCAGTAGCGCGGCCTTATACAGGTTCTGCCTCGAGCGACGTTGCCAAGTTCGAAACAGGGAGGCGCGAGCGAGAAAGAAGTCCAACATGCACACCTTTCTTCTAATGAGAGGCTCACATGGGGGACTCGGCAGCCTGGAAAAACGGCTGATGCATCGAGCAACGCTATCAAGTTCGAAACACGGAGGCATGACCGAGAGAAAAAATTTCATCATACACACGTTTCTTCTTATGAGTGTATGACATGTGGGGGTGGGGCCCTGCATCATGATTAAATGGTAGATGCAGCGAGCAACACTATCAAGTTCAGAACACGGAGGCACGACCGAGGGAAAAAATTCTATCATACACATGGTTCTTCTAATGAGAGGATGACATGTGGGGTCCAGGAGTTTGATTAAACGGCTGATGCAGCGAGCAAAGCTATCAAGTTCAGAACACGAAGGCATGACAGAGGGTAAAAAATCCATCATACACACGTTTCTTCTAATGAGAGGATGACATGTGGGGCTCAGGAGGTTGGTTAAACGGTAGATGCGTCGAATAGCGCTATCAACTCGGAATGGGGTAGCGCGAGCCAAGGTAAAAAAATCCATCATACACATGTTTCTTCTAATGAGAGGATGACATGTGGGGCTCCGGAGGTTGGTTAAACGGTAGATGCGCCGAGCAGCGCTATCAACTCGGAACGGGGTAGCGCCAGCGAAGGAAAAAATCCATCATACACACGTTTATTCTAATGAGAGGATGACATGTGGGACCCAGCATCGTGATTAAATGGTAGATGCATCGAACAACGCTATCAAGTTTGGAACAGGGTAACATGAGCCAAGGAAAAAAAATTCATCCTAGACACATTTCTTCTAATGATAGGATGACATGTGGGGCTCAGGAGGTTGGTTAAACGGTAGATGCATCGATCAGCGCTATCAACTCGGAACGGGGTAGCGCGAGCGAAGGAAAAAAATTCCATCATGCACATGATCCTTCTAATGAGAGGCTGACATGTGGGACCAAATAGCCTGACTAAACGGCATACGCCTTGAGCAACATTATCGAGTTCAAATCAGGGAGGCGCGATCGAAAAGTATGGTCCGCTAGAGATACTAACGTCCGGGACCCACACACCTCAAAAGACTTCGGCGAGTCAACATCACGCGAGGAAACGAAAATCTTGCTTCTGCCACGCGCTGGTCGAGCTTCCTCCATGTTTTTAGCAGATTCCTCGTAGTAGAGGGCTGCGAAATCGGGAAACAAGTTTTCCATCAGCCACGGCCAAGCCGAGAATTTCATCACGGAAGACGCGCCTTCTATGACGACCATCGGGTCAATTCGTTGCGGAAGGAAACTTTTCTTGTAGTGATCATAATAAACTTTATCTTATTTCGATCTCATACTAGGGTTTCTCCATCTCCCCAAGAACTAATGATCTACTCAGACATGGAGGCAATCAACATCATGGTAATAACAATGGAATCTATCATAGATGAATAGTACTTGTATAAATCCACAACGAGTACGGGAATTACAACAAGATCTAGACAAGATGTAGATGGGATGGATGGAAATGGTGGTGATGCAGCGGTTAATGATGAAGTTCAATGCCTTAGCCTCCTGGATCTACGCAGGGTGAAGATGGATCCCCGGTGGACGAGTTCCCCCTCCAGATGCCTTCCGGAGGTGAGGTTTCGGCGATTTCTGGTTATTCTGTATGTCGTCTCTCTGATCCAGTTGCACGGGGTGAAACTATTTGAGGAGGTGGTGGTGGTGCCAACTATACGACGGGAACTATACGGCTGAAAATTTTATTCCTGCCATATAGTTGGTCGTTAAACCGTCTGTACGCCTTGTTCGCTTCGGGTTTTCTTCTGGTATTATTGATATCTCCCAAATAAGCAATTTATGTTGTTTTTTACTCCTTTTCTCCTCAGTACAACTGCTCCAATAATTGTATCCATCATCTGTCGGGATCCTGGTGAAAACAGACATAAAATGTGCGCGTGAGCACCATAAAATACCAATATCCTACATCTACAATGCAACATAATAATATAAAACATGGTGCAAATAGGCACTCATCACCAGGTTACAACTAGGGCTTACGTGGCCCGGATATTCTACGAATATGCTTGTCCCAAAATAGTAGTTCGGCGCCCTCCTTTCGTCTATCGCCAACCTTTGCATGGCAATGGCTCAGAGGACATGTTGTCTGACCGTTGGGGTCAGACATTGTTATGTCTGTGATGATCTGGTCTATCTCTGCTCCTCTAGCATTTGTCACTAGCCCTTGTCTCTCCCTAGATTTCCTTGAGAGAGAGAAAATGGCTGACCTTGGGCTGGCTCTCTCCTTCTTGAGCAAGCCATCCCTTGACTCGACCCTAGCCTGGATAACCCGGCTAAGGCAGTACCTGCAAAGATGAAACAACTTAAACCTCGTGCCGACATACTGTATAGGTCAGTCGAGTCTCACCGGTGTTTTCCGGCTCAGGGTAACCCAACCGTAATTCGGTCGGCCCTCCTATAACTCGGCCATATCATGCTTTGACCTGTTTATGCCTCGGTGGACCTTGTCCTTATACCTCGGCTTGACCCTACCTAGGGTCATCTCCCCAACATTAGTCCCCAAAACTGCTGCGGTCTTATCAACCTTAGCTGGAAATGCCAGAGCAGGTTCAAACTCATCCGAATCACCATCCGTTTTGCCGACATATATATATGCCATCCTATACCGAGCTTAACTCGGCTGCACCACTTGGTGACTTGGTATTCGCTTTGACATTCCTTGGCTCTATCCGAGATATATCTCGTTGGCCGAGTCATACTGTCAGATCCAGGTTACTCCTCTTAAGTGCATATCTTCTCGTGTACTCCTCCTCGCATCCAACGTGGAAAGTAATCCTGGCCCTTTGCCTCATTTTAAGGGTTGTGGCAGCAATTACTGCCACGCGCTGCTAGGATTACTACACCCCATCACATTGTGGTGTGTCCCCTCGATAACTGCAGGGCCATGATGCTCTGTTTCACCTCCGCGCCATGTAACCATGCGTGTGGCGCGATCTCATGCGTCAGTTAAACAAAATATACGCCCACATTATGTGGCTAGTGGGGGCAACTGATCCCACTACCCACGATCCTCTGCGTGATTAAATAGGGGAGCACGGGAAACCCTCAGTTACTTTTCCCTGCTCTCGCCTCCTCTTCTTCTTCCTCACGCCCCTGCCACCGCTGCTCTCTGTTCCAGCGACCGCGCCGCCCCTTTTCTCTCCCCGCCTCACCACAGCGCTGCTCTTTGCTTCCGCTACGGGGCCACGCTAGTCCGTGCCTCCCTTCCCTGAATCGAGCTCGGCATCAGAGGAGGGAGATCTGGAGATGCCGCGGGACATGGTCACTATGGATGAACATGAGGAGGGCGGCGCTATCCTCGAGTGTGGAGCTTGGGATGGCTCCAATGTCATGCAGGAGGAGATTGGCTGGCTCGTGCGTACGCAGTAGTTTCCTCCAGGGGTCACCCGCCGCCTCCCTAGCGACGAGCAATCTGCCATCACCGAAGATGGTGAGTTTGTCGTGTTTGTGGCCCACTTTGCTCGCGGGTTCGGCCTTCCCATTAGCAATTTCTTCAAGGATTTTCTTGAAAATTTTGGTCTGTAACCTCATCATCTCCCCGCAAACGCCCTTGCTTCTCTTTGTGCCTTTATCTCTGGTATCGAAGGATACCTTAGCCTCTGGCCTAGTGTCTAGATCTGGGCCAAGTTCTTCCTGATCCGCGCCAATGTCATCCCCAACAAAGAACTTCCTCCCAGCACGAAGTCTCTGACCTAGTGTGGGGCTGCCTCCATCACACCTCGGAGAAGTTACATTTTCCCCGAATCACCAGCCTCGATTCATGCAAGAAATGGGCGAGGACGTTCTTCTACGTGAAGAACAATACCCCGAATGATATGTGATACATTGCAAATGTATCTATAATTTTTGATGTTCCATGCTTGGTTTTATCCACTTTGTTGTGTTTTGTCCACACTTTGGAGTATTTTTCATATGATTTCTTGGACTAACCTATTAACAAGAGCCACCGTGCCAGCTGCCTGTTTTCTGCTGTTTTTGGTTCCAGGAAAGTCAGAAAATGAATATTTTCGAAATTGGACGGGACAAAAGCCAAAGTGCCTATTTTTCGGGAAGTCATCAAGTGCCAGAATACGAGACGGAGAGGGGCCAGGGGTCCACCACACCACCTGGCCACGCGGCGAGGCCTGGCCCGCGCCAGGGGGTGGTGTGGCCGCTCCCGGCACCCCCTCGACCTCCCCTTCCGCCTATAATATGCCCTCGGGACGTAAACCCTAAGTGCCCGATCAAAAATCCAAGAAAGAGTCTGTAGCCGCCGTCATCTCCATCCCTAGATCGAGAGGGATCTGAAGCTCTTCCCGGCACCCTGCTGGAGAGGGGGATTCACCCTGGAGGCCTTCTTCATCACCATGCAAGCCTCCGGTGTGATGCGTGAGTAGTTCATCCTTGGACTACGGATCCATGTAGTAGCTAGATGGCTGGTTCTCCTCCTGTGTGCTTTCATGTCTAGATCTTGTGAGCTCCGTTCATGATCAAGATCATCTATTTGTAATTCTGCATGTTGTGTTTGCGGGGATCCGATGGATATTGAGATGCTATTTCAGATTCATTATTGATTCTATCATGTCTTTGTTATTTGTGATCTTGCATGCTTTTCGTTGTTAGTAGCTATCTTGGCCAAGTAGATGATAGCAACTCCAAGAGTTAGTATTTATGCTCGATAGTGGGTTCATGCCTCTGGTAATCTGGGGAAGTGACAGAAATCTCTAAGGTACTAGATGTGCTGTTGCTACTAGGGAGAAAACAACAATCCTTTGTCCATAGAACAATCGTATTGTTTACTTTACACGCAGTTCGTAAAGCAATAATCTGTTGCTTGCAACTTAATACTGGAGGGGGTTCGGATGATAACCTGAAGGTGGATTATTAGTCATACATGTAGTTGGATGGCGGTCTATGTATAATGTTGTAATGCCCAATCAAGTTCCAAAGGAGTCAAGACGATTAGTATATGCATGTATTCCTTTCTCGATGTTTGTCAATTGCCCCGCTGTAATTTGTTCACCTAGCATGTTATCTATCTTAAGGAGAGCCACCTCTAGTGAACTATGGATCCTGGTCCTTTTCTTTACATACAATCTACAAACTGTTTACTGCTTTGTGTTTACTTTCTGCAAACTTTTACTTCTTTCCATTCGATACGTTTAATCCTTTGTTTTCCGCAAAACACAGTGAGATTGACAACCTCATCGCAAGTTGGGGACAAAGTTTTGTGGTTGTGTTGTGCAGGTATCCATGTTGCTACTAGCACCGGTAGTGCGCCCTGCGAAGCTCAGCTAGTAACACCTTCGGGGTGTTTCCTTGCTCCTACTGGTTCGATTAAACCTTGGTTTCATAACTGAGGGAAACTTGCTGCTATGCTCATCATACCTTCCTCTTGGGGTTCCCAACGAGCTCTACATCAACACCGCACCAGCACTTTTCTGGGCGCTGTGCATTGAGCCATCAAGCATTTTTCTGGCGCCGTTGCTGGGGAGTCAAGGACATCATCACACGGGGAGTCCCTCATAACCAATCTCTTTACTTTGTTATTTTTGTTTTGCTTAGTTTTCTTTTGCTTTGTTTGCTTGTTTCTTTATCAAAAACACAAAAAATTAGTTTTACAAGTTTGCTTTCTTATTTGAAAACACAAAAAATGAGTACTCTTGAAAACACTAAGTTGTGTGACTTCACTAGCACCAACAACAATGATTTTATGAGCACACCTATTGCTCCACCTGTGGCTGAAGATACTTTCTTTGAGATATAACCTTCTTTGCTCAATCTTGTTATGAGAGAACAATTTTCTGGTATTGGTAATGAAGATGCTGCTTCCCATATAAATAACTTTGTTGAACTTTGTGAGATGCAAAAGCATAGGGATATAGATGGTGATATTATTAAGCTGAAATTGTTTCCTTTCTCTTTGAGAGGAAAAGCTAAAGTATGGTTGAATTCCTTAACTAGGAATAGTATTGATTCTTGGACTAAATGCAAAGATGCTTTCATTGGAAAATACTATCCTCCTGCTAAGATTATATATATGAGAAGTGAAATAATGAAGTTTAAACAACTTGATAATGAACATGTTGCTCAAGCTTGGGAAAGAATGAAATCTTTGGTAAAGAATTGTCCCACTCATGGACTGACTGCTTGGATGATCATCCAAACTTTTTATGCAGGATTGAACTATTCTTCAAGGAACCTATTGGAGTCTGCTGCTGGAGGTACCTTTATGACCATCACTTTGGGTGTTGCAACAAAACTTCTGGACAATATGATGGTTAATTATTCTGAATGGCATACTAAGAGAGCTCCACAAGGTAGGAAGGTAAATTCTGTTGAGGAAACTTCCTCCTTGAGTGATAAGATTGATATTATTATGTCTATGCTTGTTAATGGGAAAGCCCATATTGATCCAAATAATGTTCCTTTAGCCTCTTTGGTTGCTCAAGAAGAGCAAGTTGATGTGAACTTCATAAGAAATAACAACTTTGGTAATAATGCTTATAGGAGTAATTTTGGTAACAACAATTATAAGCCATATCCTCCCAACAATGGTAATGCTTATGGAAATTCTTACAACAATAATAGGAGTACACCCTCTGAACTTGAAGTTATGCTTAAATACTTTATTAGTAAGCAAATTGCTTGCAATAAAAGTATTGAGGAAAAACTCTCTAATGCTGAAAGAAATATAGCATCTTTGGATGAAACTCAATCTTCTTTGAATAAAATGGTTGTTAAACCTGAAACTAATGAGAATCCCTTTGCAGCCACCAATGCTATACAAGTAAGAATTGATGAAAATGTTAGACTATTAGCTGAATTACATGCTAAGTGGGAAAGAGAAGATGAAATTGCTAGAAACATTAGTGTTTCTACTATTACCACCACTAGTGTTGAGGCTAGTAATAGTTCTACTACTTTAGATGATAAATTTGATTTTGATCTTGGTGGTTGCAACATCTCTAAAGTTATTAAGTTCCTATAAAAGCTTGCTAAAAGTCCTAATGCTAGTGCTATGAACATGGCCTTTACAAAACACATTACTGATGCTCTCATAAAGATTAAAGAAGGAAAGATGAAACATAAAGCTTCTATTCCTATAAAACAAGAAGATGGTTGCGAACCCATCATTAATACAAAAGTGAATGACTTTGATTTCAAAGCTTTATGTGATCTTGATAGTAGTGTTTCTATTATGCCTAGAAGGATTTATGATATGCTTGATTTGCCTCATCTTCAAGATTGTTATTTGAATGTCCTACTTGATGATAATGCTAAAAAGAAACTCATGGGGAGTCTTAATGATGTTCTTATTATGGTTAATAATGCCTATGTCCCCGTTGATTTCTATGTTTTGGATGTTGAATGCAATGCTTCTTGTACTATTACTTTGGGAAGACCTTTTCTTAGAACTGTTGGTGCCATTATTGATATGAAAGAAGGCACTATTAAATATCAACTTCCACTCAAGAAAGGTATAGAACACTTACCTAAAAAGAGAGAAAAGATTTCTTTTGATTCTCCTAGGAAAACAAAATTTGGTCTTAATGATTCTTCATTTGAGAACACTTGATTCTTTCTTTGCTTCTTATGCCTAACTTAAAGGCGTTAAAGAAAAGTACTTATTGGGAGATAACCCGAAAATTTTAGAAGAGTCTTGGAAGTTATTACCTCTGTAATAACCTCTCCTTATCCTTTTTATTTTCTTTTTGTGCCAAGAGTAACCTCTAATGCGAGAGAAGTAATGATTGAAAAGTTGCTGTCCCGAAACAGATTTCTGTGGTTCGCCGTAAAAATTCGTGTAAAATCTCTGAACGTCTTTTTGAGGCGTGAATTTTTGTTCTTCTGCCCCAGGTTGTTATCTAACTTTCTTTAGTTCAACACTTTTTGATTTGAGCAACATAAGGTCTTCGAAACAATTCGTCTTTACCTGCTAGTCTGTTTTGACACATTTCTGCCATTTTCTGCATTTGCTTCTTGTTGGTTCCTTCTTGAGTTCTTTTGGGGAATTGAGATTTTTGAGGGAAGTGCTACAGTAGCTAGTGTTCTAATGGAAGTTTATTTGGTGTTAGAACTGAACCTTAAGACTTATTTATCTTGAGTGCACTAATGTTGCTAATAAAGATTGTGTGAAGTTTTGTATGAAGGAAAAATTTTAGGTGTATGGAAGGAATGAATAATGAGATGAAGGATGGACTAAAGCTCAAGCTTGGGGATGCCACGCGTGTCACCCCAAGAAATATCCAAGAAGTACAAGCGTCAAAGCTTGGGGATGCCCAAGGCATCCCCTTCTTCATCAATAAAAATCCTAGGTTTCTTCCAAACGCTTTATTTTTATTGTTTCATGCACAGTTGTGTTGTTCTTGGAGCGTCTTCTTTTTAGTTTTTGTTTTGGTTTTTTGTTTTCTTGGTTTTCTTAGTTTTATGAATAAATTGGTTGGCCCCCTATTTCATACATTGGATTGCAATTAATTTGGTTTGGTTTGGAAAAGAGTAGGAAAGTTCATACTTATGTGGTAAACAGAGCTTGTTTTTGACTGTGGCCTATGCTTTGTCATGCCATGCTTGATATTGTTTTGGCTTTATTCTTAGTATTCTTTGCTGTAGCATGACCTTTTATAAACAATTGAGATTTCTTAATGTGCCTTGGATGAATCATGCGTTGTTTTAGCATATTAAAGCATAGTATAGTGGTATTCTCCTTTGATGCTTTATTAGGGTTGACGTGGCGCATGCTTACACCATGTTATGACTATCTCAAGTCACCATAGCCTTTATGATCCTTTAGTTTTCAACTTGTAGTATCACTTTATGCTTTGATCAATGATGTTTTGTCGGTCTGCATGATTATGGCCATTATTGCTCTCTTAGTTTGTCGCTCCCTGTCTTTTGCTAGCCTCCACAACAAAGTATGAGTTCCACTCATGAATCCAACTCCCTAAACCAAGTTATTCCAAAGAGTCCACCATACCTACCTACTAGCTTATGCTATTCCAAGTATATTCATGTTTTTGTTTACCTTCCAAATTAAACTTGTTATGAGAAAACTAGTGATTAAAGCTCTCACGAACTTGATGGCACACTTTACTTTTCTTGCCCTTAATAAACTTGAACCATTGTGTCTTCTATGTTGTATATGCTTGCACTTATTTATCGGGAATTATCATAACCATGCTTTCATGGGGAACGCTTTCAACATTGCACTTGGTACTTGTACCTAGTTGATATCATGCTCTTTTGTATATGGATGACGTCGGTGTGAAATGAAAGGGGAGCTTGTAAGTCCATGGAGTTATGTATATGTGTTAGAGAAACGCATGGGTCGCTGGTCTAATCCATGCTGACATGGTGGAAACCTGCAGCGTAGCCATAATGAGATGTCTATGAAGCATTCTTCTTATAAAAAAAGATATACTATGAAAAGAGGAAAGAGAGAAAAAAAGCACCATATTCCCATGGTAAATAAGAAGATTGCTGAGATGCTCGTTGTCTGCTTGCCTTGTCATTTTGATATGGGGATTCTTCCATATCATCGGGCAAGGGGTACCCTGTTGGCGGTTCTCTATGATACACATGTACTTACAATGACAAGAACTTACTAGTGACTAAACTTGAGTAGCATGAGGAGCAGCCCTCATATACAAGGGTCATGAGATTTCTGACTTATACTTCGTCAAGCATGTACACCAAAGTTTGTTCACTTTAACCTTAATCACTTCAAGATGCTTATGATAGGGGCAATGAGAGTTGAAAGCTATAAGTACCATAATTTTTGGAAGCTCTTTATGAGACTTGAATCCTTACTTCCTTTTATAAAAAGGCCTTTCTTTCACCATTATATTGAGTCTCCACCTTCTATCTTTATGCACCTTCTTTGAGAGCATAGTGGCCATTCTTAGTTCTATGTGCATTGTCCCAAGACTAGTTGATTGATGCATAACTTGATATTGCTTGTTTTAAACTATTGTATCTAGTCCCTCTTATGAACTTTGAAGGTGTCCTACTCGAGGACGAGCAGGAGTTAAGCTTGGGGGTGTTGATACATTGCAAATGTATCTATAATTTTTGATGTTCCATGCTTTGTTTTATCCACTTTCTTGTGTTTTGTCCACACTTTGGAATATTTTTCATACGATTTCTTGGACTAACCTATTAACAAGAGCCACAGTGCCAGCGGCCTGTTTTCTGCTGTTTCTGGTTCCAGGAAAGTCAGAAAAATGAATATTCTCGGAATTGGATGGGACAAAAGCCAAAGTGCCTATTTTTCTGGAAGTCATCAATTGCTAGAATACGAGACAGAGAGGGGCCAGGGGCCACCGCACCACCTGGCCACGCGGACATGCCTAGCCCATGCCAGGGGGTGGTGTGGCCGCTCCCGGCACCCCCTCGGCCTCCCCTTCCGCCTATAATATGCCCTCGGGACGTAAACCCTAAGTGCCCGATCAAAAATCCAAGAAAGAGTCTGTAGCCGCCGTCATCTCCATCCCTAGATCGAGAGGGATCTGAAGCTCTTCCCGGCACCCTGCTGGAGAGGGGGATTCACCCTGGAGGCCTTCTTCATCACCATGCAAGCCTCCGGTGTGATGCGTGAGTAGTTCATCCTTGGACTACGGATCCATGTAGTAGCTAGATGGCTGGTTCTCCTCCTGTGTGCTTTCATGTCTAGATCTTGTGAGCTCCGTTCATGATCAAGATCATCTATTTGTAATTCTGCATGTTGTGTTTGCGGGGATCCGATGGATATTGAGATGCTATTTCAGATTCATTATTGATTCTATCATGTCTTTGTTATTTGTGATCTTGCATGCTTTTCGTTGTTAGTAGCTATCTTGGCCAAGTAGATGATAGCAACTCCAAGAGTTAGTATTTATGCTCGATAGTGGGTTCATGCCTCTGGTAATCTGGGGAAGTGACAGAAATCTCTAAGGTACTAGATGTGCTGTTGCTACTAGGGAGAAAACAACAATCCTTTGTCCATAGAACAATCGTATTGTTTACTTTACACGCAGTTCGTAAAGCAATAATCTGTTGCTTGCAACTTAATACTGGAGGGGGTTCGGATGATAACCTGAAGGTGGATTATTAGTCATAGATGTAGTTGGATGGCGGTCTATGTATAATGTTGTAATGCCCAATCAAGTTCCAAAGGAGTCAAGACGATTAGTATATGCATGTATTGCTTTCTCGATGTTTGTCAATTGCCCCGCTGTAATTTGTTCACCTAGCATGTTATCTATCTTAAGGAGAGCCACCTCTAGTGAACTATGGATCCCGGTCCTTTTCTTTACATACAATCTACAAACTGTTTACTGCTTTGTGCTTATTTTTTACAAACTTTTACTTCTTTCCATTCGATACGTTTAATCCTTTGTTTTCCGCAAAACACGGGAGATTGACAACCTCATTGCAAGTTGGGGACAAAGTTCTATGGTTGTGTTGTGCGGGTCTCCACGTTGCTACTAGCACCGGTAGTGCGCCCTTTCGAAGCTCAGCTAGTAACACCTTTGGGGTGTTTCCTTGCTCCTACTGGTTCGATTAAACCTTGGTTTCATAACCGAGGGAAACTTGCTACTGTGCTCATCATACCTTCCTCTTGGGGTTCCCAACAAGCTCTACATCAACACCGCACCAGCACTTTTCTGGGTGTCGTGCATTGAGCCATCAATATGATTCGGCTCCCTGCCTTCTCAGTTAGCATCCCCGCGAAGTGCAATTGGGACCTCGACCTGAAGAAGGGCAATCCCCTAGTCAACCTGGTGGAGAGTCGCATCATTGAGTTGATGGAGGTCGCACTATGCGGCGATGACTTGATGGCTACTTTTATTAGTAGCCGAGTTTTCCCTCTCCAATAGCGCAACCGCAAGGTCTACCATATGAGTGGCCTCTTTGACCCAAACCATGTTTCCTTGGTCGAGCTATCCAAAGCTCAGATCCATCGCTGAATCAAGTCAATTTTCAAGATGGACATGGCCAAGGAATGGGAGTGGGGCATGGAGCCCTTCAGCTGAGATAGGCCTATACCCAGGTAAATTTCCCCGAATCAACCTTGTCGAGCTACTCCTTATGTCGGCTCACTTGCTTAATCAATCTCCCTATGTCCCTTTATGCAAAAGTTCCTCCAGCAAACCATCGAAGATACCTCGACTCTTGCCCTTCAATGGCGACAAGATCGAGATACCTCAAATCCAGAAGAGTCGGATGATACGTTGCAAACGTATCCATAATTTTTGATGTTACATGCTTGGTTTCATCTACTTTCTTATGTTTTGTCCACCCTTTGGAGTACTTTTCATATGATTTCTTGGACTAACATATTAACAAGAGCCTTAGTGCCAGCTGCCTGTTTTCTACTGTTTTTGGTTCCAGGAAAGTCACAAAATGAATATTCTCAGAATTGGACCGGGCAAAAGCCAAAGTCAGTTTTTCACCGAGGGACACATGGAGCCAGAATACGAGACAGAGAGGGGCTGGGGCCCGGCCACGGGAATGTTCATTTGCGGTACCAAACTTGGTGGGTGAGCGCACCGCGGTACCCGAGTTGCCATCAATCGTGCAGAGGGGCCATAGTATATTCGCCAATTGTCCAGAAGGGACAAATGGGGGTGAATACAAATCTAACTGCCAAACAGTCGTTTAAACCAGACGAAAAATGGTTGAACTCAAATTCCGCCGTTAGGTCAGCTCTTCTTTGCCCACCATGTTAGTATTCCCCGTTATCTTTTGCGGTCGTGGACTAGCTTACCCCTGCGTGGACCAGATCCCTGAGTGGACGAGATCTATTTCTTTGCTCTACTCTGGTCTTCTCCCCTGCTCCCCTCCCCATAACATTTGCTCAGCTCCGGATGCTTGTCTTAGATCAGAGCTCGCACTTGCTCTAATTTGCGTCTCTGCCATGTCCGGTCAACCTCCCATGCCTCTAATCGAAGCTCACAGCCGTTGTCGTTGCGTCGTCCGCCGTATCGGAGCTTCGCGTCCCCGGACTAATATCTCGCCTCTAGCTAGTCCTTCTCGCACGACGGAGCACGTCCCGTCGGGCGATCCAGGCCGGACACCGGCCTCGGGAAGTTGCGTGCTGCCGCGCACCCCAGGCATGGTAACCCTGGCACAACAGTTCGACGACCACGCTCTCATGGCCACCATGCTAGGCGTTCGTCCCGCCGTGTCGCTGGCAGAGTTGCTGTCGGCTTTTAGGTCTCGTTTTTGGATCAGACGAAATGAGGTCAACATTGAGGTATGCGCGCCGCCATTCGATTTTTTCGTCCGGTTCGAGCACAGCTCAGACACCGAGCGCGTTCTGCATTCTTCTCGTTCTTTCGAGTGCTGCGGGGAGAAAATGAGCTTCATGTGTTGGCATCGTGCCTGTGGGTGGGACGATCGCTTGGGGCAGCTTCGTTTCTTCTCCAAACTCGGCTTTGACGGCCTCCCATTGGATGCTTGGGAGTCGGAGGCCCTCAAGCAGGTCGTCAGTAGCCTTGGCGGCGAGCTGGTGGAAATCGTGCCACCGAGCGACAGATGGGTCATCGAGGTAAAGGCTTGGCTGAAAGATCCTGGCGCTGTTCATAAGATGTACGAGGTGCAGATTCCAAGCAGAGCAGGGCGACAACTTTGCTGGAAGCACCCGGTCATCATCCACATGGAGGAGGTTCTGGACTCGGTACATGGAATTCAGGGCCCCGAAGAGGCTGCCAGAAAGCACCCTCGTCGCCTGCAGTGTTGGTCTGGAAGGATCGATGGCACAGGACCGCCACCGTTTCGCGACGGGGCACACCGTTTCGGTGGGGGGACCGGACTTGGACGAGCTGGTGGTTCTGATTTCCCTCGAGTGAAGACATAGCTCTAGTGAATTTGCCGTGGTATGTCTGGCTAATGAATTTGTAGTATGGAGAGCATAGCAGGAAGTTAGCATCGACTAAAAATGTGTAATAGTTTGAATTGATGTGGTACGTGTGTGTAATAGTTTGAAGTAGTATGTGTGTGTAATAGTTTGAATCGATGTAGTATGTGTGGGTAATGAATTTGATGTAGTTTGTGTGCGTGTAATAGTTTGAATCGATGTAGTTGAACGCCGTGCTTTATAATTTCTGTGAATAACCAAGGATAACCTCATGAAAAGAGGGTGGTCTAGCAATGAGCAATGTCAATTCTGTGGATGCCAGGAAAATGTAGTCCATCTCCTTTTCAAGTACTCCCTCCGTTTCAAAATATAAGATGTTTCAGCTTTGTGAATGGAGCGTATCTAGACATCTTTTAGTGATGGTGCTTTCTAAACCTAGATCAACCTACATACTAAAAGGGGACTAGATACACTTCATTCACATAGCTAAAACAACTTATATTTTGAAACGGAGGGAGTACAAGGTAGCTACATTTGTAACACGTTGAACTGCAGGACCATTTTGCATGCAACACAAGATAAAGGAAAAAATGGTTTACAGCACAGACAGCAGACGCAAAATCTGTAGTCTGGGATAAAAAGATGCCAGTTAACTGGATTGAACCACGACTAGTAATTGAAGGAAATAGGTACTTGATAGTATTTACTTACAATAGTAGTACTTCAACATAAAAAGGGTTTTATACCTGCACAAAAGTGGGCTAAACTTCCTACTAGTTTATAGAACAATTCGTCAGCATTTCATCTACAAATGCCATTCTTCAGTCTGAACTTAACTATTCTACACTAAAGAAACTACAGATCTCCACCAGAAAAGTTGGCTGGCCAATTGCCTTGAGAGGACATAAGTTCTTTGATCATTTAACCCAAACTGATCTGTTGCCTTCCCGCCAAACTACAAGAAATCTGCATCGTTCATGCACGAGCGATTTGCGTGCGCCAGTCTCGGTTCAGTTGGATCATCCGCGCCGCCGCAACGATTTCTTCGAAACTGAAATTCGACATCTTCTTCTGGGGATCGTAGGTCCGTGTGAACTCGAACCTGAATTCCGGGGCTGAGCTGATGCCCGCCGTCGGCTCCGGCTGTCGAACAATCTAGCATGCTGAGTGTATACGCTTGGTCGCCGCCACGGTATGGCCTTCGACGGTGCGTAGGATGGAGCGTCTTTGTCGCAGACGGCGTGCTCCCAGCCTACCCACTGAGGTAAGGTAGTATGTGCCGAAGCGTGGACGCGAGAGTTCCTAGACCTTGGCGCTGCCCTATTCGAGGGTGTGTACCCTCGGCGGCGGCATGCTCTCATGAACGATTTGATACGTACCTTGTTCCCATTGCCTAGAGCATGATGTAATGCTGCCGCGCGATTTCTCCACATCGCTCTCTTGGCCCTGCTTGCCGCATCTAGCGCCGACGACGACGCAGTCGCCATTGCGGCCGATTCGGCATATTCGGGGAAATCATCCGCCTGGCAGGTCAATGGGAGACCGGCCTTGAAGTAGAGCTTCATGGCCTGCCTTAGAGGGGCTAAATACCCCAGTTTCGTCGGCTGTCATGGCGGCGGCTTTGGCGGGGCCATGTTATCCTAGTTGGTGCGGCGCGGAGGAGCTGCGCAAGGTGAACTATGATTAGTCGGAGAAGGGGAGTGAAAGACTGACAGTAGGTTTGGACTATGGCACGCGTTAAAATAACCATTTCCCATTTCCTTAGAGGGTAATAATTCGACACTCATTGCATTAACAGCTCAATCTTTATTTCCCTTCTCAGCATAAGAGTGCGAACGTATTAAAAAGATCGGTTGTGGCTATCAAACTCATCGGGCAATGTACCAGGACAGGTAGGAGACGGGACCAGGTTTCATTTTAGCAATGTTGACGACTGTGCCCTCATGTTTATACGATATTATTTATATGCCACCATGTATCGTCGAGTGTAGCAACACCATCAGAAATAGGGGATAACGACGTGGCGTGTTTTATTTTTTTAAAGGGCATCAGAAACAGGGGATGCAGACGTGGCATGTTTTCTGACTGACAGGCCCGCCCCCTCCACCTTCGACGGCGCGCATCCCAGGTTCGAGGGGTGGTGCCACCCACCAACACATTATTGTGCATTTTTTCATGTGGGACCTGAATTCCGGCGCTGAGCTGATGCCCGTGTCGAACATAGAGAATTCTGAAAGAAGCTTCTAAAAATAAATACTTTGAATTTTGGAAGTACCAAATTTAAATACATTACAATTTTGTCTGAAAGGTAATACACATTCTGATCATCGAAATAATATAAATACAGTACAAATTTCTACTTCGAAAAATAGACCTGAAAATGCTAGCAAATAACCTAGGATGAATATATGATTCATTCTCCCCTATATATTTCGTCGTCGCCGGCTCCCGCGTGCTGCAACACATGTTCAGAGAACTCTCTCCGTCTGCAGTGTGCTGCCAGTATCTCGTACAGAGGGTAAGGCCTCGGTGTATGTTCCAGACTTAAGCCATACATTACAATTGTTGGTTCCTCTTCCCAGGCTTCAACCTCATGATCGTACAGTCTAATGTAATTCCTGTAGTATATGAAACCGGGTTTGACTATGGGGTGTAACCTGGTGTTAATGGAGATAGACCGATTGTAACCAACGAAGAGGGCACGACTTCCAATGTCGCTGACGACCTCGAGAGAGCGGTTCTCTATGTCCACCCGGTACAACACCGGTTGCCCTTTGGCGAAATCCCCGTTCAACACAAGAAGCAGATCACCATCTGACTCCACAAGGTAAAAATTGTAGGTTCCGCGTACCTGTTCAAAGACTGGGGCCGAAATTATTTTGGCCATCGTGACAGTGCTCGCGCGCTGCTCTAACTAGATGTTCGTCGACAAGATGTCTCCATTCTCAAGTAATGCATATAATTCCCCTCGGAATGCCGTCATGCAAACTAGAAGCGTATCAGGAGGTGGCGAATACAATCCTTCTCCAAATGATCCATTGATTTGCCCCGTTGGGGTGCTCTCATCGGCCCATGCAATATGATTTGGATAATCAGTGCAAACGAACACCATCGTCGGGGACTTCGTCACGACGACAGGTTCCAGAAGATCAGATGGTATGTGTGCTTGAAACTCGGTGTTAGACTTATGAGTGATTGGCTTCAAAAGCCGAATCTGGTACGGCTCCACCCTCTCAGCAAGCACGATGACGCCACGAGAAACACCGACGAAGTAGAATCTTTTGGAAGAAGAGGGCATCAGTTAGCACTAAGATGTTTACAATGGAAAATACCAATAAATATCGGATGTGAATGTGAACCTGTGATGGACATCCATTAGATTTGTCCTGAAGCAACGACCAGTGGCAAGGTTGAGGAAGGTGAAGTCGCCAACGTCTGGAAGTGTGTTATCTATCATGATCTAGTTGTTGAGATGGAATTCGGGCACCTTTAAAGTGCGGTGGCAATCGGTGCAGACTTCCCAACAAGCAGCATAGGTGTCGACGTACTCCTCTTTCTCCAGCAAATAGTCGGCGATCTTGCGAAGTGGGTCGGCTGGGAGATCGGCCTTGTTCCTCTTCATCCTGCTACTGGCCATGGCTTACGTGCGGGAATGATTTGATCGAGGAAGAAAGAAGAACTACCACTACGAGGAGAAGAAGAAGAAGAGGATAACAGACGAGGGAGACGAAGCGGAACTGCCACTGCGAGGAGACGATGAGACGGGGGAGAAGAAGCAGAACTGCCAATTCAAGTTTGGATCAACGGGCTTTTTTTCGGAACTAGCGCGTGGACCAGCCATGCACTGCATGCAAGTTTTGATCAAACAGACTGACATGTGGGACCTGCTAAAAATTCCGTGAAGTGCTCCTCGTGCATAGTGCGCTGACAGGTGGCATGTTTTCTGACAGGCGGGCCCGCCTCCTCCACCTACGACGGCGCGCGTCCCAGGTTCGAGGGCTGGTGCCGCCCACCAACACATTGTTGTGCAATTTTCCATGCTTTGTCGCAACCAGCCCTGCTCCGCTCCGCTCCTCTCCTCTACTCCTGCCGCCGCCACTCCGCTCAGTCGTGCACCGCTCTCGTCGTCCCCTTGGGCCGTCGTCCTCCCGCCCTCCCTTCCCTGCCATCCCCTCACGTCCCCTCCCCTCCCTGCCCTATCTCCTTGCCGCCGCCCATCGCCCAGGCGTGTCTGGAAACGAAAACCGAGAGTCGGCCATTAGGTTAGGGGCCCAATGATGCTGGTGATCCGGATCCCGCTCGGAGATGGATCCTGCGAGGCTTGAGAGCACGGATATGGGTCCTGCGTGGTTAGAGAGCACGGAATCTCCTTCAAGTCTAGAGAGCACAGAGGACAATGAAACGGGGGGAGAGGTAGCGGGGTGTAGAGCTTTGGAGGTATGGAGCCCGAAGAAGGTGCCATGCATCCACATTGAAAGGTAAGAACTGTGATTCCTTATCTGCATACCCCGATTAGCGTTTCTAGTCCCATGGTGATGCCAAGGATATGGTTTGGTAACCGCAGGACGTCTGTACAGCTTGCCCTTAAGCATGATGCTTTGTCAAGCGAGCATGAAGGCACTGAAACATGTGGCGGTGCGGATGATGATGCGAAAGCATATCCAGACGTGGCTACTGACCCTGATAGGATGGACGGTAGGGAATATTTGGTTGATTTGAACTTTGAGCCTGACTATGGGACTGATGAGGAAGAGGAATGTGAAGATGTGGAAATGGGATGTAGATACGACGACGAAGACGTGGACAGGCCAGTGATACACTTTGACAGGGACAATCCTACAATTGATGAGGGGACTGTCTTTGATAATGTGGAGGACTGTGGATATGCAGTTGCAACCTATGCAATCAGAGTTGGGTTCGAATTTATCGTTGAAAAGAGCGACCAAGAGAGATTTAGGGTGCACTGTAGGGAAAGTAATGTGTGTAAATGGAGATTACATGCATCTCCAATGCGGGGTGGACACCCATTTCAGGTTGCAATAGCTACATTTAGTTTCAGTCTTTCTCATATTTATTCTGCTGATAACCAGCTCTGAATTATTTGGATTCTTATCGAATGCAGATCAAAGTAAACACGAAGGAACACAACTGCCCTAATACTTCTTTAAGTGATAAAATTAGACCGACGACTACCAAGTGGATTGTTGCTACTGTACTTGACTGGGTGAGGCAGGATCATAACATTGGACCAGCTGAACTCAGAGCAAAGATTAGCAAAAAGTTTGATGTTCTGATTCCTTAATACAGAGTCTTTGATGGGAAGGAGATGACTCTAGACTTCATTCAAGGCAAGTGGAATGACAGTTTTCATATGTTGTATAGTTTCAAAGCTTAGGTAGAGAAAACATCACCTGGTAGTGTTGTTGACATCGATTACGAGGTTGTGAAAGGGAGAGAAAAGGTTTCGAGGGGGGTCAGGTATAAGCAGGCAGATAAGATATGCTTCAGGAGATGTTTTGTCTGCCTGAAGGCATGCTGGAAGGGGTTCCTAGATGGCTGCAGGCCATACTTGGCAATAGGCGCAACTTCTTTAACATGGAAGTTCAGGGGACATGTTGCTTCTGCTTGTGCTTTGGACACGCATAATTGGCTTCTACCCGTAGCTTATGCTGTTCTTGAGGGTGAATCAAATGAAAGCTGGACATGGTTCATGCATAGACTACGGGAAGTAATTGGTCACCCTGAAGGCTTGGTGATACACACCGGTGCATCTGAGGGTCTTGAGAATGTTGTTGATGTTGTGTTTCCTGGGGTTGAGCATAGGGAATGCATGCGGCACCTTGCTACTAACTTCACGAAGAAGTTCGAAGGAAAGATCTTTGAAGAGGACTTCTGGCGATCAGCATACACATACATCCCAAGCACTCATGCTACTTACTTGTAGAACATGTATGTAGTTCCAAAGGTGAAAAATACATTGAGGAACATCACACCAAGCTATGGGCTAGAAGCAGGTTTGGTGAGTTAAGCAAGGTGGATTTTGTATGCAATAATTTGGCAGAGAGTTTCAATGATAAGATTTCGGGCATGAAGACACTTGGAATTGTTATTTTGTTGGATGCAATAAGACAGTGCATAATGGTGAAGATAGATTTAAGGCAAAGAATTTGTGCAAGAAAATTTTTAGGCCATAAAATAGTTCCAAATGTGGTTATGTTACTGAATGCAAGAACCAGGGTAATGAGAACGATAAAGATGAGGGTGGTCAGAAGTTCCAGAACATTGGCTGAGGTTTATGCAGAATACAAGCGTGGAAGTGAACGGAGGTACACTGTAGACATTGGAAACAAGACTTGTTCATGCAGGCAGTGGCAGATTACTGGTCTGCCATGTCACCATGCAATTTACCTCATCTTAAAGCTTAGAGGTAACGGAGCTGAAATAGAGAACTATATCGACAACTATTTCTCCGTGGACAAGTTTGCTGCAACTTATGCAGAAAACGTACCACCTATGGCCGACGAAAATGATTGGGAGATTGTCGATCCAGGGTTCAAACTTCAACCACCGGTTCTTAGGAGGCCACCTGGGAGGCCTAGAAAGCTAAGGATCGTAGCCTCCACCGATAAAGGTCCAAGGCTTGGTGCTAGGAAAAGGAAATGCGGACGTTGTGGCAGATTCGGCCATATCAAGAGGTTGTGCAAAAACCCAGTTACACATGCTATTGTCCCTATTCACACCCTAGTGGCAGAAAATGGGGCTTCTCAGCCAGTACTGGCGGAAGAGCAGCGCGAAGACGGTGATGAGCACTCGGAGGAAAACGTAAGTAAGCAGCCAATTTATGACGAACTAGAGGTGCCGGCGAGAAAAGGGTGTGAAAAGAAACAAAAGGGTAAGCGGAATGGGGAGGAAAGGGCAAATAATGGAGGTGTATTAGAATATGAAGAAGTTGCAGGGGTGATTGAGGATGTTCTTGAGGATCTTTTGGCTAACTGCAGGAGCAATAATAAATCCCTGCCAATTTCATGTTTGTACGATTCTCTGGATGAAAGGTAAGCTTAAATTTTTTTTTATTTGCCATTTTATCATTTTTTATCCACATCAACTGATGCTTAATGCAGCGTGGGCTAGCAGACTAATAAGAAGAGCAGAAAGATGCGGGCACAGTAACGTCCTATGTTGAATTGTATCACTGAAACTAAACTAGCCGTGTCGTCTTTATTTATATCTGGCGCGTGCAACGTGTCTGTGATGGGGTCATGTGGACCAGATTACATTTAAAAAAAATATTATTACATTAATTTTTTACCTGCGTTTGGACGCGGCTACTAGTTCCCATCTCCCTTGCATTCCCATCTCCTCTGGCGCACTCCAGAATTATGGCTGTGCCATCAAGTAGCAGAGTCAGCGTATTGTCCCATCAGGTATGAACGCAATGACTTTGTTTGTTCAAAATTTGATGACTTTTGATTAGTTTGAAAGACAGAAACCTAAAACATGTATCTAGACATGTTTTGGGTATAGACACATTTATTAAATATCTAAAAAAACTAAGTCAGTTATATCTGGACAGGAGTAGTACACTATTACAACACGTTCGGTCCCTTCTCCTCAGGTGCACTCCAAATTACGGTCGTGCCATCAAGTGCTGGGAGCAGAGTCAGCGTATTGTCCCATCAGATATGCCATGGAACGCGTGAACTTTTTTTCAGGATCAGACGAGTTTCGGTCGACTAGTTTCAAAGACAAAGACAACTAAAACATGGCCAACATATATAGATTATGACAATAATCGACCATGACTCAGGTGATCAAATCCAAAGAGCATATTAAGATACTGTACATAGATTGAATTTGGGAAAATTTGCTACGAGACACCGTTATTTTCTAGCGTTTGCTAAAACACACCGCTCAATTGTAATGGTACCTGGCAAAGACACAATCGGACGGTGTGTTGCAGCAAATGACAGAAAATAACGGTGTCTTGCAGCAAATTTTCCCATTTAATTTATGCTTAAGTGGCCCTAATCGACTATGACGCTCCCGTAGTCTCCATCATTGACGACGTTGTCCGTGTCGCCGAAAGCCTCCTCCGCGTTGGAATCGATGCCGACGTTCCCGGCAGCGTTCCTCCGCCTCATGGATTCTTCACGGCGCGCTGCATCTATAACGGTGGAGGTCGTACGCTCAGGCACTACCCAGAAGCGATGCCTCCCTTCGGGGTTGCGCAGATCCGGGTGGATCTCCCGCCGGTGGGTTCCGCACAGCGCAATCAACGCAGCCCGCTCCTTCTTGAACAGCTTTCGCCAGTACGCGCTCGTACGCAAGTACCGCGCCATTGCCCTCTTCCGCTGCGACAGCTGGCGGCGGCGCTCCTAGATCCGCCTCGCCAACGCGTTGTCCCGCAAGAGCGGCGCGATAGGAACCCCGACGTAGCAGAGCTCGAAGCCGGACGGAAGCCTCGCTAACGGCAGCGCGAGTATGTCGTAGTGGGTGAACATCTGAGCCTCATGCAAGCTGAGTTTGGGCCTCTCCCTCTCCATGGCGATGAAGGAACACGATCTGATTTTCGGCCCCGAGGTTAAGGGGATAAAGGCAAGGACGTAGGCCCAGCGTAGTTGCCACGGCCAATCAGTTCACAGAACAGACTTCTCGCGGATCGCCCTCGCGAAGGAAATCACTATCGTCCATGCACCCCGATCCAACAACGCCTAACAATCGGGGATCGGGTCTTCTAGAAGCCCAGAGCGGCTGCAGGTTAGTTCTGTGTCCCGATTGTTTGTGGCCACCGGCGGTAGTTAGAAATAATACACATTTCAATGACACTGGTGGATCCATGTGTGGTCTCTAAAGAGAACACACATCCAATGACTCTGGTTGTTGTTAGTAAAAAGAACACACATGCAATGACACTGGTGGATCCATATGTGGTATGTGAAAAGAACACACATGCAATGACTCTAGTTGTTGTTAGTGAAAAGAACACACATGCAATGACACTGGTGGATCCACGGGTGGATTGTGAAAAGAACACACATGCAATGACACTTGTGGATCCATAGGTGGTATGTGAAAAGAACACACATGCAAGATGACTTTGGTTGTTACTAAAAAGAACACACATGCAATGACACTGGTGGATCCATGGGTGGATTGTGAAAAGAGCACACATGCAATGACACTGGTGGATCCATGTGTGGTCTCTGAAGAGAACACACATGCAATGACACTGGTTGTTGTTATTAAAAAGAACACACATGCAATGACACTGGTGGATCCATGTGTGGATTGTGAAGAGAACACACATGCAATGACTCCAGTTGTTGTTAGTGAAAAGAACATACATCCAATGACACCGGTGGATCCATGTGTGGTCTCTGTACAGCACACATTTCAATGACACTGGTGGATCCATATGTGGTATGTGAAAAGAACACACATGCAAAATGACTCTGGTTGTTGTTAGTGAAAAGAACACACATGCAATGACACTGGTGGATCCATAGGTGGTATGTAAAAAGAACACACATGCAAAATGACTCTGGTTGTTGTTACTAAAAAGAACACACATGCAATGAGTCTGATGGATCCATGGGTGGATTGTGAAAAGAACACACATTTCGATGACACTGGTGGATCCATAGGTGGTATGTGAAAAGAACCACTACAAGGATTTCAGTCTATTGCAACAAAATTTATTGCTACAACTAACTTTCATTGCAATAAAATGCAATATTACCACAAAACCCCGTTGGTGGTAATAAAATCCACATATCGCCACAATTTAGTTCTGTTGCAGTAAGTGTGATTTTTTGTTGCAATTGAGGCCACATATTGCAACAACTACATCGTTTGTTGTAATATTGTGGCGATATTGCGACAATTACGTTATGTTGCGTGATGTAGTCATTTTGTTGTAATAGACACTAGGTATTGCAACAAAATAAATCCTTATGGTAATATTCGAGAAGATATTGCAACAATTTTACCATGTTGTGCTAGTTACAAATATTGTTGCAAAAGTTGCCTTTGTATTGCAACAAAATACATATCCTCATAATAGCGTGTATATTTTTTTGCATCAATTTTTTTGTGTTGCAACATCCGTTACATACAAGTTGTATATTCGTGGTAATACGTAGAACATGTTGCAACACAATCCCTTACCGTGGCAAAAAAGAAGACCGTATTGCAACAACATTCTCCACGGTGGCCTATCGCTCTAGATTTTTTATTTTTTATTATACCTTTTTCGGTGATTAAAGGGGCATACTAGTTTATTTAGTCCGGATTATTGGGTAATCAAGTAACTTGTAGGGTTACTACCACCACTACATCAAGCAATCATTAGTCCAACATGTGGCACCACCTGACTGAGTGAATTGTAGTCTTGGACTAATAATTTGACCAGTACAATATCGAAACGACAATCAGGCCAAGCCACCGTCTGTTACACACCATATTTCTTTGCCATTTTTGTAAAATTCATGTGAATTTCATAATACTATCATGATAGTGCCGGACAATTCAGCAGGGTAGAATACGGGTTGTCTTCCCTCGATCGAGCATGTGATCGATCTATCAATCGTGTGCACGAGCTAACCATCATACCGAGCAATCTTTTTTAAACCAAGGTATGCCCACGACCATTCCTCCTAAATTGGCACCGAGTTTTCGTAAAATATCAAATAATCGTCAGAAATCATGCAACGACCAAAGCGCAAATTTTACATTTTTTAATGTTTTTGAATTTTCTTTATAGGTTTAAAATTATGGTCAAAAGGATTTCCCAAGTGCAAAATATACTCGTAAAACGGTGTTTTTCCAACTTGGCTGAGAGTTTTGTTTGGACACTTGCAAAGATCGGAATGAACACAAGTCGCGTGATCTTTCTCAGATTGAATGCCTGAGATAGAGAAGGTGTGGATCGATGCAATGGCAGACCCAGGACCCTAAACCCCCCACCATATCCCATCACTCACGCGTCCTCCCGTTCCTTACGATCCAATCCCCTCCCAACTCTCTCTCCCGTCCATACCTAGCGCCGCCGCCCACCAAATCTCTGCAGTCGCGCAAACCCTAACCTACCAGTAGACGTGGAGGACGATGAGCCTGGTAGCCTCTTACTCCTCCAGCCGCGCCGCCGCGATGAGGAGGCTGTCCTTCTACTCCTACCATCTGCTCTCCTCATCTGACAGCGACGACAAAGATGGGGACGGCGAGCTGCTGCAGGCGGCGGAGTTGCAGGCTACCAAGCGGCACGACCGTGGCTCCGAGCAGCAGCCGGAGGAGCTCCGCCATTATCTGCAAGCAGCAGCGGCGACGGCAAGCGGCGCAGGTAGGTATGCTCCTTCTCCATCTCTATCATCAGGTCTAGCGAGAGGGGCTGCGGTGGCCTCCAACAATTACCATGAACTAATAATTCCCGTACAACTTCCATCAACTAGTAATTCCCGTGATGCGTCCAACAATTGGTTTGCATCTACTCGTTGGATGAGGAACATACATGGCTTGATAATGTATTGTCCACCTGATTCTCCTTGGATGGGGAACATACATGGCTTAGTTGTCCACTTCTGAGAACATTCTCGTGGGTCATATTGCCTTGTATTAGGCAGAACAGGTAGGCCATAGTTGGCATCCTTTTTCTGGTATTTAGTAGGGGGTGGGATCTTGGGACTGAGTGCTATGATGTTGTGGTGAACTATATAATAAAAAGGATGCACCATATGGCCTTGTCGTACTTTTATTGAATCTTTCTCACGGCTGTATAAACATGTAGGCTTATCTTGCTTTACTTCTTTTTTCTGTTGCAACGGTTAACTTAAGTTTCTTACCAGTGTTTACTTCATATACAGCTAGAGGAGATTGATAAATCCATGGCAAGACAGACTTCTTCGAATATAGAACTGCCATCCTCACCGTCACAAGGAGAATGACAGAGGTAGGAATCTTCTATATTGGTGATGAAATATAACTATTGTTCTCACATTTCTCAGTAGGACATTTCGGTGTAGAATATACCATTATTAATCATGATAATCTGCAAGTTAACAAATTGACTTAAATGAAGATAAACATAATGACCAGTCATTCGCTTGTAACAGAGCATTAACAAAGAAGCTGCACTTACCTGTGAATGTCTATGTCAAGTTGACAGAACGAAATGCAGGTTTGGCCTTTCATCGATGACTTA